>CM076404.1:35157427-35272091 GCA_038363315.1 Mugilogobius chulae
GAGGTATGCAGTTTGATGTCAAATAGGCTAAAATTAATGTTGCTTCATAAAACAGAGGAATTGATGACATCATTCATAGCTGCGGTAGTCATGACAATAGACTAGAATCACAGACGCAGACGACTGGCTTGCAATAAAACGCTTTCACAAAGTCACAAAAGTACATTCAACGACATTATAAGTATTAAAAAACTAAGTGTTGACTTCAAAATCAACGTTTCTGTCATGATTTCAGACAAAATGCCAAGCCTAACTCAAAGGCAGAGGCTGGGTTTGAACTCAGAACCACGCAGTCCAGGAACCTACGCTCTAACCACTAGGCTAAACAGTCCGATGCCACTTTCATTGGCTGTTGAACTTATGACCAAGATTCAAGGTTTTCTAGATATTCAGTTCTTACATTGCGATTGAGGTATGCAGTTTGATGTCAAATTAGGCTAAAATTAATGTTGCTTCATAAAACAGAGGAATTGATGACATCATTCATAGCTGCGGTAGTCATGACAATAGACTAGAATCACAGACGCAGACGACTGGCTTGCAATAAAACGCTTTCACAATGTCACAAAAGTACATTCAACGACATTATAAGTATTAAAAAACTAAGTGTTGACTTCAAAATCAACGTTTCTGTCATGATTTCAGACAAAATGCCAAGCCTAACTCAAAGGCAGAGGCTGGGTTTGAACTCAGAACCACGCAGTCCAGGAACCTACGCTCTAACCACTAGGCTAAACAGTCCGATGCCACTTTCATTGGCTGTTGAACTTATGACCAAGATTCAAGGTTTTCTAGATATTCAGTTCTTACATTGCGATTGAGGTATGCAGTTTGATGTCAAATTAGGCTAAAATTAATGTTGCTTCATAAAACAGAGGAATTGATGACATCATTCATAGCTGCGGTAGTCATGACAATAGACTAGAATCACAGACGCAGACGACTGGCTTGCAATAAAACGCTTTCACAATGTCACAAAAGTACATTCAACGACATTATAAGTATTAAAAAACTAAGTGTTGACTTCAAAATCAACGTTTCTGTCATGATTTCAGACAAAATGCCAAGCCTAACTCAAAGGCAGAGGCTGGGTTTGAACTCAGAACCACGCAGTCCAGGAACCTACGCTCTAACCACTAGGCTAAACAGTCCGATGCCACTTTCATTGGCTGTTGAACTTATGACCAAGATTCAAGGTTTTCTAGATATTCAGTTCTTACATTGCGATTGAGGTATGCAGTTTGATGTCAAATTAGGCTAAAATTAATGTTGCTTCATAAAACAGAGGAATTGATGACATCATTCATAGCTGCGGTAGTCATGACAATAGACTAGAATCACAGACGCAGACGACTGGCTTGCAATAAAACGCTTTCACAATGTCACAAAAGTACATTCAACGACATTATAAGTATTAAAAAACTAAGTGTTGACTTCAAAATCAACGTTTCTGTCATGATTTCAGACAAAATGCCAAGCCTAACTCAAAGGCAGAGGCTGGGTTTGAACTCAGAACCACGCAGTCCAGGAACCTACGCTCTAACCACTAGGCTAAACAGTCCGATGCCACTTTCATTGGCTGTTGAACTTATGACCAAGATTCAAGGTTTTCTAGATATTCAGTTCTTACATTGCGATTGAGGTATGCAGTTTGATGTCAAATTAGGCTAAAATTAATGTTGCTTCATAAAACAGAGGAATTGATGACATCATTCATAGCTGCGGTAGTCATGACAATAGACTAGAATCACAGACGCAGACGACTGGCTTGCAATAAAACGCTTTCACAATGTCACAAAAGTACATTCAACGACATTATAAGTATTAAAAAACTAAGTGTTGACTTCAAATATCAACGTTTCTGTCATGATTTCAGACAAAATGCCAAGCCTAACTCAAAGGCAGAGGCTGGGTTTGAACTCAGAACCACGCAGTCCAGGAACCTACGCTCTAACCACTAGGCTAAACAGTCCGATGCCACTTTCATTGGCTGTTGAACTTATGACCAAGATTCAAGGTTTTCTAGATATTCAGTTCTTACATTGCGATTGAGGTATGCAGTTTGATGTCAAATTAGGCTAAAATTAATGTTGCTTCATAAAACAGAGGAATTGATGACATCATTCATAGCTGCGGTAGTCATGACAATAGACTAGAATCACAGACGCAGACGACTGGCTTGCAATAAAACGCTTTCACAATTGTCACAAAAGTACATTCAACGACATTATAAGTATTAAAAAACTAAGTGTTGACTTCAAATATCAACGTTTCTGTCATGATTTCAGACAAAATGCAAGCCTAACTCAAAGGCAGAGGCTGGGTTTGAACTCAGAACCACGCAGTCCAGGAACCTACGCTCTAACCACTAGGCTAAACAGTCCGATGCCACTTTCATTGGCTGTTGAACTTATGACCAAGATTCAAGGTTTTCTAGATATTCAGTTCTTACATTGCGATTGAGGTATGCAGTTTGATGTCAAATTAGGCTAAAATTAATGTTGCTTCATAAAACAGAGGAATTGATGACATCATTCATAGCTGCGGTAGTCATGACAATAGACTAGAATCACAGACGCAGACGACTGGCTTGCAATAAAACGCTTTCACAATGTCACAAAAGTACATTCAACGACATTATAAGTATTAAAAAACTAAGTGTTGACTTCAAATATCAACGTTTCTGTCATGATTTCAGACAAAATGCCAAGCCTAACTCAAAGGCAGAGGCTGGGTTTGAACTCAGAACCACGCAGTCCAGGAACCTACGCTCTAACCACTAGGCTAAACAGTCCGATGCCACTTTCATTGGCTGTTGAACTTATGACCAAGATTCAAGGTTTTCTAGATATTCAGTTCTTACATTGCGATTGAGGTATGCAGTTTGATGTCAAATTAGGCTAAAAATTAATGTTGCTTCATAAAACAGAGGAATTGATGACATCATTCATAGCTGCGGTAGTCATGACAATAGACTAGAATCACAGACGCAGACGACTGGCTTGCAATAAAACGCTTTCACAATTGTCACAAAAGTACATTCAACGACATTATAAGTATTAAAAAACTAAGTGTTGACTTCAAAATCAACGTTTCTGTCATGATTTCAGACAAAATGCCAAGCCTAACTCAAAGGCAGAGGCTGGGTTTGAACTCAGAACCACGCAGTCCAGGAACCTACGCTCTAACCACTAGGCTAAACAGTCCGATGCCACTTTCATTGGCTGTTGAACTTATGACCAAGATTCAAGGTTTTCTAGATATTCAGTTCTTACATTGCGATTGAGGTATGCAGTTTGATGTCAAATTAGGCTAAAATTAATGTTGCTTCATAAAACAGAGGAATTGATGACATCATTCATAGCTGCGGTAGTCATGACAATAGACTAGAATCACAGACGCAGACGACTGGCTTGCAATAAAACGCTTTCACAATGTCACAAAAGTACATTCAACGACATTATAAGTATTAAAAAACTAAGTGTTGACTTCAAAATCAACGTTTCTGTCATGATTTCAGACAAAATGCCAAGCCTAACTCAAAGGCAGAGGCTGGGTTTGAACTCAGAACCACGCAGTCCAGGAACCTACGCTCTAACCACTAGGCTAAACAGTCCGATGCCACTTTCATTGGCTGTTGAACTTATGACCAAGATTCAAGGTTTTCTAGATATTCAGTTCTTACATTGCGATTGAGGTATGCAGTTTGATGTCAAATTAGGCTAAAAATTAATGTTGCTTCATAAAACAGAGGAATTGATGACATCATTCATAGCTGCGGTAGTCATGACAATAGACTAGAATCACAGACGCAGACGACTGGCTTGCAATAAAACGCTTTCACAATGTCACAAAAGTACATTCAACGACATTATAAGTATTAAAAAACTAAGTGTTGACTTCAAAATCAACGTTTCTGTCATGATTTCAGACAAAATGCCAAGCCTAACTCAAAGGCAGAGGCTGGGTTTGAACTCAGAACCACGCAGTCCAGGAACCTACGCTCTAACCACTAGGCTAAACAGTCCGATGCCACTTTCATTGGCTGTTGAACTTATGACCAAGATTCAAGGTTTTCTAGATATTCAGTTCTTACATTGCGATTGAGGTATGCAGTTTGATGTCAAATTAGGCTAAAATTAATGTTGCTTCATAAAACAGAGGAATTGATGACATCATTCATAGCTGCGGTAGTCATGACAATAGACTAGAATCACAGACGCAGACGACTGGCTTGCAATAAAACGCTTTCACAATGTCACAAAAGTACATTCAACGACATTATAAGTATTAAAAAACTAAGTGTTGACTTCAAAAATCAACGTTTCTGTCATGATTTCAGACAAAATGCCAAGCCTAACTCAAAGGCAGAGGCTGGGTTTGAACTCAGAACCACGCAGTCCAGGAACCTACGCTCTAACCACTAGGCTAAACAGTCCGATGCCACTTTCATTGGCTGTTGAACTTATGACCAAGATTCAAGGTTTTCTAGATATTCAGTTCTTACATTGCGATTGAGGTATGCAGTTTGATGTCAAATTAGGCTAAAATTAATGTTGCTTCATAAAACAGAGGAATTGATGACATCATTCATAGCTGCGGTAGTCATGACAATAGACTAGAATCACAGACGCAGACGACTGGCTTGCAATAAAACGCTTTCACAATTGTCACAAAAGTACATTCAACGACATTATAAGTATTAAAAAACTAAGTGTTGACTTCAAATATCAACGTTTCTGTCATGATTTCAGACAAAATGCCAAGCCTAACTCAAAGGCAGAGGCTGGGTTTGAACTCAGAACCACGCAGTCCAGGAACCTACGCTCTAACCACTAGGCTAAACAGTCCGATGCCACTTTCATTGGCTGTTGAACTTATGACCAAGATTCAAGGTTTTCTAGATATTCAGTTCTTACATTGCGATTGAGGTATGCAGTTTGATGTCAAATTAGGCTAAAATTAATGTTGCTTCATAAAACAGAGGAATTGATGACATCATTCATAGCTGCGGTAGTCATGACAATAGACTAGAATCACAGACGCAGACGACTGGCTTGCAATAAAACGCTTTCACAATTGTCACAAAAGTACATTCAACGACATTATAAGTATTAAAAAACTAAGTGTTGACTTCAAATATCAACGTTTCTGTCATGATTTCAGACAAAATGCCAAGCCTAACTCAAAGGCAGAGGCTGGGTTTGAACTCAGAACCACGCAGTCCAGGAACCTACGCTCTAACCACTAGGCTAAACAGTCCGATGCCACTTTCATTGGCTGTTGAACTTATGACCAAGATTCAAGGTTTTCTAGATATTCAGTTCTTACATTGCGATTGAGGTATGCAGTTTGATGTCAAATTAGGCTAAAATTAATGTTGCTTCATAAAACAGAGGAATTGATGACATCATTCATAGCTGCGGTAGTCATGACAATAGACTAGAATCACAGACGCAGACGACTGGCTTGCAATAAAACGCTTTCACAATTGTCACAAAAGTACATTCAACGACATTATAAGTATTAAAAAACTAAGTGTTGACTTCAAATATCAACGTTTCTGTCATGATTTCAGACAAAATGCCAAGCCTAACTCAAAGGCAGAGGCTGGGTTTGAACTCAGAACCACGCAGTCCAGGAACCTACGCTCTAACCACTAGGCTAAACAGTCCGATGCCACTTTCATTGGCTGTTGAACTTATGACCAAGATTCAAGGTTTTCTAGATATTCAGTTCTTACATTGCGATTGAGGTATGCAGTTTGATGTCAAATTAGGCTAAAATTAATGTTGCTTCATAAAACAGAGGAATTGATGACATCATTCATAGCTGCGGTAGTCATGACAATAGACTAGAATCACAGACGCAGACGACTGGCTTGCAATAAAACGCTTTCACAATGTCACAAAAGTACATTCAACGACATTATAAGTATTAAAAAACTAAGTGTTGACTTCAAAATCAACGTTTCTGTCATGATTTCAGACAAAATGCCAAGCCTAACTCAAAGGCAGAGGCTGGGTTTGAACTCAGAACCACGCAGTCCAGGAACCTACGCTCTAACCACTAGGCTAAACAGTCCGATGCCACTTTCATTGGCTGTTGAACTTATGACCAAGATTCAAGGTTTTCTAGATATTCAGTTCTTACATTGCGATTGAGGTATGCAGTTTGATGTCAAATTAGGCTAAAATTAATGTTGCTTCATAAAACAGAGGAATTGATGACATCATTCATAGCTGCGGTAGTCATGACAATAGACTAGAATCACAGACGCAGACGACTGGCTTGCAATAAAACGCTTTCACAATGTCACAAAAGTACATTCAACGACATTATAAGTATTAAAAAACTAAGTGTTGACTTCAAAATCAACGTTTCTGTCATGATTTCAGACAAAATGCCAAGCCTAACTCAAAGGCAGAGGCTGGGTTTGAACTCAGAACCACGCAGTCCAGGAACCTACGCTCTAACCACTAGCTAAACAGTCCGATGCCACTTTCATTGGCTGTTGAACTTATGACCAAGATTCAAGGTTTTCTAGATATTCAGTTCTTACATTGCGATTGAGGTATGCAGTTTGATGTCAAATTAGGCTAAAATTAATGTTGCTTCATAAAACAGAGGAATTGATGACATCATTCATAGCTGCGGTAGTCATGACAATAGACTAGAATCACAGACGCAGACGACTGGCTTGCAATAAAACGCTTTCACAATGTCACAAAAGTACATTCAACGACATTATAAGTATTAAAAAACTAAGTGTTGACTTCAAAATCAACGTTTCTGTCATGATTTCAGACAAAATGCCAAGCCTAACTCAAAGGCAGAGGCTGGGTTTGAACTCAGAACCACGCAGTCCAGGAACCTACGCTCTAACCACTAGGCTAAACAGTCCGATGCCACTTTCATTGGCTGTTGAACTTATGACCAAGATTCAAGGTTTTCTAGATATTCAGTTCTTACATTGCGATTGAGGTATGCAGTTTGATGTCAAATTAGGCTAAAATTAATGTTGCTTCATAAAACAGAGGAATGATGACATCATTCATAGCTGCGGTAGTCATGACAATAGACTAGAATCACAGACGCAGACGACTGGCTTGCAATAAAACGCTTTCACAATAGTCACAAAAGTACATTCAACGACATTATAAGTATTAAAAAACTAAGTGTTGACTTCAAAATCAACGTTTCTGTCATGATTTCAGACAAAATGCCAAGCCTAACTCAAAGGCAGAGGCTGGGTTTGAACTCAGAACCACGCAGTCCAGGAACCTACGCTCTAACCACTAGGCTAAACAGTCCGATGCCACTTTCATTGGCTGTTGAACTTATGACCAAGATTCAAGGTTTTCTAGATATTCAGTTCTTACATTGCGATTGAGGTTGCAGTTTGATGTCAAATTAGGCTAAAATTAATGTTGCTTCATAAAACAGAGGAATGATGACATCATTCATAGCTGCGGTAGTCATGACAATAGACTAGAATCACAGACGCAGACGACTGGCTTGCAATAAAACGCTTTCACAATAGTCACAAAAGTACATTCAACGACATTATAAGTATTAAAAACTAAGTGTTGACTTCAAAAATCAACGTTTCTGTCATGATTTCAGACAAAATGCAAGCCTAACTCAAAGGCAGAGGCTGGGTTTGAACTCAGAACCACGCGTCCAGGAACCTACGCTCTAACCACTAGGCTAAACAGTCCGATGCACTTTCATTGGCTGTTGAACTTATGACCAAGATTAAGGTTTTCTAGATTTCGTTCTTACATTGCGATTGAGGTATGCAGTTTGATGTCAAATAGGCTAAAATAATGTTGTTCATAAAACAGAGCAATGATGACATCATTCATAGCTGCGGTAGTCATGACAATAGACTAGAATCACAGACGCAGACGACTGGCTTGCAATAAACGCTTTCACAATAGTCACAAAGTACATTAACGACATTAGTCGTTATTACTTTTGTGACTATTGTGAAAGCGTTTTATTGCAAGCCAGTCGTCTGCGTCTGTGATTCTGTCTATTGTCATGACTACCACAGCTATGAATGATGTCATCATTGCTCTGTTTTATGAAACAACATTAATTTGAGCCTATTTGACATCAAACTGCAGACCTCAATCGCAATGTAAGAACCGAACATCTAAAAACCTTGAATCTTGGTCATAACTTCAACAGCCAATGAAAATGGCATCGGCCTGTTTAGGCTAGTGGTTAGAGCGTAGGTTCCTGGACCGCGTGGTTCTGAGTTCAAACCCAGCTCTGCCTTTCAGTTAGGCTTAGAATTTTGTCTGAAATAATGACAGCAACGTTGATTTTTGAAGTCATACTTAGTTTTTTAATACTTATAATGTCGTTGAATGTACTTTTGTGACTATTGTGAAAGCGTTTTATTGCAAGCCAGTCGTCTGCGTCTGTGATTCTAGTCTATTGTCATGACTACCGCAGCTATGAATGATGTCATCATTTGCTCTGTTTTATGAAACAACATTAATTTGAGCCTATTTAACATCAAACTGCAGACATCAATCGCAATGTAAGAACCGAACATCTAGAAAACCTTGAATCTTGGTCAACAGCCAATGAAAATGGCATAGGACTGTTTAGGCTAGTGGTTAGAGCGTAGGTTCCTGGACCGCGTGGTTCTGAGTTCAAACCCAGCCTCTGCCTTTGAGTTAGGCTTAGCATTTTGTCTGAAATCATGACAGCAACGTTGATTTTTAAGTCAACACTTAGTTTATTAATACTTATAATGTCGTTGAATGTACTTTTGTGACTATTGTGAAAGCGTTTGATTGCAAGCCAGTCGTCTGCGTCTGTGATTCTAGTCTATTGTCATGACTACCGCAGCTATGAATGATGTCATCATTTGCTCTGTTTTATGAAACAACATTAATTTTAACCTATTTGACATCAAACTGCAGACCTCAATCGCAATGTATTCTACATTATTTTCAAACAGTGTTTCATTTTGAAGCAGGAGTTTCAAAGTAGTTCAGTGATTTATGAGGGATAAAAATCTCGATGTAATATAGCAACTATTTTAGAGAAAAAAACAAAACTAATTTGAAACAATTGAACACTGTTTATTATCTGGATAAAGTACCCCAATATACCTGTATCCTTTTAAATTTATGTAAATTTGTACTTCACTACCATCAGATTTTAAGAATAAGATTAAAATGTCAAATGTAATTTGTTTTTCTACTTTTTGCTTATAATGTCTCATTTGTCTTCTGTTATCTTTGTTTCCCTGACCTTACCAGAACGTATTGTACACCTCTGTATACAGCTCCACTGTGGTGCAAGTATAAAAAGGCAATACTGCAGAACCTTAAAGTAGCTTATAAATGATGCATTCAGAATGCTGCTGAAAAAGCCCAGGTCCAGTAGTGCGAGTCTCCTGTTCTGTCTGGCTCGAGTCAACAGTTTTCAGGCAATTAATTAATATGTCGCCTGTAACTCTTTGAACTCTGTGGTGGCAGTGAGTGATGGTGAACCCTGTGTGTAGTGCTCTGCGATACCAGTTGTCCTTGTGGAAACACTGGTACAGCTGTCTTTTATCTTTATTTGTTTATTTTCAAGAAGAATCTGAAGACCCATCTGTTCAAATCTGCTTTTAATGTTTGATTAATGTTTTAGTTATGGTGACTGTGTTATTTTGTGTATATTTATCTGCCTTTGTCTGTAAAGTGTCTTTGAGTATCTTGAAAAGCGCTATATAAATAAAATGTATTATTATTATTATTTTATTTTATTTTTTTCTTTTGCGTTTTTTATGGACCTTGAGTCTGGAATAAATAAATGATGATGATGATGATGATGATGATGATGATGATGATGATGATGATGATGACGATGACGATGACGATGACGATGATGATGATGATACAGTACACAGATAGAAGCTATGAACATTAGCTTTTGATATTGCGTTGTCAGTGTTTATGAATACTTTTTTCGAATATAAATTATTTTTGAGTTAGTTGTTTGTTAAATTATTGAAAATGTATAAAAACTAGATTTTGTAATTTGGATGAGAGAGTTATAATTTATTTTTTTTAAATAGAGGTGTGAGTTGAATTTAATTTGTGTATTTGAAAATACCTACAAATATAGGGTTAGGGTAACTAGAGCAGGTTTCAAACTCCTATCATCCTGCTGTAAGTCACCGGCTAAATTGAGAGTTTTATAATGTAATTTAGGCTATACATCTCAACATCCTCACTGATGGTGGTCAAATACAACGGGAGAATGGAAAAGACTGCATTTTGTCTTGAAAGTGATTATCCAATTTAGACACATTCTATAACATAATACAGTGGTACGGTACAGTACATTATATTTACTGTATATTAAGTTACTTAAATGTGTCCTCTGCATTTGTTTGATCCTTCAGTTCCTCTGTGGTAACCTGTCAGGAGCAGTGGATACCCTTTCTCTGCAGACTTCAGACACAACGTGGACAAGTTTTCAGTTTCCAAGTGTATTTATTTATTTTAATTATGTGTGCGAAAAATGTAAAGAAGCTCTTTAAAGGACCAAAAAGGGGTTGGCAAAAACTATTTGGAAACAATTCCACAGATTATGTTAAATCCCAGTGCAGGTGCTGATTTCAAATATGAACTTAAAATGTCAGAAAAAGTCATATCCGATACGGAACACGTGGCTACAATATTCAATGACTTTTTCATCTCATTTGTTGAAGAATTAGCCTCAAGCTTTCCCAAAACAAACACAGAAATAATGTCAGTTGAAAATGATGCAAATCTTTTCAGGATGAGAGAGGTTGACTCAGCTACAGTCGTAAAGACTATTAATAATAAAAAAAAAAATCATCTGCTGAGGATTTCTACAAGCTAGATGTCATATCCTTGTAAAGCCTATCACTTATGTCATTAACAATTCTATCAGAACTGGTCAGTTTCCAGACACAGCAGAAAAATGCTCTTGTCAAGCCTATTTTAAAATTGGGGAACACTGTAGTAGTAACTATCGACCATTGACCAATTAGCCTTTTGCCTATCATGTCCAAAGCTTTAGAAAGGATTATAAAAGAACAATTATTAGATTATCTGGAAAGAAAATATTTTACATCCTCTACAATTCAGCTTTAGGCAAAATTATTCCACTGAATCTGCTGCCTGTCTAGTTTTAGAACAAATCAATCACTTGACAGAGGTAATGTAGTTGGTGCAGTGTTCCTTGACTTAAAAAAGGCTTTTGATACAGTGAACCATAACCTGCTTTTATCGAAGCAGGTTATGGTTCACTGTCCTGGTTTCAGTGTCCTGGTTTCAGTCATATCTGCAGAAACGAGAACAATGTGTTGTCATCAATAACTGCCAATCATCTTTGAGTAAAATTAACACAGGAATTCCCTAAGGAACAATCCTTGGACCAATTCTCTTTATTTATAAAGAGTTTATATATCAATCATCTCCCTGAGGTTTGTCTGGAAGTTTGTTTGCAGATGTATGCTGACGACACAGTTGTCCATGTGTCTGGTAAAAACTGAACTACAGTCAATGAAAACTTGAGTGCATATGTTTCTCCATTTAAAAAAAAGCACCAGATGCCCTTCTGAAAGTAACAAGTAAATGGTACATTTATTGATCAGGAGCAGGAGGAGAATTATCTAGGATTAACTCTAGATTCACAGTTGAACTTTAAAAGCTACATTAATGAAAGTCTGTAAACCCGTCAGATGCAACATCAATTGTTTTAAAATGTCTGACTTTCGAGTGTGCTCTTGTGTTTCTAAATTCTATGATTCTGTCCCATTTTCCTATGAAGCCACTGTCTGGTTTCAGACCAGTCAGTCCACGCTTAGGCCAACTGAAAGTTTACAGTTGAGCCATAAAGGTGTTCGATCAAAAACCAGTCAAGTTCCATCATTGTACAATTTTATCAAAGCATAACCATAATCATTTTCAAATCTTATTAATTTTAGCATAGCTTAAACAGTTTTTTAAATGTGTCAGTGGTTTAGTGCCAAAGCCTTTTAGCATTTTTATAACCAGCAGCCTCTTCTGGAGACTGTAAAGTGCCTTATCTTAAAACATCTTTTGCACAAACGGCCTTTTCTGTGAGAGGTGCAGGTCTGTTCATTTAAAATCTGTAACAACGCTCAGCCTCTTTATTGTGACCATACCTGCTTGTCAAAGCCTGATCCCGTCAGATCTCAGAAGCTAAGCAAAAAAGACCTGGTTAGACCTTGGATGGGAGACCGTTAGAACACCAGGTGCCACAGTGGGGCGACAGGAGTCGATTGTCGTTGTGTCCTTGGGCAAGACACGTAACTCACACTGCCTTACTGTCTGCGTACACTGGGTGAGTGGATGCTAGATTGTAAAGCGCTTTGAGTGCCTGGAAAGGTAGAAAAGCACTATATAAATAGACAATTTTTAAAAAAACAGACACAATCTTGGATGTGTCAGCAACAGTGGTGCACTCATGATTAATGTGTCTTCCTTCTGTGTTTTCATGTATTTTTATTTTCTGTATTTTTCTTGTGTGTTAAAAGCCCTTCAAGGGATAAGTGCTGCAAATTACCTTAGACTATAGGCACTATGATGCATGCATCAGACCTCTATTTTACAGTCAATGTTTTTGTATCTGTCCCTATTCAAATAAACCAATAAATAAATAACATGCTGACAGGCAATTTATTACTGAACTGTTTCATTACTAAAACATTTACCTTACCAAGAGTGACTGTTTATTCTTCTAATCAGAATAATCGCCACAGGAGCGTCTTATTGATTCACAGCACAGTTCAGAGATTTTTTGATTTCTCAAAAGCATGTCCAAATTGAGTACTTTGGCTTGGCCCTGTATCAGTCTGCCTCACACAGTGCACTTGTTGATTCTTCTATTTGTTTTGTGTGAAGTCTCAGACAGGGTTTGGGATGCTAGATGGCAGTATTTACTCTGTATTTACATTTTTTCTTCTTTTTTGTGTGCTATTCTGGATTGTTTTGTGTGTTATCCTGGTTTGTTTTGAGGGTTATCCTAATTTGTTTTGTGGGTTATCCTGACTTGTATTTTGTTTCTGTTGTAGAAGTGTTTTTAGGGTTGGGCTGTAGGCTTTGTTTTTATTGCATTTGTTTTTGTACTGTTATGTGATGGTGTCCTTTGCTTCTTGCCTTTAGTAAAGGAAACAAAAAAGGCAAATAATCTCTTTCTTTTCTTTCTTTGGCCTTCAAAGGTCATGAAACTGACAAATTTCCTAAACCTGATCTAAGACACATCCAGTTGATGAGTAAATTTAGCAATAATGATGAGACTATTAGCTGCCTAATTTCAGTCATGACCTGTTCAGAATCATAACTCCAAGCAAACGGCAGGATGTAAATGTCAATGTGGAGATCTCACTGAGGTATCACAAAGAAGTATTACATGCACTGTTTCATATTTAACTAGATCTATGACAGTTATTTTACACAAAGCAGTAAATAGATGAATTTTGTAATAAAATGTGTGTTTTTTCTTTGCTCGGGGTAGCCATCAGACAATAGTAATCTTGTAATCATCTCTGCAGCAGTATCACTGAAATCCGCAAATCTAGTGCTAACTTTAATTGAATATTGATTTGTTTGTCTCCTTTCCTCCAGCCCAGCTTTTGAAAAACTGTAATTACCAAATTTGCTATGTCCAAAGTACATTTCCAAGAGATTATTGTACTGTTCTGGTTGGTTTGACAAGATGCGTATCATCAGCCTGAAGCAGAAGGCAGTAAAGTATTGGGACTAAAGTCAGTCAGCCGCAGGCTCAATCCCAGATAAAAGATCAGAATTTGTCAGAACTGTTTGCATTCTGACTATTTGAAAATATGTGACCTAAAATGTACGTGTCTCTGTTTGATTGTCGTTGATTTTAAATTTTGGCATCTTTTCTGTGGCACTTTGAGATTTGTGTACAAATGAAAAGTGCGTTATAAATAAAATGTATTATTATTATTATTATTATTACTGTGAAGCTTTTCTGTTAGTGCGTCTGCTACTTTGATGCTGAAATGATGCTGAAAAACTAATCCATGCCTTTGTCACGTCGAGGTTAGACTACTGTAACTCCCTGCTTGCAGCGTGTCCTAAAAGCTCAATAAAAAGTTTTCAATTAGTTCAAAATGCAGCTGCAAGAGTACTAACAGGTACTAAAAAACGAGAACACATTACCCCAGTACTAAAAGATCTTCACTGGCTTCCTGTTGAGTCTAGAGTCAAATTTAAAATTCTTCTTCTAACCTATAAAGCTTTAAATGACTTGGCCCCTTCTTATATCAAAGATGAAATAACTCCTTATCATCCTAACCGCCCACTTCGCTCTCAAGATGCTGGACTTCTGGTGGTTCCTAGAGTCTCTAAAAGCACAATAGGAGGCAGAGCTTTTAGCTATCAAGCCCCCTGGCTATGGAATCAGCTCCCTGCTCATGTCAAAGACGCTGACACAGTCTCTACATTTAAGATTAGGCTCAAAACATTCCTCTTCGGATTAGCTTATGATCAGGTCAGTTAGGAACAGACTCTAAACCCATAGTTCTAGTCAGGCTGCCCTAGGAGCAATTATACTGGGGAAAGTATGGCAACTTGAGCACTATCCTCTCACTTCTGCCTTTCTTGTAAAGAATAATAAACTACAGTTCATCTCTAGTCTGTTCTTTGCTATTCACTCGTTGTCCCCTGTCCCACTGTCCTCTCGGGGAGTGTAACTGTTTCAGATCGTTGCTGTTCCAGTGACGTGGGCCGGACCACTGATGCTTGGACCTCCGCCCCACCTTCCTCTCCAGGATTGGCCTGTCCTGATCCTGCTAGACGAGTCGTTTCCCTCTGCTTATGGACTCTGGCTCCACAAACATAAACTCAATAACTTTAGTCTTAGTTACATCTACAGCCTGTCCGTCCATGGGAGTGGATCTCTTTTTCACTGTGGTTCTCCTCGAGGTTTCTCTTTTTCCCTTAGGGTTTTTTTGAGTTTTTCCTTGCCGAGAAGGAGGGTCTAAAGACAGGGGATGTTCTGGACAATCATTCATCTGCTCTACTAATAATCTGCTTTGACATGCTTGATCAAATGTTTTATTGAATATGTATTGTTTTAGTTTGATTTCCTATTATTCATATTTGCTAAAATTAATAATCTTGGGAAGTCCTCAGAGACGACTGTTGTTGTGATTTTGGGCTATACAAAAATAAATTGATTTGATTTGATTTATGACATATTAATATAAATTACTTAAATGTTAATAAACTTATCTAGTGTCATTTATTCGTGTACAGGTGTTTTTGTTGTAATAAATAAACCAAATTAAGTCAATACATTGACAAAAACAAACATAAAGAGACATTTTTTGCGGTTTGAAAGGTACTTAGTATTGGGTTATAACATACAGATACCATAATTTTGTTAATTGTAAATCAAATTATGTTTCTGCTTCTGTTTATAAAGTTAACTGAGTTCAGGATGATTCAAGCTTTTCTTCCCCTCAGCAAAGTCAAAAACGGTATAATTTTATGAGTAACCCGGACCTCTCCGAATTGAATAATAAAAAGCCAAAAGCAGTACCCTGATTGGCTATGCTTGGGTGGCCCACTCCACTTTCACTTTGCTGTCTTTAAAAATTGTGATTGCAGCAAAACTGATTGCATGGAGACATTTGCAATGTGTTGAAGAATTTGTGAGAGTTTGATAAATTCAACTTCCTACTTTCTCTTTTGCAGTGTGAAAATCAGGTCTTCCAGCCTTAAAGGACAATTATTATTATTATGTTTTGTTTTTTTTTATGTAGTTCTTGTCCTTCAAGCCTGCTCCTGAGCTCATCCACTTTGAAATGCCAGTCAAAATAAAAGTGTAACAAAGCACAAATGCATGTGTGTCACACATCAGAAATTGAGTTGGAGCTACATCTACTGACCAATGGTGCAGAACAAACAAATCGATCTTGCCTGATATGCTAAAGCTGAAAAGATGCTCAAAACAAAAATCTGGATGTGTTATAAACAATCCAAACGATCTTTGAGATCTACGTATAACTTCAAAGATCTGGGGCAGTCAAAACAGGTGTTTTGAGGAGAACAAAGAATATCTCAGACAAAACCGCAGCTGTGTTTTTGATAAGGAAGAAAATTCAGAATAAGACTGTAATTATTTAAAAAGTTAATTTATCAAAATGCATGTCCTTTTAATTAATTATTTTTTCCCTACCATCTCATTACAAACAGCTTTCAAGCTCTCTGACATGTTATAGATAAAAATCTAATTGAAGTCTTATGTCAGAAATAGTTTTTACTCAAAAGTTACAAATACATACCTAGAAATTCCTCCATAATGTAATAGGACTTTTAAATTAGTTCCGCCTAAGCTTTTCAGGTTAAGAGGAATGTATGCAAACTATTTTCTGTTTGTAACCATGTTATTTAATGTTTGTCTCATCATTACTATTCTAACAATTGTATTTGGATTCATTTATTAATGTTTGAGTATTATTGTATTGCCCTGCAAGTTCTGTTTTCATCTACTCCATATTACTGCCCATTTGTCTGTATTTACTTGTGATTGTGTCAAAAAAAATATGTTAATGCTTGAGGTGAGCAGCTAACTCACTCACACATAATATTGCGCTTTTCTGTACACTTAAAGACTCTTTGCAGACAAAGGCAGATAAACAAAGGTACAACATATAAAAACAGTTAGTAATTAAAACTTTGATAATGTACATTGATATGTACAGATTATTTAGTAAAGACTAACACTGAATACACATTTTCAAACGTGTATTATTATTAAGCTAGCTAGCACCATATGGCGCCATTTAAAATAATGCAGACTAATTAGAAAAAATATCGCAAAAATATATATTACCTGAAATATTGTGCTCATCTTGCTCACCGACTTCTCTGTCTCCTTTATCGTCACTCGCTTGCCACTTCTGAAGAGGACAAATACCGATTCCATTTCAACTGTCTGCTGATCTACTGCTGCTGCTCCGCTTCGAACTTTCGTGTCAATGCCAGAATGTCAGGTCCGGATGGACGATGATTACGTTTAGGGGAATGGGTAAGTTTAGGAAAAGAGTTAGCAGAATGCGTAAGTTTACGGACAAGGTTTGGGTAAAGGCTAAGAATAAAAAATATATTTTTTAAATTAACAACTTAGGCCAGTTTAGCAAAAGAAATAAAGTTGTTACCATGGCAATCAGCTCACTTCCGTCCCTCTGGACCAAACTACTGTATCTAGCACTAATCGAAACAAGCCAGCCGCAGTATTTCGTGGATTTTCAGTGACAACTTCCGGTTTAGCTTTAAAACAAAACCAAACATAAAGAAACAAAGTTTTCGCGTCGTATTTCAATTTTGGTGATTCATTTGATCATTGTTCATGCCAAATACAAATAACGACTCATAATCTGTTTTTTGATTTTGATTTGCAAAATGAAAATCGGAAAACAAGCCTTTTTCCGATTTTGTATTTTATTTTTTGTTTTTCGTTTTCCAATTTCAAAACGAAAATCAAATGGCCGCGAAGTACACGGACCCATCTTCCACACGAAGCAGGAGTTTTCGGACACTGAAAACAAAGATTTTTGAAACCATGTCTCAGGGTGAAATAATTTCAAAACTCCGGTTTAGCGTCTCCGCAGTTACGCTGTATCCAAATTTATCTTTTTTTTTCACGATGACATCATTGCCTCAGAGTCACGTCTCATCTGCAGAATGTACTGACCTTTACATGATGTTCACTGTGAAAATCTTCGTCTCATTTCACCGCAAGCCACAGAAAAAGAGAAAAACAAAGATAAATCCCTTACAATCTCTATTAAATCCGTATTGAAACGTTAAAATATTTCAAAGATTCTGAAGCTTAAAATCCACTTTCTGAGTCTTGTCTGTAAAATCCACTTTCTGAGTCTTGTCTGGAGGTTTTACATCCATGTGGGTTCATTCAGAATGTTTGCGAAGTATAAAAGAATTCTCTGCTAAGTTTATGTTTACGTTGAACTTTTTTTTTTTCTTTAAAAACTTTATGCGCAGTGCTGTGTCTACTTCCTGTCTGTGCCAATGTCACAGCACCACACTCTGGTCAGCATTACACCGACTTCAGGCTGGTTCACTGATTCATGTGGACGGTCACAAATATTAAGGCAGCTCCATCTTTACGCAGATCGTTTTTAAAACTATCCTTGTTTTGTCTTCAAGGTCTCAGTCTTTGTCAAGGTCTCAGTCTTTGAGACAAGGTCTCAGTCTTTGTCGAAACTTCTGGGGTCTCATTTATGAAGCCGGTATAAGTACAAAATTTGTTAAAAGTACGTGGGAGATTACGTGCCTGGTTTCCTTTTTTGGGATTTATGAAAAGAAGACTTGACGTGGGATTTTGCGGGTGGGACCGCAACTTTAGGGCTACCGTATGCACTTTCCATAGACGAAGCAGAAGGAGATCTGTGTTTAGCGGAGACATTCTAAGGAGGTTTGTGTTTAGTGCATGAGGTACGAGACTTTTGTTCATATTTCCAACAAATAACTTTAATCTAATCACAACTACTTTGTGGAAAATTAAGCTTAGGTCAGTGTTGTCATTTAGAAGCCGTGCATACGTGCATGGGAGCACATGATTCACCTTGTTTTATTTAGAGAATCTGAAGCAATAGAATGACTGGACATAAAGTTTATAAGTGCGCTTTATAACTGTGATCACGCACAAGTGGCTAACTGCTCTCTCACGCACGGTTTATCCAGCGCACACACATCATCACCACATACGCGCACAGACACACTTATCACGGCATAAGAGCGCACACAGACACACACCTCGTTCTCTTTTCATTCTCACGTCTCACACACTGTGCATCCCAGTCTCTCGTCATCTTGCGCATATGTACACGCTCAAACTTCCACGTGCACTTATAACATCGTGCATATGAAATATCATATCTCATTTTTGCGTGTCCTTAACAGTAAAGCACAATTTTAAACTACAGTCATCACATCTAAAACTGGCCGATAAGTTTGTGAGACAAGCAGCACAGTTGACTTCAGAATCGGCCGCTTCCTCTCTCTCTCCTCCCCTTTCCCTCCGTGTGTCAGTTAAACAAACTTGCTCATAATCAGTTCATGAATATGTGCATGACACTTTTCATGGACCTTTTATGCTGAAAAGTTGCGTGAAGAGGGTGTGAGGTGAGGTGGGGTTCGGTGCGCAGATTTTTTTCCAGCTGTGGAGAAAAGTGACAAGGAAATGACCCGCAGGAGTGCGTACGAAGGCTTTTGTAAATCTCAACTTTCTTTTACGTAAATGAAAGTTGGATTTTGACGCGGCGTACTTTTTCACGCACTGTTTCATAAATGAGACCCCATTTAGTGGCTGTAGTGTTTTTAGTTGATATATTTTGAAAGGGCATCAGAATGGGAGACAGGTCTGTGGTGCTGAAAAATTAAAACTCCAACTTTATTCAAGTGGCGTGTAGCTCAAACAGACAAACGGATGCAATTAATAGGAATATGTATTTATTAATACAGGTTTGGCGCTTAGGCCCCTGCAGGAAAACGAGGCATGCGGTAAATGATTGGCTGATAGAGTAGGAGAATTCCCCCCAAAAACTGGGAGAGAAGGTGATGCCGGGGAGTAAGGCCAAACAGTGAGAGAAGGGAGAAAAACATTGTAGAGGGAAATGCTGCGGATAATAAATTGATGAGACGCCTCGATGCAGGCATTGAGCTGTTGGAGCGCACAGAGTCAGATGCTGCACGGACATGAGCGTGGCAAAGCCAACATAGTTTGCCAGGCTGAATATTTGCTTCTTAGCTCAATTTTATGTCCATTATATGCACATGTCACACTGCTGGTGTAAATTGTCCAAGCCGGATCAGATTTGTTTCTATTATGAGAGTCATGTTGCTGTGCTTATGTGCTGTTACTGCTTTGGTGTAATTGGGGGTTAGACAAATAAAATTAATTTTTGACACCTTTTATTCCTGATGTCAATCTGAGTGACATACAAAAAGATATGTTTTTCATGAACCCCCTTTTCATAGGCTCGGGTTGAGGTGGTTCTACTGCACAAAATGATCAGTTCTGTCCCGCTTGCTGGGTCCATAGTGATCCGCTTTTGGCCCTACTTTCACTGCGGTCCCCCCTTTAGGCTCGATGATTGGACAAGATACAAGGTGTCAATAAATCGTAAGTATTCTTTTTTTGAATCACTCAGAATGACACCTAGTAGAAAAAAGTATAAATCATGTATATTTTCTTTCTTTTTTATTTATTTAAAAAAGCATGTGCTATGTATGAGTGACGTCAGCTCAGCTGCTCATGTAACAGACCCAGTGGACTTGCAGTAGAAACGCTCCCTATCATTAACACAAGCAGCCTAAACCGCTTCAAAGTAAACCGGTCTGGGGGATCTAGGCCAATGGAATTGTTGCTCATATGTTTGAGTCTGTGACACAAATGCCAGGTTTATCATCTCTTTTTCACTTTACTTGATACCACAGGTTAATCTTGTTCTGTTTAATGCATTCAAGTCAGCACTGGGTGAGAAGCGCTAATCACTTTTTATATCAGCTTTTCACATCTTATTTTCACCAGTTTTCTTTCTTGTCCAATCATCAAGCTTAAAAGTGGGACCAAAGTGAGATCCCTCTTGCTGGGCAGGTCAGCCGCTTTGTGCTGGTAAAACAGCATAGGACCTATGGTATACCATAGCGCCCTATATCATGCTTATGGAAACATGGTTTATAATCCTGTTTACAGTTTTCTGTTTTTACAATTAATCAAGTTATTGCAATGCATACAAAAAAACAGGTGTAATATAGATTAAGGGGAGCAAACACCTGATGCAACAGACATTTATTTCTTACACAAACATAAAAAAAATGCAAATGATGCAGACCTGTTTTGCGTAAAAAATTTAGTAGAAAATACTCATAAATAGCTTTTTGGGTAGCACTTTACATTACGGCTCGGTAATAACATGGTAATATCTAAGTAATAGCATGGTAATAAGTTGAAATAATATGTAATAACAAGGTTATAACAAAGTATTTGCCATGTTTTTCATTTGTTGTTACATTGATGTTACAAGGCAATACCTATACTAATTTTTCTTAGTAATAGTTTGTAATTTCCTTGTGTCTGCGTCATCACCTGAGCAACAATGAAGCATTTCTGTTAATTACCTTGAAATTAGACACATGCTTTCAACACTATTTACAGGTAATTACAAAGGATTTCGTTGCGTACTATTGCATTTATGTATAATAATTTGGCAATATCTGTGTATATATGTTACTGTCAATCCTCAATGATGACTCAATTGAATAATTTGGCATTTCTATAAAAAAACAATTGATAAATCATATTTCCTATATAAATTAAGCCAGGAAACGCACTTGGTAATTTCTAAGTAATAAACTTAAAACAGGGCTGCAAAATCCACTTTTTACTGTTTCTTCTTTGTTTTATAGAAATTAAACCAGGAAAACACTTGGTGATTTCTAATTATATAGAACTTTTTTACATTTTCTCTTATTATGACCACAAAAATCAAACATATTTCACTGAAACTTTGTGTGAAAGACCAACACTAAGTTGCACACAATTGTGAAGTGGAAGGACAGTCATACATGATCTATTTTTTTTTTTACAAATTAAAACCTGAAAAGTAGGCGTGCAAAATTATCCAACCCCCTTCTTTTCTGAGTGCAACACATTACTTTTAGAGGCTTTAGAAGGTTCCAATGGTTATAAAAAGATTTCCAAGGCTCTAAGCATCTCACAGAGCACTGTTTACACCATCATCCATAAATGGAAGGAGTATGGCACAACTGCAAATCTACCAAGACCAGGCCGTACACTTAAACTTACAGTTTGAACAAGGAGAGAACTGGTCAGAGATGTAGCCAAGAGGTCCCCGGTGACTCTGGAGGAACTGCAAAGATCTACAGCTCAGGTTGGGGAATCTGTCAAAGGTACAACTTTTAGTTCTGCACTACACAAATCTGGCCTTTATGGAAGAAAGCCATTGCTGAAAGAAAGCCATAGGAAATCATGTTTTCACTTTGCCAAAAGCCATGTGGGGGACACAGTAACCATATGGAGGAAGATGCTCTGGTCAGATAAGACCAAAATTGAACTTTTTGGCCAAAATGCAAAACGCTATGTGTGGCAGAAACCTAACACTGCTCATGACTCTGAATGCACCATCCACACAATCAAAAATACAAGTGCCTGCATTATTTTCTGCACATGCTTTTCTTCAGCAGGGACAGGGAATATGGTCAGAGTTGATGGAAAGATGGATGGAGCCAAATACAGGGCAATATTGGAAGAAAACTTATTGGAGTCTGAAAACACTTGAGACTGGGGCGGAGGTTTATCGTTCAACAGGACAACGACCCCAAACATAAAGCCAAGGCTACATTGGAATGGTTTAAAACAAAACATATTCATGTCTTAGAATGGCCCAGACCTAAATCCAATCAAGAATCTGTGGCAAGATCTGAAAACTGCTGTTCACAAACACACTCCATCTAATCTGACTGAGCTGGAGCTATTATGCAAAGAAGAATGGGCAAAAATGTCAGTCTCAAGATGTGGAAAAGCTGGTAGAAACATACCCAAAGAGACTTGGAGCTGTAATTGCAGCAAAAGGCGGTTCCAGAAAATATTGACTCAGAGGAGTTGGATAATTTTGCACGCCTACTTTTCAGCTTTTAATTTGTAAAAAAAAAAAATAGATCATGTATGACTGTCCTTCCACTTCACCATTGTGTGCAACTTAGTGTTGGTCTTTCACACAAAGTTTCAGTGAAATATGTTTGATTTTTGTGGTCATAATAAGAGAAAATGTAGAAAAGTTCAAGGGGGTTGGATACTTTTGCAAGGCACTGTAGATAGATAGATAGATAGATAGATAGATAGATAGATAGATAGATAGATAGATAGATAGATAGATAGATAGATAGATAGATAGATAGATAGATAGATAGATAGATAGATAGATAGATAGATAGATAGATAGATAGATAGATAGCAGTTTTAGCCCTAACAATTTAGATGCCACAGTCACGGTCTTTCTTAGGCATTTCTTCTGGGCTTCTGTACTGCTCCCGTACCAGCCAATCAGACAGAACGTTAAGACACTTTCAATAAAACTAGAATAAAATATATGCAGCAATTTTTGCTCCACGTTAAATTAAGTTTTTTTTTAAAAAGAAGAGTCTTTGCTGCGCTTTGACTGCGACACAGTCTGTCCAAGCGTCCCACTTTAGATTCTGGTCCAGAACAACACCAAGATATTTAAATTGTTCCACCTCTTCAATGCAGATGTCATTTATAACTATGGACCTCTGTTGTTGTTTTTTTTTTCTGAAGTCTATGCACATTTGCTTTGTTTTAGTTGTATTCAGTTCGAGGTGGGATTTTTTGCTCCAGTCAAGGAACCAGTGGAGGACTGGGCCATGTTCTTCTTCATCATCCATGAGTAGGCTCACCAGAGCCATGTCATCTGCATATTTAATAAAATGTCTGTTGGGGAACTTGCTGGTGCAGGCATTGGTGTATAAACTTTGAAATTTTCACTTCAAAATTTCAAAGTGGTCTTTGTAATCAGACTTTATCTTGTTAAAGTCGAATTCGTTTTGTGACCACAGGGTTCTGACCAAAGACAGATCTTTTTTCACAGCGTTGTAGTCTATTTTTAGCTGTTGCAGCTCGAATTGAACGCTAGATAATTCTGATTTTATACGTTCTATTTCCTCAGGGTTGTACATGCAAGCTTGTTGCCCCTCTACAGGTGTGCCCTGTCCATTCGGTAGTGTCTCATCTACATCAAATTCATGCCTAAACATTGTGGATAATCCATCTCTCACCGTAGTATTTGAGGGGAGACCCACAGGAGTAGGATGGCGCTGTGGTGATGGTGATGCGTCACGAATACGGATGAGAGGGTCCTGCGACTCCTCTTGTTCTTCATCAGTTGTAGGCCCGTTTAAGCCACTGTAGGGTTGTGCAGTGTTGATGAGACAATAATGAGCTAGCAAGTCCTCTATGCTTTCAAAAATTGACGGGTGTATCTGCTCTGTTTGAACTTCCAGAAGCGATTCGATATCCACCTTCTCGTGACTCTCCGTTTGACGGTTCAATGTATGAAAAAGAAAGAGAATCGATCAGTTAAAGAAAAAAAATAATGTGTAGTAAAATTAAAAAGAAGCGTGACCCTACCCTCAGTTTTCTTCACTGACACCGGCCTGTGTTGGTTCTTCAGATGAGCGTGCTGCTCCGCTGCTACATATGGTAAAAATAATTAGGTTAAAATATACGTAAGACAAAACTGGTGTAATAATAGTTGTTTCATAATTTACCTTGAGTTTTCTATAGGAGAAGGGTCAATATTCCCCTGCGTCTGCGTCGTAGATGTGGTTGGGTGTTCTTCACTTACGAGAATCACGCTTTCATCAAGATTATCAGGCTCATTCAGTTGTGTTGAAGTAACAGTAGGGCTAAAAAAACATGGTGCAAATCATTATTATAATTAATGATAGTTCTATTCAAAAATACAGGATAAATTAATTATACCTTCGCACGAATGTTGGCCTCACTCGGTTGATACGAGGGTCACTCTTTTTAGGAGCAGGTTTAGATGAGGTGATCCTGTATTAAATAGAAAAAAGCATTAGATAAAACTCTAGACTCTGCCATGTACATACATCTTACCATTTAAAACTGTTAACATCCTTCAGAGGCTCACGACGGGACAGTTTGTTCTGTTTGTAATGTATATATATTAATATTTACCATCTTCACTGTTGTGAATATTCTCCTGACTTCTTTTGTTTCCTAAAAATCAGTCTTGTTTTAAAAAAACAGAAAATAAGACACTAACAGATAGTGAATCTTACCATTTGCTGCCATGATGATGACAATGAAGAGGATGTCAGACAATTCCAATGATTGTTTCAGAATGTTTTCAAGCAAAAAAGTTTCAGAGTGGAAAGACACCTCTGTCTTTTAAAAGGTCAGAGAGGTGTGTTTTACAGTGGATATACCTCCCACAGATACTCTGATTTGATGATTTTGAATGTCACACACCGCGAAACAAATCTATAGACCCACCCTCCCCTAACGTGGCCACCCACCACACCATACACCGAACACGTTGGAAAGTAGTACATACCATTTATTTTGAATAATCAGAAAGTATTGGCTACACATTTCATTATTTTGTGATTATGTAATACAATGTGTGGTGTTTTATCCTCATTAGACAATTGTTCAACATTTTACATTTATAATAATAATTGTTATTATTTGGTAGACATCTGTTTCCAGATGTCAGAGCCACTTTAGCCGGCTCCTTTTTATAGAGGAGCAGGGGCGTAGCCAGAAATTTTTTGCTAGGGGGCCAGGCAGGGCCAAAGCAATTGTAAGGGGGGCCGGGAAAAACGGGGGGTCGGTTTTGAACCAAAAAGAAGACATTTCCAGCATTTTGGTGAATTTTAGAATTCTGAAAAAGTGAACACATTGGTATAGCAAACATGAAAATTAAGATTTTTGATAAGGTAGCATGCGTTTCCCTCAGTTTTATGTGCCAATGAGGTAAATAGGGTTGGGCGATCTAGACCTATTGTTACATATCATATATATGTACTGGACAAGATATGAATTTAGCCATATTGTACATATCACAGGTGAAAAAAGAGCTCCTATAACCAGTGTTGGGGAGTAACGGAATACATGTACCGCCGTTACGTATTCTGAATACATTTTATGAGTACTTGTATTCCGTTACGGTACGGCTTTCAAACGAGGTATTCAGAATACAGTTACTTTTATAAAATCAATGGATTACATTGCATGTAAAATAAATGTAGACTCATTGTTAAAATCACCACAGAAAACCAATGCGTAATGTGTTCACAGCAGCAGCTTGACGCGCTGTCAGTCTGTGCCGCCCGCACTACTTCACAGCTCTTCAGGGGCACAGAAATAACACTGTCCAATCAGATCTGGCGTTGTATAGGGGCCATTCACTGCCTGCAGACAGACTGACCAATCAGATTGCCCCTTTATGGACAGGTACATAAGAAGTTTGTTGATGGTTGTCTCCGGTTGTATCATCTGTTCAACTTTTTCGGGACTTTATTTACGATAAACAAAGAGAAGACGCAGCGTTTGGATTGTTCATATTTAACTACGGATGGGATTCGTTTTTTAAAGAGAATAGTTTGTTTTCACGATGAAAATTTTGACGAAACTTTTACAACAAGTGCGGCGGACTGTTGGCAAAGGATTTGTGACGCTGGAACCTGCTCTGAAGCTCACGGACGACACGATGAATGAACTGTTGTTGGACTAAACCCACAATGAGCCACACGTGTAAATCTGAAGTCAACTCCTCATCTCGGCTCCGGTGAGTGTGATTTAAACAGCGCGTTATTGTGTTCAGAAGTTATTATAACGCTCGTTTACGTGGAGATGCATTACTAGCATTACTTAACAGAAATAAGAACTAAGAAGAAACATGAAAACTTTGTAATTTCACGTTAAAATTAACACCTAATTTGCATTTCAAAATAAAAGTATTCCAAGTATTCAGAATACAGTACAAAAATTTGCCAAGTAACGGAATACAATACAGAATACTTTTCTGACCAAGTATTCAGTATTCTGTAACGAAATACATTTTCAAAGTATTCTACCCAACACTGCCTATAACTGATGAAAAGCGGTTATAGTTACAAGTAAAAGTGACAAAGAGAAGGAGAAGAGCAATTAAAATGTATTTTTGTTGTTTTTGTTGTAAAAGTCAAAACAGTTTTACTCAGCAGAGCGGAAGGCGCCACTAAAATTATTGTATTCAATAAAAATTTACATTTCTACTTTAATTAGCAGACTAAAGGCTTAGAAAAAATATCTAACTTTAAAAAAATGTCTTTTAAAAGATAGAGACATATACCATATAATGAGATATGAACAAAATATATTGAGATTTACATTTTTGTTCATATGGCCCAGCCCAAGGTAAAGTAAACATTACTGTAGATCTATAAAATACCACTAAACTGCATAGACTATGATCTTTCTCTTGTAGCTCAGAAAGTATTGCTTAAGGTTTGATTAGTGTTTGCATTTTTGTTATTCAATATAAATTATCTTTATTATCATCATCATCATCATCACCATCCTCATCATGAGGATCTGACTGTTAAAATAAGTTATTTTAATAATCCTTCTGAGTGCAGTTTTGTGTTTTCTGACATAAAGACATAACACAGCTTATGAAATTAAGAATGGTATCCAGTTGCAGGTGTGGGGACGTAAGTTGTTGGAGTGCAATAATTGTCAGACAAGCCCACTGTATTTCAGAAATATTAAAGAGCCTAAAAACACCAACCCACAGGTCACAATGCCAAAAGCCTATAATAACTAATAGGCCTACAATGAAGAGGCCATCCTTTTTGTTACTAATCTTAAAATGTAAAGAACCAAAATAAGTCTTATTCCATTCTCAGTCACCTACTTAACACAGTTTTTACGCTTCAGAGCAGCACACACGGCCTAAACACAATGTTTACGCAATACAACAGCTCTAAAATCTAGTCCTCTGCTCAGAACAGTTAAACGTCTGCACAATTCATCCACAGTCAGGAAGAGTACGCAAGATGCGCGATCACAACAGGAGCACATGGCGTTAGCACAGCGTCAACACCCCACACACACTGCAGGATGAAGCACACACTACCAACACCGGAGCACTGTGACAGCCAGGCCATCTCGCAAACAAATTAACTACAGACTTTTCATATTTGATCCAAACTACTAAAACAAAGGTCTTACCTTGCTTCACAGTGAAATAAACAGTAGCTGAGCACGGTCTGTTTTGTTTTGATCGTGCAGTTCAATCCAAAAGGCAACGTTGAACCAGCAAAGTCCCATCGAGTCAGAAAGGTCCGCAGGTTTAGTCGCACAGATCCGTCTCACACGACGTATTACCGTGTAAAATCATAGTTCTTCTATCTATCTATATACCAAGGCTGTGTCCCATGTACATGGGGTAGCCTGGACAGGGCACCCTTCTCTTTCCCCCCTTCCTCCCTCTGGTCCCATGATCTGAGTGTATGAGTGTGTGTGTGACTTGTGTGTTTTGTGTATGTTTGTGTTGTACAGCCTTTTTATTATGTCATTGTTCCAGAATCCTGTTTAGTCTTTGTTTATTATTTGCTACCTCGGCTAAGGAGACCACACTCGCCCCGGCATCCATCCACCCGCCCGCCCATGAGCAAGAGAACTCAAAAAGGCAGCGAGAGAACCCAAACGAAAGCCACCAGGGACACGTCTGAGGAGCCACAAGGGACGACCACCAGACCCAGAGAGCGACCCGGACCACCATCCACCCCAGGACTCCCTCCCAGCCATACCACAGGGCAAACTGCACGTGCCCCCCAGGGCCGGCCCCCTCAGGCACCCCTCCCCTCTTTGATTATATTTATTTATTTTCCTTCGCTCCGAAATTGTTTCAGTCCCTATACTTATCCTGTCTTGTGTGCTGTGTGTTTGCTGCTACGTTGTGTCTAAGTTGCATTAAAAGAAGGCAGACATTGTCCTGCCAGCCTGAGTGGGAGTTTGACTTTCCCTGATTCTAAAATGATGCATTAAAACAATCTAAAACAATCTGGGAGCTTCCAGGTCTGAATCAATTGCTTCCAATCAGTTACATAACAATCATGAAGGGTACCCAAGTCAAAGCCGACCCCGGGGAACACCACAGTCGACACCGCGATACACCCAAAAGGAAAAACCCGGAGCGACAAGGTAGCCCAGACCACTCCCAGACTCCAAGCAAGCCGTACCCCCAGACCCCCCCAACAAGGTCCCAATGACCCCACCAAGGTCCTCCCACACCCTCCCAAGCCCTCCCCCACACAGGCAGACAAACGGAAAAACACAGGCACAAACACAGATCTCCCTGCAGAGGTAGAAAACGAGAGACAAAGACAGACTATAATAAAAAGGCTGACAGTATGTGTACGTGTTGCTCCACATTCGTGCCAATCCTCCTTGGGTGAAAGGTTCACTCTCCGCACTGCACTGCACTGGGGTCAGCTGTACAGCACAGCACATGAGACCTCTGCAACAGGGCCTCAGCAGTAGCTGGTTTACCCCTGCCACTTCATACACGAACCCTTCCAAGCAGGTTTCATCCTCTTCATGCATACACAAACGCTCTCCATTCATCCCTATCTCTAGCAACCTCTCTTCCTTGCGTAACAGTCATTCCTCTGGCATTCAACCATCTTCTCACCCCGTCCATCCATCCATCCGTGGTCTTCCTCTCAGTCGCACCCCTGGCCCATCAGCTTCATACACTTTTTTAACCAATCGCTCCCCTTCCATTCTCTCCACATGGCCAAACCATCCCAACGCCTTCCGCTCTGCTCGATCAGCCAACTCACTCACAACACCCGTTCTCCTCCGTACTTCCTCATTTCTCTCAAGTCACAACTCACCAACAAAGCCACACCTTCTCTTGCTCTCCCACTCTCTACACCAGACATTCTCCCACTCACACTTCCAAACACACACTCACCCTTCCCTTTCATCTTTGTCTCACTCAGTGCTAACACGCTCATTCTCCTTCTTTCAAACATCCTTCCAATCAGATCTCTTTTACTTTCATTCGTACTACACCCACGCACATTCAAGGCCCCAAACCTGAGGGTTTGGGGAGTCAACCTCCCCTTCCCTGCTCTGCCCTGTCTGTTTTTGGGAAAACTGTTACGGGGGAGAGGATTCCCAGTCCTCTCGCCCCGTCCCTTTTAGTCGCCTTTTACGACACGCAGGGAATACGGTGGTAGTATTCTTTTCAGTCAGCCCCTAACCACAGGGATCATAGTTCTTAACTTTCCTTTTCTCCTCTTGGCAAACTCTGTTTAAAAATTCCCTCGCTTGTCTATTGCCTGCATCTGCCGCTGCTGCTCTGGCTCCAGGCTGTGAAAAACAGTGGGCGGACTGGAAAATGTGGAGTGGAGTTTTTCTGGGAGCAGGCATTCAGGTTATGGAAAAGAGAGGTATACTGGAAAATATGGACCGGACTTTTTCACTACTTGAGTTTAAACACTTCATTCGCGGAATGGAGTTACTTTTGTCCCGGTTCGGGGAAAATGCGACCGAAAGAAAGCATCTGAGGGGTGGCCAGTGGGGTGGGTTAATGAAGGGGGGCAGTGGCCCCCCCTGGCCCCCATATAGCTACGCCATTGTAGAGGAGTAGCTGCACTACTCCAGAGTTCCTCCTACGGTAAACTCATTTTGATCGCTTATATTTGCCGACCTAGTCATTACCCGACTTAATAAGACATGGTTTCAACTCTTTACTCGTCTAAAGCGGGGGTGATGCATAGACTTATGTAATAGCACACTTGTGTTGTAACAAACGAGTCTTTAGCCCTATGACCCCCGTGTCTGACTCTTACCAGGTGTATATGACAAATTATTACTGTTGACCTACAGCAACAGTGTGGTGCTTTCAGGAATACAAAGAGTGTCTTAATTCTAGTTTCAGCTAACGGTCTTAAGTTCCAACGTCGCGAACACTAATCAAGTAGCAGGTGTGGATGTGTGTCAACTAGCTTATACCAGAACACACAAAGTGTCACAGATGCGTGTCTCTTTCCTTAACACTTGTGTAACCTTGTCTGTATCTGCTCTGCGTTGTGTTGTGTATTTTTGCGGTGCGATGCTTCAGAGAGCCACAGGACACGGGAGGAGTTTGAAATGAAGTCTTCGTTTAATCTGGTTTAACAATAAGAAAGCACAGTCACACGTGCCGTTCGGACAAGCCCACATCTCCGCTCAACCAAGAGATAAGCAAAAGGGAAAACTTATTTAACATACCTGGTTTAACAATAAGAAAGCACAGTCACATGTGCCGTTCGGACAAGCCCACATCTAAAGGAAACACAATAGCTAATTAGCATATGCTCCGCCACCCTCACGCCCATAATCGATAATACAGGAACAACTTTGCCATGAAATATAACATTATATAATTCTGCCATGTCGTAATAGTGACATATAAAGAGCCAATATTAACAAAATATAATAAAAACCAAGGATTGAATTTTATTTATTTATTTATTTATTTGATAGGGACAGTGCATATTAATGAACATCTGTAACAGTTACAGTGTAAATATGCCAGATTATAGCATAGATGCTAATTTCCATCTGTAGTCCCTAGGCAGATACACAGATAAGACACAACAAAAATACAAGAGCACAATAAAAGAAGAGCTAAAAGTGCTCACAGGCTTGGTTTTCCTTCAGCCACAGTTTGAGCTGTAATTTGAATGTGGCCAGAGAGGCACATTGTCTTATTGTGAGAGGAAGACTGTTCCAATAATGTGTCCCTTTAACAGAGAGCACTGTTTGTCAAATTTAGTGCGTCTATGTCAGGGGTGGGCAACCAGTGATCGCGATCTACTGGTAGCTCGCGCGTCAAAACGGGTGGATCCCGGAGACCTGCCCGTCACAATGCAAAGGCTAGTCTACGAACTCCGGGCCACTTTTATTTACACAAAGAACAACTTGCAGCATGCACACGGAGACAGTGCATACCGCGAGTCTACCGCGAGCCACAGTCATAATATAAACGGAGGTTAGTGTTTTGCGGCCAATTGTCTTTAAACAGGGGACGGCACGGAGACGCGCACGGCACGGAGAGAGCGCACGGCACGGAGAGAGCGACGGCACGAGAGAGCGCACGGACCGGAGACAGCGCACGGCACGGAGACAGCAATGCTGCTACAGGAGCGCCTTCATCGTTGCCGCTGCACACACGAAAATGTACCGCAAGGAGAGTAGACGAGGAAAAGCAAGGGAAAGGGAAAACAGAAGAGAGAGAGAGAGCAGGAGAGCTCCTCGAATGCGCGTCTGACAGAGCTATATACGAGGGAGAAAGGAGAGTAAAAGGAAGAGCACAGGAGCCAGGTGAGAGTGTCGTAATCCTACTGCTTACCTGTTACCTTCACGAATATCCTTGTTGTAATGTATCCAAACTTCTGACTGAACAGAACATAAGTGGACAAGCCCCCCCCTCTCGCGTACCATGAGCTACGTCTATACCAAAATACAAGCTAAAAGAAATAACTGTAGAGCTTAATGGAAAAAAATAAATAAACTAAATTATTACATGTCCCTTACATTTTGTCTATAATTAAATTTAATACTGAAAAATAACGAAATAATTTGTAAATAATACTTGTTAAATAAAACCATTAAAAAAATATACTGTATTAGCCATCGCAATAATACAAATCTACTGGTAGATCTTCGAGCCTTGCGACTTAAAAAGTAGATCTCGGGCCAAAAAGGTTGCCCCCCCTGGTCTATGTGGTACTCACAGTCTCCTCGGCTGTGCCCTGGTGCGCATCCCACTCACTGTCTTTAGTTTGATAAAGTCTTCAATGGAGGAGGAGCGAGTCCATGCGAACTTTAAAAATAAAACATGTATTTTTAAAAAGTACAAAATTACCAAAATTCAACCAGTTATATTTCTTTAAAACAGTGCAATGGTGAAATGAGTTAGGCTTTTTATCAAAGATCTTAATGGCTTTTTTAAAGAGAGATTCAATTGGTTTTAGTGTTGTGCCAGCAGCAAGTGACCAAGAGGTTACACAGTATTCAATATGAGAAAAAATCATTGAGTGCAAAAATAATTTAGCAGCGTGCTGTGTCATAAAAGGCCTAATGTGTTTAAAATTTTGCACATTAAAAGTAATTGTTTTTGTCAGTTGTTTTATGTGTTTCTTAAATGTCAGAGTCGAATCTAATGTCAGACCTAAATATTTGAATTCTTTAACAAGATTAAGTTCTACTCCATCTAAAAAATATTGGAGCGCTGTGTTTCGTTTGTTTTTTTTGTGAACATCATGCACACAGTTTTCTTAATGTTAAGTTGCAAACAAGAGCCTTTGATCCAGTCCTGGACGTGGGTCATGGCTGTGGTCAGAGTCTGAGAGACTTCTTGAGTACTTTTAGCATGTGTGAAAATTACAGCATCATCTGCATATAGTTGGACATTGACATTGAAACACACGTTTGGTAAATCATTTATAAACATACTAAATAAAATAGGCCCAAGTATACTGCCTTGGGGACCCCTGCTGGACACTGAAGGAATGGCGATTTAATTCCAGAGACTGAGACACATTGTTTTCTATTACATAAATAGGATTCAAACCATTTCAGACTTGTTTGTGAAAAATTAAAATATGTCAATTTGGATAAAAGAATTTTATGGTTAACTGTGTCAAAGGCCTTCTTGAGGTCTAAAAAAACAGCTCCTATGACATTATTGCTGTCCAGAAGTCCTTTAACCTTTTCAATAAAAAGACAGTTTGCAGATTCTGTAGAGTGATAATTTCGAAATCCAAACTGCATTGGATGTAAGGGCGTACTACAAATGTTCAAATATTCATTCAGTTGTTTAGATACCCATTTTTCAGCAACTTTAGAAATTACAGGGAGAATGCTGATTGGTCGATAATTAGCCATTTCATGTTTGTTTCCAGTCTTAAAAACTGGTGTGACCACAGCTGATTTCCATGCTGACGGCACAACACTTTGCTGGATAGACAGATTCACTAGATGTTTAATTGGTGTAGTTAAAGAGTCTTTATACCGCTTTAAAAAATGTGTGTCGAACCCATAACAATCCTTTGCCTTAGAATTACTTAGAGAGTTAATCATGCTGACTACTTCACTTTCTGATATTTCTTCTATATTAAAAACTTCATGGTTGGGATCAACAGGACAATGTTTACAGTCAGAGGTCTTAAATTGTGTAGATATTTCATTAATAGATTGAATAAAATAACTATTCATTTCTGCTGCAATGGTAAGAGGATCCTGTACAACAATGTTATTTATTTAATTTCCAATTTATCAATGTTTGTGTTTTTCTTTTGCCTCCCAGTTAATTTGTTAATATTTTTCCAAATAATTTTGTTATTACCTTTTGCTTCATTTATTATATTTACAAAGAAGTTTGCTTTTGTCTTACGCATTGTACTTATAACTTTATTTCTTGCAGAAGTAAATCTTTGTCTGTCTATGCTCAAGCTAGATTTCAATGCCTTCTGAAGCAGTATATCTCTCTCTTTCATTAATTTTTTGCATTCATTGTCTATCCAAGGTAAAGCTTTTTGATTTTTCCGTTTTCCTTTTTTTGTGAATTGTGCTATAATTTTTTTTAATTTTTGACCAAATATGTCACACCCATCATCTACATTATCGGTCATGAGAACTTCATTCCAGTCAGTTGCTGTAAGAGCTGTATCAAGATTTTCAATTTGATTTGAAGGAATGAACTCATAACAGCCTCTTACTTGTTGATTTTGGAACCTTGTTTTTGACAGTTTTCGTTGAACTAATATAGCATTATGATCTGACATTCCTGTGATTAGATTAAAAGTCTTAACAATTCTACCTGGGTAATTTGTAAATAATAAATCTATTTGAGTTGAAGAGTTAGCAGTTATTCTGGTAGGTTTCTCAATCATTTGCTTAAAATTAGCATTGTCCATAATTTGCTTAAGGTTCTTTCTAGCATTTTTGTCTTGCCAATTAACATTTAGGTCCCCCATAATAATTAGCTCTTTGTCCATATTACAGTGATTTTAAAAGAAGTTTCAAATTATCATAAAATTCAATTGTTGCAGATGGCTTTCTATAAATACATATTGTTGTTAATGACATTTCAGGTGAAAGACAGATAGTTACACCAATGCATTCCAGTTCAACTTCAGTTGGAATTCAATTTGCGTACATCTGAGATTATTCCTTATATACAACAAGACTCCCCCACCCCTCCCCTTTCCCCGATCTTTTCTGAAGGCAGTGTAACCTGGCATATTAATTATAGAATCCGGGGAAGAACGCGTAAGCCATGTCTCAGTTAAACCTAGAAAGTCAATGTTTGAGTCTCCAAGTAAATATTCCAGTTGCTCTCGTTTAGAGGACATGCTCCGAATGTTTAAGTGTCCTCCGAATAATCCGCGGGGTTTACAGTTTGGATCCCACATAATTTTAGCTTGATTCAGAGTTTGGAATAGTTTAGTAGTGCGATGCTTTTTTATCACGGGGTTTCTTAACTTCGAATCCTTGTGCGTAATATGTTGCTTGCGGTGGCGTGTAGCTTGAGGAGCATCTTGTGCTAGCGGTATTGTGGCGCACTCACCGGTAAAGAGTTTTTGTGGATCCATCTGGACCTCAGCGAAGCAGCCAGCCCCCGTCCGTCCACGCCGTAACAAGTCCGCCGGGTCAGCAAATGGTCCATGTCCAAATGCAACCTCCACGGACTCAAACGGCATGAGTTGCACGCCATCGCCGCTGCTAGCATTGGAGACACCAAACGGCGTGCAGGCGCACAGGAGAGGGACGGAAATCGGCACACCCTGGAGCTCACCCGCACCGGCCACACTTCCACCAGGCATCAGAGGGAGCCCAGGAGCCGAAACAGGAACAAGCGCCAAGCCAGGGAACATTTGTCCACCGGGAGACGCAACATCCAGACCGCAGCGAGGACACGCCGAAACCACGGGAGGAAACGGGAACCAGAAAGGTGGGTATGCTTGGAAACCAGAATGCTGGATTGGGTTTGAGACGGACGCTGGTGGGTTGCTTGGAGCCGGTGATAGCGGGCCAGGATTTATTTCAATGTCCCCAGCTAGCAGCAGTAGTACTAGCATCAGTTCCATTTGTCCCGCGCGCATTTTGGGCAGTTTCATCTTCTCATGCGCTTTTGAAGAAACTACAGCGTTTCCGTTGTTGAGAAATTTTGAGTAGATGGCATACTGGCTCTGAGTAACTAGTGCAAAAGCGCAGTCGTCCTTCTTTTGAAATATTGTTGTCTCATTGATAAATACAGCACAGTGGAGACGTACAGTACTAAAAAACAGCCTTGTGAAACTTGTTTAGACGACTTTGGTGAAGTGCGCGCAGCACCTGCCAGACCGTGCGCACCCACCTCCGACATCTTGACAATTGATTGGATGCTTACCTCCGCTCAACCAAGAGATAAGCAAAAGGGACCAGAATGGGGCGGAGCTTACAATTTATACTCGGGTGCTAAAAAGGACCCAGAGGGCTGTCCGAAGCAATGCCAGGTAATAAATAGTAATAACCTAATAATACGATTTTGTGTAATTATACTGTCACTATGAACATGTTACACTTGTTAGAATGTCTCGACCTATGACCCCCTTCTGTGCTGAAAACCTCATGTTCACACACACACACACACATACATTACTGCTCCTCGGTAAAAAGCAGCACCTGCTTCAACAAAAACACAGTAGCAGAAACCAGCTAACAACTACAGTGGTGACATTCAGCCTAAATAGCATACTGTAGCAGAAGTGACATCTGAGCTAAATTAGCTGCAGTAGCACTGCTCGATAGCGCCACCGGAAGTAACATATGTGGTAAATTAGTTTGCAGTGCCACATTCCACCGCATGCGCCCCCGGGTAGGTCACATACAAATACTACTGAAGGGTTTTCAGCAGCATGAAAAACAGAGGTGTCATCCACATCATGTTGAAATCGACAAAAGAATGAATTTAAGTCATTGGCCTATGTTAGGCCTTCGCTCCCCTCTGGAACTAACGTTGCCTTTGTTTTTCCTTTATAGGGAATATTTGTCATATTTTTAAGACCTTGCCAGGCTTGTCTAGGGTTACTAGATGACATGGATTTTTCTACTCTTGTTTTATACTTTTGTTTATCCAGATAGATTTGATTCTTTATCTGCTTTTGGATATCTTTTTTAGTTTGTTCATCTTTTGATTGTGTGCCTCTATCTTTTTGGTCAGGAGTTTTTTCACGTTATTAGACAACCATGGTTTATCATTGGCATATACTTTAAATGTCTTTGATGGAATTACTGAATCTATGCAAAAATGTATGTAGTCTGACACTACTGAGACTTCCTCATCAATATCTGTGGAGTGGAATACTTCCCAGTCTGTGCAGTCTAGGCATCCTTGCAGAGCCATGGTGCTATTATTGTTCCAGATTTTAATAGTTTTGATTTGAGGTTTTTCTCTCTCCAATAGTCTTTGATAGGTGGGTTGGAGTACACTACACTGTGGTTCGATGCTCCAAGTGGGGGAGTGTAGTTACATTGAAGACATTTTTTATTGTGCCAAAGACAGGTCTAGGGTCTTACTTTTCCTAGTGGGACAGTTGACGAACTGTAGAAAATGCGCAAAGCTTTTTTAGCTGGACAACAATGAAAATCTCCTAAGAAGAATTTAGGAGCATCCGGGGAAAGTGACTCAATTTTTGCGACAAATTAAAAATAGCTTCGTTTGCCTTATTAAATCAGTTTTAGGATGAACATATACTATACTGTCATGAAAATTTGGGGAAATTCCCTTGGCAGATAATAAGTGCGCAGTGAGACACATAACCACTCTATGTCGGGGGTACATAGGTGTTCTCTCACTGTAACAGCCCTGCACCACTCATCCCTGACGAGGAGACAGACTCCGCCTCCTCGAGCTTTCCCAGTGACGTCAGGGTCCCGGTCAGTCCTGTAAACAGCAAAGCTGGCTGGCTGTATTTCAGTGGATGCGATGTTTTTATCCAACCAGGTTTCTGTAATCGTCAAGACGCACGCATTCCTGTATTCTTGAAGGAAACGGATGTTAGCGGACAGCTCGTCCATTTTCATACGCAGAGATTGTGCATTTAGCAGCAGTGTGATAGGTAAAGGGAGCTTCTTCTTTAGCTTTTTTAGCCGCTGTCTGAGGCCACCCTTACTTCCGCGTTTCCGCTTCGCTGAAGAAAACTGTCTTTTAGCGCCTCGTTTTTAGGTAGCTTGGTATTTGATCTGTTATTTTGGAGTAGTCCGGGCAGAGATTAGTACGAAGGCTCAACAGGGTATCTCAGATATAGTAAAGTCCAGGTGGACCGGTACCAGCAGCATGCCCGAGGACATGGCCAACAGTCAAGTTTTTTTGTAAGGCCAAACTCATAAGTCCATCACTGGTTTCAGTAGGCACACGACCCAGGCACAGTGCAAAAATCATACAAAAACTGACAGCTTAAACCAGTCAAAAGTGAAAACGCTGCAGAGCGGCCACAGAGCAGCGCTCCTGCACTGTGGAAACACACTTGGTAATTTCAAAGAAATAAACATAGAAATAGGGCTGCAAATGCACTTTTAGATTTTTCTACTTTGTTTCATAGAAATAAAGCCCAAGCCTTCAGTCCTCAATGCTTTTTAGTGCTGGCAAGCAGGCAATCAGTAAACACAGTTTTTTAATAAAGTTATTCCGTTCAATTATAATAGTGGTGAATATGAGCAGAGCCTGATCTAACCTTAAAAATCAGCTTCGAGGCCCTCCAGTCTTTTCTACGAACCTTAATCAGTCTAGCCAAAGCAGCGTTTACATTGACTTTATTTATTATAATTTATAACTATACACAAAGCGACAGAGAAAAATAAGTGTAAGCTAAATAATATTTCTCACAATAAAGAGATAAAGGTAAGATTCTATCCAGAAACCTTTGAATAAAACAGATGTTTTTTCCCAAAATTTGGAGTGAGCTATTTTAGACCAACACATCTTTAATGTATGCATAATTTTATCATTACTATCATTGCACCTTTTCTCAAGTTTTACTTGGTGTCGAGGGGCCCCAGCCCTGTCCCTCTCCCTGTGAGCTCCGCCTCTGTTCCCTCTCCACGCTGACACTGGAACAGCTGATGAGCTGCATCATGTGCTGGACTTTTTGGACAGAAATACTGAAATCTGAAACTTTTTCAGGACAAACAGTCTCATGTTTAAGTGGCTTTTGAAATAATTCAACATATATATAATAATATATATATATATAAATATAAATAATAAATAAATATATATAAATATATATATATATATATATTTCGCCGCGTTAATTTTCGCCGCGGCCGTTTTCGCGATCTGCAGACGTTTAATTTCATCAGTTATTTGTGTTCGTAGCTCAGTCAATACTAGTCCTATTGACGCAAAATAAAGATTGGCTGAGAGCTTATGAGACACAGAACATGTATTTGTGCCCAAACTGTTCCCAAAGTCTTTGATTTTGCGCTCTGTGCTGAGAATGATCAGACACCTATTTCTGCTTTGGTCAGTCTTGAGTGCAGCCCAGGGAAAGCGGCTGTGTCTCTGCCAACACAGCCCTGTCTCAAGAACAGAAGAGGGAGGGTCTCTCACGTTTAAACTTGAACGATTGGTCAAACAGGGTTTATGTACAGCGCAAACCACAGGGTGAAGCCAACAGGCATGATGACTGCACTGACATAAATTCGAAAAACTATCAGCACGCAGAAGGAGGCGGGGCCCTCCACAAGACTTGCGTAGTCTGCGTATAGGAAGGTCCGGCTCTGAATGTGAGCATGGTAAACCTGTAAAAGAAGCATAACATTCTGCACAATACCATTATGAACTTATAAAGTAACTATTTGTGACACTACAGTCACTGTCAAAACTTGCATGCTAATGCTAACGTTAGCATACGGAGCTAGCGCTAATGAAAACAAACACAGAACTCGACTATTAATTTAAGAACGTCTATGCTACATTATTTATACTTAAAGTTACAAGTGCTATGGTGTTACTAAATCCCTAAATACAAACACCAAGGCTGTGCTGACTCAGGAGGACACAGCAAAGCAACATAAACGGGAACAATGGACAACTTCATTGTTAGGTTCTGCTAAGTCAACTGACAGATTGTTTAAAAAAAAAAAAAAACTCTGCTCAAGTTCCCAAAGTTCTTCGAATAGTTGAAATTTTTCTAAAGCATCAGGCCTTCACCTAAATCTAAAAAAGTGTGAGATCTTTCCTCTTAAAAACTGTGATCAACCTTCAATGTGTAACATTTCTGTTAAGAATATGGTTAAATATTTAGGTATGCAAATAACTAGAGACCAGCAAGACAGAGAACATTTAAATTTCAACCCTATGATTAAAAAAGCAGAAGGTTGTTTCAATCACTGGCTCCAGAGAGATTTGTCCCTCAAAGGGCGATGTCTTCTCTCAAAAGCTGAAGGAATTTCAAAATTTTGTACATTGTATCCTCACTTTCTTTGGACAATAAAAATGCTAAATCAAATACTGTTAAACCTTCTATGGAAAATAGAATTATTAAACTCTATTAAAAATGGAGGGCTAGACTTTCTTGACTTCTTGTCGATGAACAATGTCCTCAAAATAAAATGGCTTCAAAATTTTTTGAAAGACGAATCATCTATGTGGAATTTTTTTCCAAAATTTATGTTTGATAAAGTTGGAGGATTGCCCTTTTTGCTGCTTTGAACTACAAATTAACCAAAATACCTGTAAAACTCTCAAATTTCCACAAGCAGGTCTTATTTAACCTGGCTCACACCAGATGGATATGTGTTGAACTCCTATCTGAGTTCTCACTATATCCATCTGTTACTTTAAGGTGGGGCGTTTTGTGAAATACTTCAAGCTGATTGGGTAAACGGCCTACCTTATTAGTGCTTAGCCAATCACAGCAACAACTCGTAGTGGTGTATCCAATTTCAAAAAGAAATTACTCCGTATTTCTGCTAAAACCACATCAAAAACAGCAGAAACACGTACATCCACGAGAGCCGCCTCTGTTTAGCTTGAATGAGACTCGGCGCCGGGGTGCTAATAGCCGTCTTAACACCGCCAAAACACCGCTGGTTCGGACTCCCAAACCAATCAGGCGGCTGGAAGGCCAGATGGTTTATCTCGTGTTTGTGAATTCACAAATATCGCGGGATAAACCATCTGGCTGGCCAGGTTAGGTCTTATTAGCATGGAGCTTGATCTATAAACATAACTTTTTGCCTCAGCGGTGTTATTTATGGAGCAACTCGAATATCGTTAAACAAAACAAAAACATTTTTCTGAAAACATCGTTTGATGACAATATTAATCTAGTGAAACGGCTTATTACTGAGCATGGTAACTTCATGTCATGTAATGAGTTCTGTTCCATATATAATACTATGTCTGTGACATCTACTGAATTTAACATGGTGATAAGAGCTATACCCAGTGCTGTTAAAATGTTGTGTAGTGGCTTCTCTCATCAGGATGCTTTTACTCCACCAAAATTGAGTGATACTTCTTGTGGGAAAATATGTTTGTCTAGAATACGTAAAAATAATAGAACCTTACGAACACTTTTCCAAAATGAACTTGTTACAAAACCACATGTTGTTTTCTACTGGGCTAAATATGTTTCCAAAAAAAGATGGGATAAAGCCTGGACCTTGTTTAACACATTTTTTAAATATTAAAATTAAAGAAATTTCATCATTCACAAAATTTACCCTGCAAAACATTTATAATGCAAATTTTAAAAAGACATTGATGTTAATTGCTCTTTTTGTGCTTCCCATCCTGAGACTGTGCTCCATCTTTTTTGGAACTGTTCTTTTATTTATTTATTTTTTTTTTGAAAGATTTAACACGTTTTTTTGCAACTCATCTATGTAAAGATTATGAATTGTTCTATGGACATATTATTTTTGGACTTTGAGCTGATGAGTGCCGATGAACTGTTTATGGTCAACGTAATAATTATCTTGGCAAAATATTATATCCATCCATCCAAGTGTAAGTTAATTATTAGGATACATGTTTTAGTGCATTTTACAAAGAAATGGAATTGTATTTTAAAATCATAGAAAAATGAACTAATCCAAAGGCTGTAAAAACTTGTAATTTTTGGTCGCATTATGTATCTTAATGATTTTTGTTTTTCTCTTTGTTTTGAACCCCCTGGAGATGCAAATGTGCACTATTTTCTGTGTAAAGTGCTATATCTGAAATATGTGCAAAAGTCAATATTAAAAAGCCCTATTTCTAGTTTATTACTTAGAAATTACCAAGTGTTTTCCTGGTTTAATTTTCATAGTAAATACAATTTATCAATTATTTATTTTATAGATATACATAATTATTGCATTGAGTCATCACTGAGGATTGACAGTAACATATATACACACAGACATTTCCAAATTAACATACATTAATGCAATATTACACAATGAAATCCTTTGTAATTACCTGTAAATAGTGCTGAAAGCATGTGTCTTATTTCAAGGTAATAAACAGAAATGCTTCCTTGTTGCTCAGGTGATGATGCAGACACATGGAAATTGCAAACTATTACTAAGAAAAAATTGAATACTGCCTTGTAACAGCAATGTAACAACAAATAAATAAAATGGTAATTACGTTTTATTACATTGATATTATATTCCTATTACGTTGTTGTTACCATATTATTACATCTTATTACCATACTATTGTATAGATATTACCATGTTATTACCGAGCCGTAATGTAAAGTTCCACCGCTTTTTGTTTTTGTATGCTAGATTTATCACTTAGCTTGAAAAAAGTCTTCGAAGCATGAAAACATGTAATTAATTGATTGAAAAAAGTCTTAATCATTGAACTTTCTTTGTCTTGAATTCCAGACAGTATTGTTTCAGAAGTCGTGTCAAACCAATCCATTACAAAGAGCTGGCTCTGGGACTATAATTATGAGATTGTGTATGAATATGTGCCGCACCATACAACAGATATAATAAGAAAAATAATAACGACACACAACAAACAATCTAGTTCTTAAAGCCGCTCCGGGGAAATAATTACTCCTTGTGGTTTGAAATGAGTCGTTTTCTTGTTAAATCCCCGACCAGGCTAACAAGGTGAGCGGAAATTGTTTTGTCAAGGCAAATTGGAGGAAAAGGCAATTATGACTAAAGGCCAAGCGCAGCAGGTGGACAGCACTGAGCTCAAATGCTGTTTTTTTTCTTTCCTACTTTTTCTTCTTTTTTTTTTTTTTTCATTTGAAGCCACTGCTGATTTGTAAATGTTTTCATCTTTAAAGAAGCAAAATTGAACTTTTTTTGCCTGTCACAAAGAGTTGACGTAGAAAATTACTTGGACTTAAACGTCAGTGACGTGAGAGTTGACTTGGACTTGTCTCTTTTTGACTTGGGACTTGAGTTGGACTTGTCTTTTCTTGACTTGGACTTGTTTCTCTTTGACTTGGGACTTGACATGGACTTGTCTCTCTTTGACACGGGAATTCACTTGTCTCTAGCTAAGACTTGCCACTTGACTTAGACTTGTCTCTCTCAGACTTAGAACTTGACTTGGACTTTTCTCTTTTGAATTTGCTACTTGACTTGAACTTGTCTCTCTTTAATTATTTTTGTATTTATTTATTTGAAAGGGACAATGCTCATTAATGAGCTGATGTACAGAAAATACATGTGTAAATGTGCCGAAGTTAGTGTACAGATATAAAGAGAATACATTCGTAAGCCACATTACGTAGTCCCTGAATCTTTGACTTGGGACTTGGCTTAGATTTGTCTTTCTTTGATTTAGATTTTATTTGGACTTGTCTCTCTTTGTCTTGGGACTTGACTTGGACTTGTCTTTCTTTTAGTTGGCACTTGACTTGTATCTCCTTGACTTGGCACTTAACTCAGACTTGTCTCTCTTTGATTTGGGACTTGACTTCAACATCTCTTTTTTGAAGGTAAGAAATAAAAAAGAGAAAGTAAGCACTTCAGCTGGGTCCCAGAGGAGTGATAAAGAGCCAGGTGCTCTACAAGGATAAATACAACCAACATCATGTGTGTGTCATGCCCTGATGAAGACCGCCATGGTCAAAATGCATTGGTGTCCCTCCTTACAACAAAAAACTTTTAACTGGCCAAGTTTCCTGCAGTTTTATATCTTTCTTTGACACGAGACGAGACTTGACGTGAACTTGTCTCTCTTTGTCTTGAGACTTGACTTGTACTTGTCTTTCTTTATCTTGGTCCCATCTCTGCTTTTCTTACTTTCATGTTACTTTCTTTTCTTTTAATCCAAACTACAGCTGTGCAATAATGCAGATTTAGATTGTGTGATAAATAGCTTAGAGCACAACTTTTTGTGAGATTCATGGAATGTCAAGGTAAAGTAAATTAATAGCAGTGCATGAGTCAACCAAATGCAAAATGCTGAATAAATTACAAAATGTAATCTGGAAAGCACTGACACAATACAGACGTTACAAATCTGCCCTGTCTTTGTAGAAAATGAAGAAATAACTCATGTCTATCTACTGCTAGCAACAGTTTACAAGTCATCTAAAGAGGAAACCTTTTTGTAATAAAAGGTTATGAAAGTTTGAACTAAAATACTAAGCATATGTGCAAAGTACATAACTGTTATAAATTGCTAGCATGCTCTGGATTTTTACAAAACTTGTACAAGACTCTCTCGATCATGTCCTTTGATCCAGAGGAGATGAATAAATTAATCCAAATACAACTACCCACAATTTTATTTGGATTTATGTATTCATGCATGTTGGAGTCATCGTGTATTGTCCTGCAGCTTCAGTGCTTAGAAAACCCCTATTTTAACATACCACATACTTGTCTGTATGTACTTGTATGTAAAAATACATTTTGCACTAAAAAGGTGGGCTTATCAGTTTTGCAGTTTTGAAAAGGTTAATATTTATAAATTCACAAAAGAACAAAATGTAAATTAAGGATCAATTAAGGATGCTATTTATAATCATTGCATGAAAAAACACAATAGGTCTCTAACAAAAACATGATCTCTCCTCTTCTCCAGCAGGTGGAACCAAAAGTTCATTCTTATAATGAGGAAAACCCTTAAGTGGTAATGAAGTTAGTTAAAAAAAAAAAAAAAAGTGAAAGATACAAAAATGTAAATGGTCTATTTAAATAGTGCTTTTCTACCTTTCCAGGCACTCAAAGCGCTTTACAATCTAGCATCCACTCACCCAGTGTACGCAGACACTGAGGCAATGTGGGTTAAGTGTCTTGCCCAAGGACACAACGACAATCTACTCCTGTCGTCCCACTGTGGCACCAGGTGTTCTAACAGTCTCCCATCCAAGTACTAACCAGGCCCTTTCTTGCTTAGCTTCTGAGATCTGATGGGATTAGGCTTTGACAAGCAGGTACAAGTCACTTACAAGATACAAGATATTTAAAAAAAAGATAATAAGTGTCCCTTGAAATCTTATAATTGCTGTTTATGTTGGAGTAATGGGTTAGGGTTATGAACTCTATTTTTCAATTAAATTTATTTTTGTATAGCAGAGAATCACAACAACAGTCATCTCAAAGGACTCACAGGAACAGAGAGAAGGGAAGGAATACACGCGGGGAGGGACCAGGTCCTGAAAAGCAGGGGGCCGGGCCTCGACACTGGAAGAATCTAAAAGAGACACACTTCCAAATGGGAGTGGGACAAGTAACAAGATTAAAAATAGTCACCAGATAAAAGAAGACATATAGAAAGTCAAGATAAAATATAGTAGAAGGTTAAAACAAGACAAAGAATAAAATGAGGAAAAAATGATAAAACAAGGTAATAGTTGTGAGTTCAGTCATGTTTCTCTGGGACATTGCAACTTCAATGCACTTTGTTTCCACAAGAAAAGAAATATCTAAAGGACAACAAACTGTACTGTCTGGGACTGAACAAGGTTTTAAAATTCTTTACAGTATGTATGTATGTATGTATGTATGTATGTATGTATGTATGTATATGTATGTATGCGCAGTGTCTGCTTTTTGCCATGCTTTGCCAAATGACACTTCAGGACCAAAACACCACTATAATACTGTCTGTTGGCTTAAAGGTGAATAAAATACTATGAGGAGAAAATGTTGAGACATCACATTTCCAAAAAATAATCAGTAATAATGTGTCAGTGTAACTGGATTAGTATTGTACATTGTTTTAGCAAATGTGTTATTAGCTGAAAGTAACTCACAATAGTGTAACTCAGACTGGCTGTCGTCGTCCTGCTAGAACATTTCTGGCTCTACTGACTTAAAGTTCAAATTGCATCTGGACATGCGTCAGTCCTGGTCACATCTACAGCCTGTCCGTCCATGGGAGTTGATCTCTCTTTCACTGTGGCTCTCCTCAAGTTTTTTTTTTTTTTCCCCTCTGGATTTTTGTGAGTTTTTCCTTGCCAAGAAGGAGGGTCTAAGGACAGGATATGCCCTGGGACAATTTTAATTTGCCTATTTGTTGTTGAACAATCTGCCTGCATTTCCTAATAATATTTGTTTCTAATTTTCCAAAGTTTCTGTTGGTATCGACCAAATGTTTCATTGTTTGATTTTCTGACACATTTTGTGTGCTAAATCAACAACTTGTAAAATCACAACAGATAACTGCTGTTTAATTAATTTGAATTGAGTTACATTTTTGAGACAGTAATATTGTAATACAAAGGTATTAAATGTTTCTCCTTGTAACTAGTATGGTATAATGTATTACAATTTTACAGTAACTTACCTAACACTTGTTGTTAGTAGGCCAAGCAAGTCTGCATTATCACACTATAAATGAATGACATACCACATTCTCAATGAGTAATTTAATTATATATATATTTTTTTTTTTAAGATTTCATACAATGCCTAAAACCATGCAAAATGATAGCATTGTGCAGCCATTAAACAAAGCTAGACTCTCTCGATCCTGTCATTTGATCCAGAGGAAATGAATAAATTAGAGCACGCTGAAACGGGCTGTCTTTGGGAAGAGGAACAAAACAAATTGCTAGCTGACAGGCGCAGTGGGAGAAACAATGAGAGAGGCACTCATTAGCTAAAGACAAAGCACAGCCACTCGGGAGAGGAGAGTGCTTTCTGTCTCGTTCTCATTGTCTTAACTGAGTAGATATTAATTATAAGTCAAGGATATTTGAAAACTGCCTTAGTTAAACTTAGAGAAAGAGAGAGAGAAAGAGACGCTACATTTGAAATTCAAAATAAAAGTAAAACCTAATAGAATAAACATATGGCCTAATGACCCTTCCTCCAGGGCTCCCCTGCAAAAGAGATTCTGAATCTCAGTGGGACTTTCCTGGTAATATTACCGGATTACATCTGAGTTTTACTGGGTTAAATATCTTCCATTCATTTAAAATCACATTTATTTTATTTTTGTTTGTTTGTTTTGTTTTTTGTATTTCAAAAATGGGCCTCAGAATGGAATGTCAAAAAACACAACACATCTAAAGACCATTAACAATGGGGACCCATTTTTGTTAAAATGCCTGACCCTCGAAACTAGAAGAAATGAAGTAGTTTAACTAACTCTGACCATTTTTAGCTCACTCACAGAAGAGGAAGTTTCTAGACTTGCTGCATGTGCCGTTCTCCTTGAGTCCTAGTCCAGTAGGATTGTAATTTTCTTTGTTTTAAAGATCAAATATCTGCTCTAAGCTTGCTCAACAATGTTTTCAGTCCAATGATGGATATTTTCATTGTTGGCAGGGAAAGAGTTAATGCAAGAAACAGACCACAAGTACTCAAATTAACAATAAGAAGGCCCATACACCAGCAATCCTAATTTCAAACTGAAATGCACATACACTTTATTTTGTGCTTTGAAAATTATGCAATGTACTGGTCAACAAATAAATTGACATCAAGTAACTCCTGTCTACAGCAAAAAGTCTTGTTCCTATAGGTGTGACACACAGTTCTATCACTTTACTTTCTTGCAAGCTTCACTCTATTCTTGCCAGTGAATTGCCTGAGAAATGTCCAGTCTCTGTGTTTATGGCCCCATTTGTTCTCATCTGTCTCTCACATTCAGCCTGTACCATACTGTACATTCGTCTCGAAAATGTATCTATAGAATGTTAAAAACAACTAAATTCATGTTTTATGTGTCTGCTTATATGCTAATGAAGTGGGCGGGGTGACCTCTGGGTCTGCTCTGATTGGTTCAAACTCTCTTCACTCTTTTGGGAAAGCTAAGTTAGCATGATGATAGCACCTCCGCTAGTGTTGCTGCGGAGCTAAAGTCATTAGCCGTGGATTAAGAGAACAACACGCCTTACGACTGTGTTTTATTCCATGTGGAGAAAACAACTTTTACTACGTTATTTCTACTGCATCGCCACGACCCAAGCACCAAAACCGAGACACATCGGGGCTGCTGCAGCACTTCACCGCAGACAGAGTGTGAGGTCTGGGGGTGTGAGGCTCCGCTCCTGTAGGCGTGAGGCGAGGCTCCCTTCACTTAAGAGTGAAGAGAGTTTGAACCAATCAGAGCAGACCCAGAGGTCACCCCGCCCACTTCATTAGCATATACGCAGACACATAAAACTGAGGCATAAATAAATGTAGAAAAGTGAAAAAAGAGAAATAAATACAAATAGGAAAAAATAAAACGGCAAAAAATAAATGTGTGAAGCCTAAAATACAGGACTATGCCTAAATAAAAGTAAGAATAACACATTTTATTAAAAAAGGAAAATAAATGTAAAAATGAATAAAAAATAAATATTTATTTTTACTACATAGAATAAATGACAAGTAAAAAATATATTTACATGAATCACAAATTAAAATGGTTCATGTTTGTGTAAAAAATATAGATATATTTATTTGTTTAATACTTTTATTCATTTAATTTTTTTATTTCTTCATTTATTTAGGTATTTATATATTTATTTTTTTATTACACATTTATTTTTTATTTATTTATTTGTACTTGTATTTATATTTTTTCATTTACTTTTATTCTTTTATTTATTTAATTATGATTATGTCATTTTAGTTCTCCATACGGGTGCTGTTTTGGGAGGGGGAAAAAAAAATGCAAATGTTTTGTAAATGTAACCATGTTGAAAAATTCCTCTTTTTGTCAAAAAATAAACCTTGATCAAAAAAAAAAAAAAAAAAAAGAAGACAATACCACCATTTTTATGTCTTGTTCTTTTGCATTCCAAAGGCAGTACTTGGTCAGAAATGATCTACTTTGTCTAAATCTCTTCAGGCATTATAAACAAAGAAATAATCAAAACTCTTTTTGCTCCCATTTTTTGTGACATAAAACTCAAAGATATAAAACAGTTTCCACATACATAAAATAACCACTTCTCCACAGAGCTACTAAACTTGTGTTAATTTATTTATTTATTTTAAAAAGTATAAAGTTTAATAAGTTTTTTGAATCTAGTATCAGTGCCTTTTTCACCTGAATACCTTTTGCAATGCACCTTTTCCGCTGTCATGAAGATTTTTTTATCCAATCATATCGTAGCTGCCTTCCCACATCTTCCTTAAAGGAAGTAAAAAAACTAATATGTGTAAAGCTTCAGTTGTGATGAAACCACTATATGTCCTAAACCAACAACTTTTGTTTTGATTTACTGCCATCTCATTTCTTAAAATCAATTTTGAAATCAATTTAAACTGATCTTTATCAACTTATTAATATTTCACCTCAGTCTGACACATTTCCAAAACAACTTAAAATAGTAGCTATTCGACCACTTCTGAAGAAAGGTACCTTAGATACCTCTTTACTTATCAACTATAGATCTCAAATTTCAAATCTTTTTTGGTAAAATAATTTAGAAGAAAGCATATTATAAACTCAATAAGTTCTTGAATTAAAAAAAAACACCTTTGATAAGTTTCAGTGAGGTTGTAGGCCTAATTACAGCAATGAATAAGACTTAATAAAGGTAATAAATTACACCAAATAAATACAGATTCTGGTAAGGTGTCTGTTCTTGTCTTACTGTATTAACTACCAGCATTCGACACAGCGGATTATAATACGTATTCTCCTCCACAGATTAGAGACCTGGGTTCGCCTCAAAGGCACAGATCTAAATTGTCTCGGTTCGTACTTTAAAGAGAGAAGTTACGTTGTAACTGATTGTGTTCCCATTCCCCATGAAGTTCTGCAGGGGGTCCTTTCTTGGCCTTTTGCTGCCTTTATGTCAGATCCTAAAGAATCTAATGTGAAAAAACAAAATTACGCAAATGACACCCAAATATATCTGAACTTTCTCCAGGATTACAGTCCAATAGAGATGCTGTCCAGCTGCCTTAAGAAAATTGAAGACTGGATGAAGTTAAATTTTCTTCAGCTGAATGAAGAAAACAAAACAAAAACAAAAAAAACTAAGGTTAAAAAAAGTCTGGTCTCTGAACATCTTGAATCACTTTCATAAAAAAAAAAAAAAAAAAAAAAAAAAGACTGTGATCTGATTTGTATTAATTACACACATTTGATCACTAAAACAGCATTTTGTTTTCACTTAAAGGAACATAACTAGATTAAGGGGTCTTTAAAAAAAAGCTTATTCAGGCATCCAGAAGATTGGATTATTGTAATGGTCTGCTGACTGGCGTTAGTAAAGAGCAATAAAAAATGGCAGCTAGTGCAAAATGCTGCAGTTCGGGTACCAACAAAAACAAAAAGATCTCAGCACATAACACCTGTGCTCAAGACACTGAATTGGTTACCACTTCACCAACGCATAGACTTCAAAGTTTTGTTTTATGTCTGCAAATCTCAAAATGGTCGCTGGTGGCGCTGTTCCTTCAAGGAACAATTGTTCCAACAGTAACAAATGTTTCGGATTAAGCAATATGAGTTTTGCAGTAAAACTAAACATGTCTCAGTATTCTGCATATATGAGTGCTCAGTTCAAAATCAGTGACAAAATGTGCCTATGGTGAATTACGTCACAGCGCCACTTTGTGGTCGGGTGTGCGCACTACTGTCACGTCACTGTCACTTTTTGTTCTAACTCTTAAAACTCGCATTGATCGCAGCGTTCACATGCGCGCACATGAGGCCTGTTAAGACTACCGGTGAAAAGTTGTTACAACGACGCACTCTAACAGTGCAGTTGTTCTGTTTGATCAAGTGTTTTATGTGCGCAGACATAAACCTGGTCTGGACCAGGCTAACAGTCAAGATTATTTTAGCTTTGTCTCAAAAAGACACACTTAAATCTCATATTTATCCCCCCCATACTTCGACAGTTGTGTGAAATCTCTCTGTCTGTCCCAATACAACTTATAACGTCACTTTTTATTCACTTTTATTAAGCCTATTGGCATTGGCACCAAAGAGCCAAAGAGTTTTTTTTTTTTTTCTTCCTTTTTTTTGAGCCGTTCTCACGTGGAAAGACGCGTTTGTAAGAGCAAACGTCAATTGGCAGCACAAAAAGCCACATATTTAGTTGAAAAATTAACTTGTAGGCTATGCCTACGTGCATCTAAACTACGTAAGATTTCCCACAGACATGCAGCTATTTCTTTAAAGCATGAAGCAATGAAAGCAGGACTAAAGTGTGAGAGCAAGCCGTGAAGTTGTGATGCTGCTTCTACGCACAGAAGCGGTGCTTCTTTCTCTCGTCTCTCCCCACACATCCTCTGCTCTGATTGGTTAGTTCTGGTTGTGAAGAGTTACGCTACAACTTTGTGACAACTTTACGCAGCGGGACTAGCTCCACATGCGGAGTGAAAAAATGTACATTGCATTAGAAAACGATAAGCCTACTCACAAATACGAGGATAAATCCTCTAGATCTCCTCCGCAGTAAGTTGCCTCGTCTTCAGTAGGCGATTTGTTAATTTTTCACAGGGGGGATGGTATTGGGGGGTGACTCCGGGAGGGCGGGGGGTCTGGGGCTCTCCCCCAAAAATTTTGAACACAGCAGACCACATTTCCTTTAATTTGGTGCACTTTGGGGGTGTCCTAGCAAGTTTGGGATTTATTGTTAAATTGTATTAAAAATACACTTAATAATGTAAATGTGATGGTTGATTATAATCCACTGCACATTCCACTGAGGCCTGGTAAATGTGTGTGTAACACTTAGGTTTAGCTTATTATTATACAAAATCTGCTTCAATCAGACCTTTGCATAGTTTATTTATCCACTGTATGTAAAATGAAGCTGCTCCTGTAAGACGGAACAAACTCTATAAAGCCTACTTTAGATATTTTTAATATTTTTAAATAATACATATGAGGTTGTTTTTGATTGTTTTGACCACTAGGTGGCAGAGGAGTGAGCACAGAGCAAAGAGCATACACTCATTTCATTTTTTTTTTCATTAGGCCTATTTTTTGTTTAACTTAGTCCGATTGAAAATCAAACAGACTTTATTCTTTCACAGCTTAAGACAGACCTGGGTAAACTGTGGCCCGAAGACCAGGTGTGACCATCCATCTGTTTTAATTAGGCCCCCAGCATATTTTTGAGATTAAGCATAACTCTTAACACTGCAAAGTGTTTAAAACTACTAGAATAAAGAATAATCATTTGAATTGTAGTTGTTTTAGCCAGTTCAGAATAAACATATCTATTTGGCAGTATATGTCACTTGTTTTAAGGTATGTCTGACTGTTTCAAAACATTTTAGCTTGAATCAAATTTGCAACAAGTTATAAATAATCTTAAATTATTTTAAAAATATATTTCTTTTATTTGATTGACTTGGCTGTGGAGCATGTTTTTGCACTTGTGCTCTTAATATACACAATTAATGGACACTAATAGATAAATAGCCTGTTTTTCAATTAAAAATGTGCTTCCAATAATAAATTCTTATATCAATAATTGTGGTCTTGCCTTTTGCCACTAGTCTGGATTTGAATATGCCCTCTGGGAAAAATAATCGCTTAAGACAAAAACCTGTCCTGTCTCTAGTTAATTTACCGGTGTCTTCCCTCTTCCTCCACACGTCCCCCTGCCCTGACTCTCTGCGCTGGAGCAGGAGCGGGATGAGAGAGTGCACAGGGAAAGACACAAACTTGTGTTCATTTTGCATTTAGTCCTTTTTCACTTTGAATAGTCGAAATATTTTCAGAAGCATTATTTCTTAGAAGCAGACTTGTTGTCACGATGTTTAGTAGCGAGCAACATAAAGCCAGAATCTGCGGACTTGCAGACGGGACAGACAAAATACTATTGCCCAGCGGTGCTCCCAGAAGGGAAAGCCGCAGCAGATGGGTCATCGGTCATTGGGTGACACGGGAGAAGACACGGGACTGTGGATAGATGTGAAAACGCGTGTATGTGGTCGGTCTAGTATCGGGAAAGAGGACACGGCCGCGCGCATGAGAACGAGCATCCCCGCAGCAGCGTAAACTCACCTCTTGTCTGATGCACGAGCGAGCCGTTCCTCCGACGCACTCCTTATGTGTCGTCCTTCAGTTTCTGCGTTAGATTGTGGCCCGTGAGGCGCTGTAAAGTCCCGGTTTTGCAAAAACCTCTGCAGAAGTTTGACAGTTTGAGCGTGTCTGTTGCGTCAGGTTCAGTAACAGCTTCCCGTGTGGAGTTTTCAACATAAAAGTCCTCGTGTTTACTACTTGCACCGGAGGTTTTATTGTGAAACGGTTGTTCAGTGAAGCAATGCACAAACTCACGTTAACACAACGGAGCGGAGCGGGACACTGTACGCCAGATGCATCGATTAAAAAAAAAAAAAAATCCTTTCGTCATCAGCAAAGGGGATGGCATCCCCCCGCATCCCCCCTCAAATCGCCTACTGCTCGTCTTCTCCAGCAGTGAACAGGAGGGGAGGGGCTGCCTCTCGCTCTCCGCATCAGAATAAACCACTATAAACTGAAAACTTTTGCGATGCAAATCAAACTGTAGTCCGTGTGCACCTTGGCTCCTCTCGTGTTTCAGTTACATCATATAAAATAAGCGTTTTTCTCTCTCATTCTCAGTGATCTCTTTGCTCCATTGATCTGGTCTCGTCACATTCAGCGGGAGCGCGCTCATAGCCCAGATTAATCTTCAAGCTTGAATTAGCGTTGCTCAGACCCAGGCTTATTTTTTTCATGGAACCACTTGAGGCTTAAGTTGGAGATGAAGCTAGTTTCAGCTCAGGATTTTAGGATAAGCCTAGACCACTTTCATGGAATACCCCCTACACTGAAAAAAGAGATGAGTTGGCTAAACTTCATAAATGCTCTTCAATTGGTAACACCACATTATATGAAGTAAATGCATCTGAAAAATACATTGCAGGGCAAAGAAAAAATGTCATTGTGAAAGGATTGAAATTTCAAGATCAACTTACATTTTCATAATAGCGCAACTTGCATTTTCAAACTAATTTCATAGAAATTTCAAGTTGGATCAACTTACATTTTCACAATACTGCAAATTGTGTTTTTCAAGTTGGATCAAATTGTATTTATAAAATAATGCAACTTGTATTTTCTTTTTTAATTTATTGAAAGTTCAAGTTGGTTCAAAGTACATATTTACAATATACAACTCAGTATCGGAAAAGTATCGATTCTTCAACTTACACAATTCAAGTTGGTTCAAAGTACACATTTACAAGAATGCAGTTTTGTATGGATGAAATACAGATTCTTAAACCTGACATTTAAAGTGAATCAAACACAGTCTTTAACAAACATTGACAAAGCAAATATTTGAAAAAATTACATTTTTGTTGAAGTAAAATTTAAAACAAAACAGCTTAAACATCATAGTGCAAAAAATGCATTGTTGGACTCACTGTTACTGGTGCAGCTTGTGAAGCATAAAGTTCATACTTTGTTGAAAACTTGTAGAGTCATGTGAAGAAAAGTGAAGAGAAGAGACCAAGTCCAACTCAGCAGACACAGAGTTTAGTCCATAGCAAATGTCCATAGGCTTGTGCATGTGTTCTGGAGGTTCTTATTGTGCCACAGCAGACTGTCCTGTTGTCTCCATCAGGAAACTCTGGAGCTCAGCACCATCTTCTCTGAGCTGCAATGAGACATAAACCAAACCAAATATTAGAACAATAAGAACACATCCTAGGTCTGAGTGATCTGGGATAAAGATCACTGTATGTTTATTAAAAACATTGACAGATGCCTTGACTTCATGTCATAGATACATCTCTGAGATTTTCTGCTCTGTTTTTAAGTCTATAAATCATTCAGACTCATTTTGAGCATTTCTGCAGCATTAGTACATCAGGCAAGATTGATTTGATTCCTTTTCAGTCAGTAGATGGAGCTCTAACTCAATTCCTGATGTGGGAAACACATGACTCTCATGTGTGCTTTACTACTTTCTTTTTAATAGTTCTGGTGCATGAGATTAAAAGCAGGGGTGCTCAGGAGCATTTTTGAAGAAAGAAAACTACACACAAATGCATCGTATTTGTCCTTTAAAACATAAACACACTGTAGAGATAAAAGAGCCAGTACATTGGACTGTCTGAACACATCATGCCTTTAAAACAGTGACTCTTCTCCATGAGATTCCTACATAAAAATAATAAACATGTGATACCTGCGCTGAGCAGTCCTGCAGATGAAGCTGAAGACGACTGTCTTGTGTTTCCTCAGCAGACGCTCTGTGAACAAAGAAAAACATTCATTTACTTCACTTTAGGAAGATACTGAGTAGGGCTGTCACGATTAGTCGACGTAAAAAATCGTCGACGCAGATTTGCTGTAGTCGACGCGTCGCTTCATTCCATTTTACAATAATAAACCAGGAAAAGAGAACAACTGCAGCAGCGAGCGGAGCTGTAACATGGACAGGATCCTGTCAAAAGGAAGGCTACTGATGCAGATAAAACAGGAGACGAACGCACCACGTACTTGTGATTATTTTGTCGGCATTAACGCAACTCGCTCTGCCGCTGTGCCTTTTCTCTCTCTCTCTCTCTCTCTCTCTTCTCTCTCTCTCTCTCTCTCTCTCTCTCTCTCTCTCTCTCTCTCTCTCTCATAAACAGTCCACACACAGAGGATCTTTTCCGCTGTAGTTATGGCAGTGGACACGAGGAAGAAAGGTCTGCTGTACTGACAGCGGGACAGAGACGAGTCTGAGCTCTGTGTGAGTGTTTAAATCGTCCAAAAAGACCAAAGAATCACGGAGATACGTCTCGTTTAAGACTTCAAACCGCTAACAGCCCATTAAATATGCGCACGGAGATTCAGCGCTAGGTCAGCGGCAATGCGCGAACTTATACACACGTGTTGTGATGTTTACTTTGAAAACGTTAAAAACGGCCTTGTTTCACTTCCCACAGTGTATTTAGTGAGCACTGAGCTGGTTTTAACCAGGACTATCCCAGAACTGGACCAGGTTTTCTTCAGGATTGAAAATGTTAGTTGCCAATGTAACTATAGTTCTATGAGTGGCTTAAACTTGGTTTTATAAACTTCTGTTCAGCCTAAAACAAAATGAAATAACATTCTGATCATACAAATTATTAAAACTGATGAGCACTGGTAATATTTATGTAAAATTGAGTTTATTAATTGAACTACAAATTAGACATTTTAAAATATAATTTGGTGTTAAAATTATGCAGCTAAACCTAAACCACAGACAGACAGTTTTGTACTTTTGCAGAGCGGGCAGGGCGTGGATCATTTTTTCTATTCCAAGGGGGCATGGCAAAAAAAGTTGAGAAGCACTGGTTTAAAGCATGATGTAAGCAAAAAAAAGGGCAGATCACGTAAAAAAAATAATCGTTGACTAGTCGACTAATCGAAAAATAATCGCTGACTAATCGACTATTAAAATAATCGTTAGTGACAGCCCTAATACTGAGTGTCATCACTTAAATAAAAGTACATAAGACATGTACAGTGCAAATATACATCTATATTTATGCTCCATTCTAGTCAGTGCCTCGTGTGAAAGTAAGTTAAAGATTTCATTTTAAAGAGAAGAAACATGTAAATGCTATTTAGAATGCATTTTTTCCATTTACAAAAAATTAAAATCTAAAATATTCTCAAATATCCCAGATAATGATTCAAAAGACAAAATTATCTACTAAAGCCATTGTGCCCACCACTTGAACAGGATTTACAACTCGATTCAAATAGAACTTAAACAAAGTACAGATCAAACTTTGTCTGTCCAACAGGGCAAAACTTAGTAACTCAATAAACTGAGAAAACATTGAAGCCAACTAAAACAGTGATATCAAACAGTTACTGTGTGTTTGCTCTGTAGGGCAGCTGCAACTAAATGTATTCTACCTAATATATGTCCTATGTTAGTGGGCACTGTGTGAATGAGACAAATTTACCTGAACAGGTCCGTCAGGTTGCTGCTGCTCCTCTGACATGTCCCAGTGTTTGTTCTGAACTTGAGCCCCAAGCCTGGCACAGAGCACAGTTTGAGTCATTTTGTTCAGTAATGTTGTGGGGAAACAAACAGTTATTATTGTGACAATGTAACTGAAGTGAAATGATAACTTAAAAAATGCATTTTAGCATACTTTATTAGATTTATTTTAAAGAGCCCACCTGCTTTTGAAGTCATCACATTGCTCCAGTCTCATCACAAACAAAAAAAAGAAACAAAAATGAACAAATCAATTCTTATTTTTCATCAGCCGCTTGCACAAAATGTAGCTTATCTTAAAACTCAAAATAACCATGAGTTCATAAATATAATAAAACAATTCTTTAGGAGTCTTTGACTGAAGCTGAAATGAGGAATACACACATTGACATTAAATATTGGCTAAAACTGATGAGAGATATCTGTCTGTCATATTATATTTTATAATGATCAAGATAAAATGTACTCATCTGACTCATCTGGTTTAAATGTTAGTTTCATTTATGTGATAAATCCAGCACACATGTAGTTGGTCTTTTTTTTTTGTTGTTGCAAATTTATACTTATTACTATTGTTCTTTTTATTAACAATATTAGTCCTAGTTTAGTCCTGCTTTAGTCTTGTTTCAGTCCTGCTTTTGTACAATTGCTGGTGGTTTTGAGAGAAACACACGTCGTTTTTGTCACTGCAGAGACTCCAGAAATTACGACAATAAAGATTCAAACCTTCAGTCTTAAATTCCTCGTTACGGGGAGAAACAAAATGAAATAATGTGTGGACATAATGTAAAGACCGACAATGCGCTCAAACTAATCTTTATTTGTCCATGTTTAATACCTGTGTTAGCTCCAGAGCCTCTCGTTTGTGCTACTCCTCCTCCTTTATTTTCTCCCGTTCACCGCGGCTCCTGCCGGGCACGTCCGCTCGCCGTGAGGCCGCCGCAGAAACACTTTTCCGGGACTCCGTCGTGTTTTCAGACCGTGCGTGAGCTCGGTCGGTCTTCTCTTCTGTGTCGCCATTACTATACGAGAAAAAAACACATTAAAAAGCTGCATTAGCGGACAACAGGAAGCAAAGAGCGGGCTACCGGAGCACAGCATTGTGGGAAATGAAGTTCGATAAGCGCCCCGGTCCAGGCGGCTTTTACCGGCCCGGGGCCGCTGTTCAACCAGCAGCCGGGGTAACGTGAGGCTAGACCACGGATTTGGTAATAATACCCACTACTTCTCGCCTCAAATGGTCCTAAAGTTTAGATTTGATGCTTATAAACAAAATATTTTAACGTTTAACTTACGCCAAAATGGCGCCGCCGCCGGGGCAAGGCAAGACATCCAGCCGCGGGATAGAGCTCATCTAGCAGCTACAGTCAGCGGAGGCAGCCGGTGAAAGCCTAGGGGTCCAGACCTGTAGCAGAGAAAAGTTAAAATGACAGTGGATTTGGTAATAATACCCACCATTTCTCCCTCAAATGGTCTCAAAGTTTAAATTTGACTCTTATAAACGAAAATATGGCAACTTTTAACTTACGCCGTAATGGCGCCGCCACCGGCGCAAGGCAAGACATCCAGCCACGGGATAGAGCTCGTCTAGCGGCTACAGCCAGCGGAGGCAGCCGGGGAAGGCCCAGGGTCCCGGACCTTTAGCAAAGAAAAGGTCGTGAGGCTAGACAGTCGGGAGCTGAGCTTTGTGGGCTTGTTATGAAAATAATTTGCTTAAAATTGGCATATTTTTAGCTATGGCTAAATAGTAGGTTTGTTAACCGTAATTTTCCACTTAACGTCGGCGCCGTTTGTTCCAACTAGTTAAAGTTAAATAGGCTATATTACAAAATAACGTCATTTTTACCAACAGAGCTATAAACAATCCTTCAGAAAATAATTTACAGTTAATAACGTAACATTTCTGGAAAAACTTAATTAAAACTTAATTCAGCTTAATCACTGAGCACCGGTCTTCAGTGCAGTCAAATTTGAATTTTCTCTCCGGTTGCTACTGGCAACTGTCAGTCGAAAGGCGGGAGGATTACGTGCATACTTCACACATCTCACGCATATACAAGCCTAAACTTGATAAATGCACGTTGGATGGACTTCTTATTGTACTTTATCAACAAACTTGAGAAAGTCAAGTTGATTTGAGACATAAATGTACTTTACAGTGAGAAAACGACTATTGTGGCGGACGAGAAAAGACACACAAAGTGCAAGGCAAGTGTGTTTATTTTCTCTATGCCAGCAAAACAGAATGAATGACAAAATGGCTGAACATGAACATGTTGCTCTACAAAACCACGCCCCCAAACCTCCAGTCTTTTGGGTGAGAGACCCCGTACAGTGAACACACCACACAGCCCCCCCCCCCCCCCCCCCGAACACCCAGAAGGGAACCTAGTCATCAAAGCCCACTCTGCATGGGGGTCTAACGGCCGCGCCGGCCGGGCGTGGGCGGACCAACAGGAGACGGCGGATCCGGAGGCCTTGAAGGAGGGCGACCACGGCGAGGAACCTGAGCCGGCAACACAACGTCGTCTGCATAAGCAAATGCGGGCATCAGACGATCCACAGAAACTAACTCCCTACGCCCCCCCATGTCCAAACAAAAATCCTTTGCCCGCTTTTCCAGAACGCGGAAGGGACCGTCGTAAGGGGGTTGAAGGGGTGAGCGATGAGCATCACGACGAACAAAAACAAAACGAGCCGAATGGAGTGTAGAGGGCACGAATGACCGCGGCACGCAATGATGAACGGGACCTGGAGCCAAAAACCCGCCGGGTGAAAAAGGAGCCAACGCCGCCCGAAAACTGGGGGTAGGCGACTCCAACAAAAACTCCCCGGGAATCCGCAGTGGCTGACCAAACACCAACTCCGCAGAGGACGCCTCAAGGTCTGCCTTGGGCGCCGAGCGCAACCCCAGAAGGACCCATGGTAAACGATCCATCCAGCAATCGTCAACAAGCGCAGCGCGCTAAGCGGCCTTAAGCGAACGATGGAAACGCTCGCACAACCCATTTGCTTGAGGGTGGTAAGCCACGGTGCGGTGCACCTGAACTCCTAAGGAGTGCGCCATGCCTGACCAAAACTCCGAAACGAACTGGGGCCCCTGTCGGAAGTAATGTCCGACGGAACACCAAAACGGGCGACCCAAGCGGAGAGAAAAGCCCTGACCACATCTGCGGACGTGGTGGAGCACAGGGGAACCACCTCAGGCCACCTAGTGGTCCTGTCCACCATAGTAAACAAATGAGTGAAGCCTTTGGAAGGTGGCAGCGGACCAACTAAATCGACATGCACATGGTCAAAACGTCTGGCCGGAATTGGGAATGGTTCCAGGGGGGCCCTAACATGCCGGTGAACTTTAGCACGCTGACACGAAGTGAAAGATGCCGCCCAACCCTTAACATCCAAACCAGGCCAGACAAAACGCAAGCTTACCAGCTTGAGTGAAGCACGGACTCCCGGGTGCGAGAGTGAATGGATAGAATCAAAAACGCCTCAACGCCACCCTGCCGGAACCACGGGCCGGGGACGACCGGTGGAAACATCACACAGGAGCGTCGGACCCCCTTCACGCCACACTACCTCCTCAAGCTTAAGGCCTGAACCTTCGGAGCGTAGGGTGACAATATCAGCGTCCCCAGGCTGATCAGCGGCCAAAGCAGAAAAATCTATCCCGAGGAGCACAGGGGAAACCAGCACGCGTGAGAGACAGTCAGCGACAGAGTTTGATTTCCCCGCAACATGGCGTATGTCGGTAGTGAACTCAGAAATAGCTGCTAGGTGGCGCTGCTGTCGCGCTGACCACGGCTCACTCACTTTAGACATGGCAAACGTGAGTGGTTTATGGTCCACGTAGGCAGTAAAAGGACGACCCTCCAATAAAAAACGAAAATGCCGTATAGCCAAGTAGAGAGCCAGTAATTCACGGTCAAAAACGCTGTACTTACGTTTGCGGTCTTTCAAAGGAGTGCTGAAAAAAGCAAGAGGCTGCCACGCATCCTCCACCAGCTGCTCCACAACAGCACCGACTGCTAAATCAGAAGCATCGGTAGTTAGAGCGATAGGGGCATTAGGGTCTGGGTGGGCGAGGAGAGCCGCATTAGCTAAAGCGGACTTAGCTCCCTCAAACGCAATAACACGGTCTGACGTCCAGTCAACAGCATCACTGCCTTTTGTAAAGCGCAAGGCATCGTACAGCGGCCTCATAATGTGGGCAGCATGGGGGATGAACCTATGGTAAAAGTTCACCATGCCCAAAAACTCCTGCAGAGATTTGACGACGACCGGACGGGGAAATCAGCCACAGCCTGGACCTTAGCCGGTAGTGGAACCGCGCCTGTGCCGAAATGCGATGTCCAAAACTCGATAACCGGTAAACCAAACTGACATTTAGCCGGGTTAATGATCAGACCATGGGTCTCCAAACGCCGAAAAACTTTCTGAGATGCGACGGTGCTCTTCATCTGAAGAGCTGGCCACCAAAATATCGTCAAGATAAACGAAAATGAAATCGAGGCTGCGCAACACGAATCATCAATCTCTGAAACGTCTGTGCCGCCCCTTGAGGCCGAAAGGCATGCGAAGGAACTCAAAAAGCCAAACGGGTAATCACCGCGGTTTAGGCACGTTTCAGCCCGCACCAGAACCTGATGATAGCCGCGCACCAGGTCCACTTTCGAAAAAATGGAAGAACCAGACAACTGAGCTGAAAAATCCTGTATGTGAGGAATAGGGTAACGATCTGGTCTAGTAACATCGTTAAACGACGAAAATCCCCGCATGGGCGCCAAGACCCTCCTCCTTAGGTACCATGTGAAGAGGCGACGCCCAAGGACTGTCAGAGCGCCTCACAATCCCGAGCCTCTCCATGGTAGCAAACTCTTCTTTAGCGATAGCCATCTTCACCGCGTCTAAACGACGTGCGCGCGCAAAAACTGGCGGACCGTTAGTGGGGATAAAATGTTCCACACCGTGCTTAGCCACTACGAAGGAAAAGGCAGGCGTCGTTAAGGACGAAACTCAGCTAACACATTCTGAAAAACATTGTCACACGACGAAAAATGCGCATGCATAACAGGCCCAGCACCCCCAGCGGCACATGGTACAGTAGCAAAAGTGACAGAATCAATCAACCTGCGGTTAGAAATGTCCACTAACAGACTATGAGCACACAGAAAATCTGCACCGATTATGGGAAAAGTCACAGCGGCAATGACAAAGTCCCATTCAAACTCACGTTCGTGGAAGCAAACATTCGTCCATTTTGTCCCAAAAGTACCAATAGCAGATCCGTTGGCCGCACACAGCGGCGGGCCACCGCCGGGCGCCTCTGCACCAGTGGGAGGGAGCAGACTCTTCTGAGAACCAGAGTCAACCAAAAAACGACGTCCTGAGAGAGAGTCCTTGACAAAGAGCAGCTCACCTTGTTCGCCAGCACCCACAGCTGCTACTGAGTGCCGGCCATCGCGTTTCCCGACATCTCAAACGTGCAGGGCGGGATACAGCGACGCGGCTTGACGCCAAATCTCTCATGGTAAAAACACAAAGTGCTCCCGCGTCGTGTCTTCCCTGCTGGGATCCGGGCACCGTACTCTGCACGGCTAAACTCCTCGTAGCAAGCAGGACTTGATCTGCTTCCTCCGCCAGCGCCCTGTAATCTCCTTTAGCCAGATGAGCAGAGTTAGCCAAAACCGCACGCACTTGCGGTGGGAGCTGCCTGAGGAAGATATAAGGAAAAAGGAAACCGCCTTCATCCGGACCGAGCAACGAAAGCATGCTGTCCATCAAATCCACGGCCGCACCGTCTCCAAGGCCAGACATAGTGAGGAGTCTCTCCGCTCTCTCTGAGGCAGAAAGGCAGTATTTTCTCAGGAGAAAGTTCTTGAGGGCGTCGTATTTCCCACGCTGTGGAGGACAACGTAATACAGCCATGGCCCCTCTAGTAGAATCTTGATCCAGCGCTGTGACCACGCTGTAGCATCTTGACTCATCGCCATGCACGCCTCGCAGATGAAAAAGCGCCTCGATGTGCTGAAACCACGAGGCCGGGTCGCTCCGCCAGAAATCTGGAAGTTTCCCCACGGAGGCTGCCTCTGGCGCGGGCACCGACAGGGCAGATGAGGCGGCGGCAGGAGCTCCCTCTCCGACCGGTATGGACGAGGTCGACGAAGACGAAACACCCTCATCAGCTGGTTCAGTCATGTTTGAATTCGGGGTCACCAATGTGGCGGACGAGAAAAGACACACAAAGTGCAAGGTAAGTGTGTTTATTTTCTCTATGCCAGCAAAACAGAATGAATGACAAAATGGCTGAACATGAACATGTTGCTCTACAAAACCACGCCCCCAAACCTCCAGTCTTTTGGGTGAGAGACCCCGTACAGTGAACAAACCACACTATAACTCAAAAATGTACTTTTAATTCCTATAGAATTTTACTTTACTCCAACTATGGCCCAGAATCATTTTTTCAGTGTATGTCACAAGTTAACACGACAACACTGTCACAATGTGATATAAGAGTGACTGGTTAAGTCTGTTATAAATACCAGTACTAACCAATGCTTGTACTGAAGTGATGGTCCAATGGTTAAAGCAAGGACTTATGAGAGTCTGTATTCTGGAGAAGCGGGTTTGAGCCCCGCACAGGCTTTTTTATTTTTTGCATTTAACTTGTGTGACTTGCGCCCAGACTAACTAAAAAATGCCAAAGTCCCTTGAGCAAATTAAAACATTTATTGTACAGAATCTGCATATAACTTTTATTATACAGCACAATTTAATCCTCTTCTGGTCGAATCTGTGAAAGACAAACGCACATCAGAATCACAAAAAGAACATTTTGGTTTGTAAGTCGGTAATGTGCAGAATGTGGACAATTTAACCCAGCCGGGTCTAACACGGTGCGCGACACGCTGCCACCAAGCCCACTTGAGATCAGAAGTGTACGTCCGCACGCGATGCAGGTTCCAGTACATGAAGGTCATGTTGGAGACGCCTACTCGGCACCTTAAAGGTAATGACGTACCATTACGCCACACTTGCTTTGCACTGATGTGCCTTAGACTGTACAATGGTGTGACCACCATTTGCCTGATGCAGTGCAACACATCTCCTTTGCATAGAGTGGATCAGTTTGTTGATTGTGGCTTGTGGAGTGTTGGTCCACTCTTTAATAGCTGTGTGAAGTTGCTGGATATATGGGACTTGCATGACCCACTGAGCATGTTTGGGATGCTCTGGATTGGCGTATATGACAGTGTATTGCAAATTGTGGTCACACCAGATACTACCTGTTTTTTTTTTTGAGTGTTTTTTTGTTTTTGTTTTGTTTTTTAAAGGGATTTGCACAGGGATAACCAAGGCCTGTAATTTGTTTGCTTTTACAGACCTTTACTGACATTCTATTGCGTCAATCTTGACTTGTGCATTTCATGTGTTTTTGTTTTGTTTTAGCATTTAATGTGTTTTTGGTTGGTTTTAACATGAATGACCTGTGTAATTAAGGTATAAAATAGGCATATAGTCATTAAATAATTCATTTACATACACATGTGGCAGACACTCCATGTGGTAACTTTCACCTATTTCATGACATGGATGCTATTGGATGCTTAAACATTTTAGTTTGCCTAAATATTTGGATACACAATCCTTTAATGCAGAATAAAACATCTACAAGGGCAGAAACTAGTCTTGCATAAGAAATAAATTAAACATAGATTCAATTTATATGGTTTCGCACAAGAGCAAAGAGGAAATTTGACAGAAGTGGACAAGGCTGACTGTTTTTATGTCTGAGGCGGACTCTAATTTGCACACAGACAATTAGAGCAGCTCGTATTATTGCTGTATCGATTTGCCTGTGGTGGAAAAAACGACAGACTGCTTGCGTTAGTCTGTTACCTCGTCTAATGGAACCTTGGGAGAAAGTGAGCCGGACACATGCCAGACAGATTTGGCTGGGATTGCTGTATCAGTTTGTGAGACGCTGTACTGAAAGTCATGTTTGTCAGATTATTGCTGTCATTTCAGTCTTCTAGAGACAAATTTTTAAGTTTGACAGATGGCAGTGTTTACAAACAATAATCAAACATGTATACATAATCAATATGTGTCTTAGTGATTATTTTTTCTTACACTATAAACATATAGCTAGGTTTCCAATTCCTCCTTTTTACTCGTGGGTCAGTGCACTGTTTCTCTAAAAGCTGAAAGAAACTACTTTTATGCATTAAAGGGACTATACTATTTCCTCCCAGCACAAATAACATCCTGTTGTTTTTCCGCCGTTAGCATACCGGCAGGTCTCTCTCCTTGCAACTTTGAAAAATGCTTACAACATTTTGTAGTGAACAAGTTAGAGGCTCAGAATGCATTAGGTGTGTAGTTGTTTGTTTCCATTTTTAAATAAAAGCAAAAAACAGATAAAGTCCATTTAATGTATTCATGTTTTCTGAAAGCAAATGTGAACACATTCTAGATCATTTCAACTCATTGTTTCTAAATTGGCAGACATTTTTTTAAGATTTTAGGTAGTGAATCCAAAAGTAGACAGAAGGCAGGACTGGCAAAAATTATTGAACAAATTTGATATTTGTTCAATAAATTTTGCTCTAGTATTCTTAGCAAGCAGAATACTGGAGCACATAGGTATTTAGACTGGAGAAGTGTGTTGTAGCAGGCAAGTGCAAAGGCTGCAGCTGGTAAGACACAGTTTGGATACTTGAAAGTAGGCTGGCGAGCAAAGGAATCTGAAGGAGCGCACACAAAAACAAACAAACCTGTAAGTTCTGCAAAATGGCAAAAATGTAGACACAAAAGACAGAGGCCGGAGTCTTCTCACTGGTGTGTAGAGATTTAGTAGAGATATAACAGCAAGTGATAAGTAGAATGGAAATGACTTTATTCTTCATGCCCAGCCAACCAGGAAGTAGAGCCACACCCACAGCAGCAACCTACAGGGAGGAAGAAGCAGAAACTTGGGCGGACAAGGCTGGTGAAAGTCCTTGATGAGGCCAGGAACCAAGATCAGAAAGCGAGAAACCCAGCATGTTTCCTCAGAGCCCTAACCCTCCCAGTCCAGCAAGTACTGAAGACCTTGCCCCCGACGACAAACATGCAGGGGTCTGACTTTGACAAATCACTGGCAGAAACAGGCTTGAGCTAAGACACGTTAAAAGAGATTGATTCTTAGGGTTGAGGAGTTGAGGAATAATGGGCCTCATTCATGAAAGTGTTCTTAAAATATGTGCGTACCTTCCACTGTAAGAAGCTGCTGCGAAAACTCTACGTCAGATTCACAACGGGTTTGTAACAATTCCTTCTTAAAGCCAAATCCCCCAAACTCCAGCTACGAACGGTTATTTACATAAAAATGAATAATGCATACTTTCTTATATGGCAAATCTGGGCCGGCCACTGCACTTCACTCAGATTCTCATGGAGCAGGGGAAATGAGGAGGAACCGCAGCAGCGCATATCTCGACTTTCGCTGATTAAAAACTTCAGCGTCTTTTAAAAATGTCCAAATGCGCATAAACACACTCAGAAGAAGCAATGTATTGAAATAATGCTGGGCTTTTGCCGTTTATATCGCGTTTCACGTTGCAGAGTGCAGAGGCTCAGTTCCTGGGGGGTGACACAGGGGCTCCTGAGTCTGTGTGAGTCAGAACACAGAGGCTCTGAGGCTGGGACAGGCTGCTGCAGGTCTATTAGTCTTTTTTTTTTTTTTTTTTTGCATAACTGAACATTTTTTTGTTTCTAAAATTATTATATATACTCTAATTTATAAAATACATAACCTACAATCATGTAGGAATTACATTTTTTGACTGAATTATATAAGAAATAAAATTCTGAAACAGCAGATTTTTTGTTCTTACGAGATATGCTGATTGTTCTTAGAATTTGTTCTTACAGACGAACACTTTCCGTTAAGAACAAATTTTTTAATTGCCAAAAATGTTCGTCAGGCGCTCTTAAGAACAAATTTGTTTGTTAGAACGTGTCATAAATGAGGCCTGTTTGTCTGCAAGGTAGAAATTATTTTCTTGTACGATGGAGGGTTTTGAGAGTCTCATTCCACACCCTTTTTCTCTCCCAACCGAATGCCAAAAAGTTGACCCATGCCTTTATCTCCTCCAGGTTGAACTATTGTAATGGCCTCCTTGTCGGATCCCTGACAGGAGCCTACAAAAGCTCCAGTATATTCAAAACTGCACTGCCCAAGTCCTGACAAGGAGGCGCAATTATGACCACATCACTCCCGTTCTCAAATACCTCCATTGGCTGCCCATTCAATACAGAATACACTACAAACTCTGCCTTGTCACCCACCAGTGCATACATGGAACTGCTCCTGCCTACCTCCGCGAACTACTCACTCTCCACACTACCACACGAAGCCTCCGTTCTACCACCTCATCCTACTGCCTTCACCAACCCAGGACCAGACTCTCCACTATGAGAGACAGAGGCTTCCAGGCAGTCGCCCCTTGGCTTTGGAATGCCCTCCAAGAGACCCTGAGAGCCCCACAAGTGTGGAGGCCTTTAAAAAAAGTCCTGAAAACATTTATTTTCCAAAAGGCCTTTTAAAATGTTTTTGGAGTTTTACTGTTTGTTTTTAATAAATGCAAAATGTTTTAATTAATTTTGCCTGTTGGGAACTGTCTTTTAATCCCCTTGTTATTGTAGCACTTTGAGATTTTTTGGAATTTGAAGTGCATAAAATTATTAATATTATTATTATTATTATTATTATTATTTATTATTATTATTATTATTATTATTATTATTATTATTATTATTATTATTATTATTATTATTATTATTACTTGCAGCAGTGTTTAAAATGATCTGCACAACTGTAACAAGGCAGAGGTCTACCGCTGGCTGCTGATGAGGTTTTGTTGAAGCACAGATTAAAGCAGAACTAAGTAACTAGTAAATATTTTTTTTTTAAATATCTTTGTGATGGTTAATTTTGGGGCATTTGAACCATGTGTTGGCTCTCTCCGCTGTGTCCATATTAAGAACAGCAAATGCAACTTCTCTGTGTTGCCACAATGCCAACCTGATATTCTGTCCTGAGAAACTCTTCTTTTTTTTATGTGACAGTGTAAAATGTGCCAACACAAGTTTCTGCTCACTTATTTTACGCAAAAATGAAAAAAAAAAAAAAAAGGTTTGATTCAGTCGGCTAGTTTAATTACACAAGATAGCTGTAGGGGGAACACTACCACTGAAGTTGCCTAGTTCTGCCTTAACATCTTCTTTTATAGATGACCACCAGAAGTGTCAACAGAGCAGAAAGTGCGTTGAGATCCTTGATGGCAGGAAAACTGAGAATCCTGTCTCCAGTATAAAACTTTGGATAGCATATCCTTTGGAACAGAGTTTATTCTATGCCCCTTGAGCTGGGCTCGGACGAGACTGTTGAGCAGCATGGACTGCAGTCTCTACATCCCAAACAGAATGCAAGAAAATTTCTGGTGAGGGTGGGGTTTCATTGGAGTACAGCTGAGAGAGTGAATCAGGCTTCTGATTTATGGATCAAGCACATTAGGTTAAAGTCAAACTGAAGCAGCTAAAGAATAATGCCCATCGAGCCTGCTTTGGGTAAACAGGGCAATTGCGTTGAAGATTTTGCGACTGACCAACATAGCTATGTTGCCAAGCATCTAATGCTTGTAGGAGTGGCCGGCCTAGCCGAGCTGCATGGTTCATCACAGGTAGAACAGACAGGTCGAGATGAGCTTGGAGACGCTTAACAGATGGTGAGGCTGATGAGCAGGAATACTCATATCTTATTTTCCTTTTATCTTCACGCAGCCAGTTGTCTAAAAAAAAGCATCCAGCATAAAATTCATCACATAAGCAATTTAATTTTCTCACTTACTCCGTGCTCCTCGCGTGCCTGATCCTTCCTATCAGATTCAGCTGCCAAAAATCTAAAGTCTATGGAGTACATATTCTTCCACACTGTGTTGACCCTGGAGAAGGTTTAGCAGTCTCTTGGCCGCTTTGGAAGCAATGTCAAGGTGGTCACACACTTTTTTTTTTAAACTTTCTCAAGAACATAACAAATGTCATGTTAGCACTGGCACCATTTAAATCAGCTAGTGCCCATTCTAGTGCTCTTACCCTTAAAAAATCTGTGAAGTAAGATAGTGTACTTTGACTTTCCCTGAAGCAATTGTTCCGGGCTGGTGATGGGCTAAGCAAGCCGAATCGATACATGTGCCATGCACTGAAAGCGAGGCCTTATTTTTCTCCACTTAAAACTTGTGTGTGGAGACCTATATTCATATTAGATTATGTTATTCTGTAATTTCAACGTTTCATATGAAAATGTTTTAAGCATAAAACATTCAAGCTCATCTCCTACAAGCAAAAAGAAGAGTACTAAAAGGTAGAGTGCCAACAACTGTATTTACATACATTTTCGCAACATTTACTGCCTGCCGGGTGACAGCGCATTGTAGTTGCTGGCAGTGTGGCAGCCTACGTATAGACGCACTTTGGTGTGCTTAACTGCTGTAGTGTGCAGTGGGTTCAGGGCCTAAGAGATACTCACTGTGTCTGAGGTGACACCAGGAGAGCACAGGTGCTCTGTGTTTTTAGTACATGTACATTTGAGTGAGAAAAGCTCTATTTTTGTCCCGCATTTGTTGTTGTTACCTCCTCATTGAGAAAGTTGATTGTTCACTTTCGTGAATTGATTCTCATTGTTCACAGTGAGGAGTTGTTCAAAAGAATTGGATCGTTCGCAAACGTCACATCATTACTAATTGGCTCTGTATATCTTAGCTCCTTAAGTCAAAACCGGATGCATGTCATGATAAGAACTGTTCGAATAGTGCAGTTTGGAGGTAAGAGTTAGGAGCCTGTTTCTTTAATATCTTAGATCCTTTAGCATAGGAACCTCTGATGCTAACTTACAACTGGTAAGGAACTAGGAGACATCCCACAATCCATTGTGCAGATTGTTTTAAAAATAAACATTTCTGACAATATATGATCTGCGAATGATGAGTTTGTAATGAATGAAAAGTTTTACTGCCTCGGACTTTAGGCAAACAATACAATTCTATGCATAAAAAAATAAGCTATGAGCTATGAAAATATGTTTAAACTTTTCACAAAGATAGTTCAGTCTGAGAGGTTTATTGCAAGCAGTTGTATATAACAGCATCAGATTTATGAACAAATATGTTGTCTCTGTAACTGTCATGTTGAAAAAGTCATTTGAATTAGCGCAGTAGTTCTGTAGTCCGCTGGTGGATGTTGTAGTCTTTCATAAACAGCTGTAGAGCCACTTGATTTCCCTCACGGGTCCTTGCCGCTGGTTAGGACATTTGTTTCCTCCAAGCACAGCTTAGGCTTCTTTTCTGAACTGTCTAGTGCTCTTACTGTTGACCCCGTTACGACTTCTACAGACAAGGACGTAGGAATTAGGAACCAAGAGCTGGGAGCTACAGATCCAGGGTTTGTTTATTAAAAGTGTTACTCAAATAAAGTTTAAAGTTGCGTTTCAAAATAGGTTAGGAATGTTCGTCATGTCTTCTTAAATTATTTATGAAAGCATTTTCTTCTACAACAGACAAGTATCAGTAAGAGATGGTTTATTACCTGTCTAGTTTCCATGATCACTTCCGTCTTTGTCAGATGCGTCGCATTGTCGCCTATGTTCTGGAGATTGCTGTTCCACGTACAGGATAGTTGGGAAGGTTCTTCATCTCGAGTCTTAAAACAGCAAGACGTTAAACCAGAGCCTAACGACAGAGGGCATTATAAGGAGAATAATTATTATTAACTAGAAATCAACAAAACGATGGATAAAAGAAGGAAGAGAAATCAGAAAGCGAGGTCCACCCACTTTGAATCGAGGAAAAGGAGCTCTCCAACTCTCCTGTACGGAGCAGGGTGAGCCCAGGGCTGCTATTAAAACATGTCTCCTAGCCGACTCTGTCAAAGACAGAAATGACCAGCGTAACTGGTCAGATAATAAATCATCTCTTTCCATTTCTGCATAAATAGCAAATAAGGGAACATTTTGGATTATTTCCCCTGTGTAATTTTCTTCGCAGCCAGTAGCTGGAACCTTAGCTCAATTCCTGATGTGGGAAACATATTTCATGCATACCACTTTCTGAAAATACTGTGATCAAAAACATACACTTTTGTTTTACCTATGTTTTGTTTTACAATCAGCTACTTGAGATTTCTGCTAATGCCTTTAGAATGTTATTTGTATTGAGAACATGCAAGTTTTGAACCAGATTTCTTATGGTCCGAGGGCATTCGATTAGCTAACACATCTCTATTACATTATTTCATAAGCTATACTGCACATATACAAACATTTAATTCTATAATGTAGCCTTATCATGCAGTAAATAATGGAGATCTTATACATTTTCAGCAATTTATGTTGAATAATTCATGCAGTACAGATGACACCATACCCCAAATGTGACCTCTATTCTCTAACTATAATGAAAGCAATACAGCAACAGCAGAAATGGTGGGATTACTGTCATTACCCCATATGTATTTTAGTCCTCCCTGGTATATATTAAATGTCATAAATCAATATAGAGTAGTTATTGTGGCCTTGAAAGTACTCTGAGCGTCTTACTGTTACAATCCAATGAAACTGTCCTGAAATAAGGGATCTGAACAAGCCATCGACCAGCCATTTTACCAAAAGCTGTGCAATGTAACAGGAGGTGCACAAGGTCTGCTGGGAATCAGTCTGCATTTGAAGTACAGAACCTGAGCACTTATGGTGGTCCAGAGGCATTATGAAGTCCATATTTTGGCCCTCTTTCAGGAAATGTGTAAAAATAATCACTATTTCTCATAAGTGTAAAAAGATATTGCTAGTTCACATGGGCATCAGTGTTATTTGTTTTTTAGACCAATAATGCAATTTAATTTTAACATTAACAATCATTTAAAAACATACAGTAGATCTACATTTGCTTGATAATATTTGTATTACATTTAAAAGTGCAATGTGTAACTTTCTGGAGGTGAAAAGTCAACACAATTCTGTAGAAATAAAGTTAATACAATACTTCTGAACACCTTTAATAGCGGCTGTTGTGTGTTGTTATGCCATAATGTGAAAAAGTTTTTCTATGGAAACACGCAGTTCTGCTTCTCCAGGACACATAGCAGTTCCTTTTGTGAAGATGCAAGAGAGTCAAAAACACAGATTAACTATTATTTACTTGACAGAAACTTTCTTTTTATTTTTCAACCTGGACAGACTCAAACAGACAAAATGATGCCAATAATGATAACATTTATTACATGTTTTCTCCATTGGTTTGGCTTATTTCTTGCTTTCTGCACACCTGAAAAAACGACGAGGTGCGTAGGAGAAAAGGCTCAAGGCCAGAATAGTAGAAAGAAGAAAACTCCCGCACACTGTCTCACTCTTGCACAATTTATTGCACGGCGTTTCGGTCCTTCGACCTTCTTCGATCGAAGGACCGAAACATCGTGCAATAAATTGTGCAAGAGTGAGACAGTGTGCGGGAATTTTCTTCTTTTCTTTGGCTTATTTTTGGAAACTGAGATGACATTCTCAAAACTGCTGATCATTTGGCCAAACAATTTTACACTTCATCACAACATTACAGATCACTAGCAAAAGCACTGATCCCTTCCAAAACTGTTTGTACATGTTTCATCAGTAAGTTACTTTTCAATGTAACGAGTCATTTCCATCAAAATGGCAAAGATTTTTCTCATTTGATTTTGGCTCCTTTTCATTTACTTAGTCACTTTGTCTAAATTAACCTTAATGGTTCTGCACAACACCATGGATCACCTGCAGAAGCTAATATCTCTCGTAAAACACTTTAGATAGGTGTCAAAACCAAATGTCTTTGTTGTGTGAATCGTCATTGCCCCCAAAATGCATCGTCCCTTTGGTCTTGTGTGAACACTGCAAGTCAAAAGATGTTTTCTCACTGTGGCAGAAGTCCAGCTAACAGAATATAATTATAGACTAGAACACACTCAAGCTTTTCTCCTTTGATTTGGCTTAAATATTCTCACATCTATAAAATCATTTGGCCAAAAGGTTTGACATTTCTGTGCAACATTACAACTCAATATCAAAAGCTCATCTCTTTCCCAAAACTGTTCATACAAGCTTCCACACTAAAAGTCTTTCTCATCTAAACAGTCAGAACAGAATGAAATACCAGTGTAAGTACTACATCACTGCAATGGCAGGAGAATGATCCTAAACTGTATCAATCATTTCTGATTAATTTTTTCTAATGTATCATTCTTTGTCATGTTTATAGTTTCATTATGTGACATCAGAATAAGTCATATCTTGAGAAGATATTACAGTGTTTATGGTATTTTATTCTTGACTAACTTTGACAAATGACCAGAGTCTTTTGCATGTGAGACTTACACAGTGAAATCCTGCTGACATGTTTTGGACATAACCATTACACTGAAAAAGAAGTTTATCAGTTCGGATCTGAAAGATCTTTTAATTTGAAAAATGTGCTAAATGTGGGCTCATTGTCCTGTCTGTGGGAGACTTGTACAGAAACATGTGCAACGCTGCACTGAGACACTTGAGACATGGTCTAAGACAATGGAAGTTTGATGAAAACAATGAGAAATGACATTCAGTTGTGAGCAACTGCAGCTTGGTTTGGAGATTTGTGATTCTGAGAATGTCATCTCGGTTTCAAGAAATGTGCCAAACGTATAGAAAAAAACTGTAATATAGGTTTGACACTTAGGCTTAATTATCTTAATAATCTTGGGACGACTGTTGTTGTGATTTTGCCTATACAAAAATAAATAGATTTGATTTGATTTGATTTAGGCCTCGGCAGAAAACAATGAGCATGTGATAAATGATGAGCTGTTGAAGTAGAAGATTTCCCCCCAGAGCCTATAGACACTGGTGGTGGTGAAGAGAAGGTTGAAGTGGATGTGGAGATGGGGGAGGAGGAGGGATACGAAAGCTGAAGAAAAGAGCAAATATAGAGCTGCTCTTTTGAATATGGCCCTGACACCCTGATAGGCTGAGAGGAAGGAGGAGTAGATGAGAGTTGAAGCTGATTGGACGAGCTGTGCAGGGGTAGAGCCACTGAGCGAGACATGATTGGGTCTGAGATAAAGGACAAGTGAGATGATTGCTGAGGCAGAAGTAGGTTTGCCCTGAATTAGAAAAACGCTAATATGTAGCTTATAACTCCTGGTTCCTAGCCTCTAGCTCCTCATCTGTGGAGGTTGTCACGGGGTCAACAGTAAGAGCACTGGACAGCTGCGAGAAGAAGACTCTTTATGGAGATTTCCAACAACGTAATCAGCGTTGGGAAACAGAGAGAGAAATGACGCAACACTACAGCTGTTCATGAAAAATTACAACATCCACCAGCATCACTGCGCTAATATGAATGACAGTTGCAGAAACAACACACCAGCCTAAATAATCTGCAACAAGGCAATTATGTTCGTTTGACACATTCAATCATAAAGCGAAGATGTCTGTGTATTTCTTACCTGAAATACAAAGCTCCTCACACCTCCAGTTTCTGCTAAGCAAACACTTTACTTGGCCAAACTCCGTGTGTATTATTTCGATCTCCCCGTGCTTAAAAGCCAGTCATTCATTAATTTCTCTGGGAAAGCTTTCGCCGGTGCTGCGGCTGCTTCTGGCGCGAGGACGCACAGATGATGCTCCGCTACGCACGCTAGACTAGGAAATACAGCCACGAGTTTACGTGTCTGCACCTCGCAGGTGTCCATGTTGTGTCTCTGTTGAACAGCTTGCACAAAGTGGTTCTTTTTTGCTACGTAATATTTTTAAGACAGAGGAGAGAGCGCGAGTCCGGTCGGGACCCGAGGACCCGTTCCTGTCCGAGGCAACGTTAAAATCTCCCGATCCCGAGGGTTTGCTCACAGGTCCCGCAGGAATTCTCCCCCGATGCAGGTCTCTAGACTATAGCATTCATTCAGGCACACATTTTAATTTATTTAACTACCCTGCGTTATTTGTTGTACATTGTGTCACTGTTGACCTGCTATTTACTACAAATTGCTGCTAGTAGTTGCTGGAAACAGCCTTATACAGTATTGTGGGAAAATGGTTTCTATAATCAGGCATGTTAGTAGTAATTTTATGTTTTTTATGTTTGTGTGTGTGAGTGCTCTGTAATGCAAATAGGAGTAGAACATACTGTGAGAACTAAGCAGTAAAACATTGTCCAAACTTCAAACTGAAAATCTGTGGTTTTATGTGAAGCCCTTTGGTATCGGCTGCAGCCATTTTAAATGTGCTATATTGATTGAATTGAATAGATGATAAACTAAAAGCAGGACTCCAGCTACTTCATCTGTTATATTTTGCTTCAACATAATTTCATTTGGAAAATACAAGAATGGAAGATCAGCTACTGTATGTATTATATCACTCTGGATTTGAGTCAGTTTGTCTGAATATAAGTTCTATGCAAAATGTGATTCATGTTTGATAAGCACAATATTAACCTTATCCTAGAGGAATGATGCACCAATTGTAATTACATTTTACATTTATTTTATACATTGCAAGCACACACATTAAACTCCCTGTAAAAAAATACACAATTTTAAAAAATATTTTTATTGTATGTGACTTTCTGTTGATAGATTCAGTGCATCCAGACCCTGGTTCCTACTGGGTGTTATGTGCACTTGTACCAGAAGCTGATGACCTGTCCTGGACTGAAGCGTGACATCATAACGACTGTTTCAGACTTGTAATGGACTGAAGCGTGACACCATAACGACTGTTTCAGACTTGTCCTGGACTGAAGCGTGACACCATAACGACTGTTTCAGACTTGTCCTGGACTGAAGCGTGACACCATAACGACTGTTTCAGACTTGTCCTGGACTGAAGCGTGACACCATAACGACTGCTTCAGACTTGTAATGGACTGAAGCGTGACACCCTAACGACTGCTTCAGACTTGTCCTGGACTCTCCTGGATGACACTATGACTGTTGCCTTGTCTGGTTGTTGGTGCCAAGGATGGTGGTCCAAAATATGTTCAAATACCAGCTTCAAGATGTCGTCCACATAATCTGCAACAAAACACAACTTAATCTTTCTTATTTTTGGTAGTATACAGTGGCGGCAGGTCAATAGGGGGCGCAAGTGCACCGCACTCCCAGATTTGACCGTGAAAAATAACGAACAAAAGCTTCAAATATATTCCTATGTTAGTTTAAAAGAGTGGCTGAAGTCTATGGGGTTTTCCCATAGGTTCACGAGACAGTAGCAAACACTTAAGAGAGCAATGGGGAGGCATGAAGTGCTGCGAGAAATTTTGAACTCTCGTGCTAATCCCCATCAGTTTATAGCACAGCTATAATCTCGTTTTAGGTGTGCCAGACACTGCACCTCTTGGAGGTTTAAATGTCCCTGGGGAAGTCTATTCCTGCCACAGACTTCTCTGTCATGGTTCAACATGTGACCAACGTAAACCACTGAACATTTGCTCTGATGTGTCTCACTCACTCCATTTGACTTTAACAGTCACAGTGAGACTAAAGAACGACTTATCATCGTTGCTCTAATGCTACAAGTACTTATTTAGTCTAAAAAATGAACTATTTCACAAATTATGTGACTGACCAATCAGGATTCAGTATGCACTGACCAATCAGGATTCAGTATGACCGGCATGCTTTCTTATGCTAGCACAGCGAAGCACCGGAGGATAAACATTATATTAGCATATTGTTTCTTTTGTCTAAACTTGTGGAGCTGTTGATCCAGTTGGACATGGATCTGGATTAGTTTCATTTCACTTTTGGAGAAACAAACAGGAGGGGAGAAAAGGTAAGACATTTATCTGAGCAGCTAAAGCCCTACTGCTAATGAAGTTATGTGTAAAAGAAAAAAAGAGCTCATGGTTAATTCAAAATGCTTGTTGCTGTGTGGGTGTGTGTGTTGCCATGTGCTCCTGTTGTTATCTGCACATGGCGCTGATGGGCCATGGAGCTGTGTATAAAACTCCCTCCTTAACTCCCTCCTTATTTTTTTTTTGCGCACCCCCCAAAATATATACCACCAGCCGCCACTGGTAGTAGATTAGATACTTACAGATTGTTTGATTTGCTGAAGCTGAAATTATTGAAATTTGAAAGTAGTCGATTCATATGATTTCTTTTTACTTTATAACTTAAAAGAATACTTTTCTGTAAATACTTTTGAATTCTCATGTTTGATAAGACATCTCAAGCCAACACAACAATGCTGAAAGTTACCTTTGTTTAGAGGAAGCTAGCAGTCCCCTTTTTTCATAACAGTCAGACGATGAGTTCATATTAAAGTGCAGTGCTGCCAGGTAAAGCCTGGTAACAAGAAAAATATACAAAAAGAAATTTTGAAATGAAAATGTTAAATGACAAAGATCAGTCAACAGATACACATTAGATAAGTGAAATTCAAATTGTAAGCACAATACATATGTTTATGTTACCTTTAACCCTTAAGATGTGTATTGGATGTAAAACTTGAAGGAAGGTTGTCTAACACATGGCTTAGAACTGCGGTCTACTTTCCTGTTGAAGAGGAAGCTGCAGTCTAATAGATGTGGTTCATTAAACAGTAAATTTACTGTATTGGTACTGCAATCTTTATTCTGCTGAATATTCACTCTCTTTAGACACAATCCTGAAAAAATAAGAGGATTGGTAAACTGAAACAAGAACTTAGTGGCTGCCAAGTTGATATGACTAAATATGAACCTTTTTGCTCCACATCATAGCGGTGAGTTATTTCATCCTCTGTCAGGTATTTCTTCCAATGGAATCCAGAGTAACACCATGTGCATTCATGAGACCAGGACTCCATGTGGTAACTTCCACCTATTTCATTGTCCCGATAATGCAAAAAAACAACAGGTAAATGCATATTTTTATTACAACACGTTAATCTTAGGAAATTGTTTAATTTTCACTTGAACTAACTGCAAGTCTTGCTTTTTATTATCCAACTTTATGTAGCTATCAAACTTAGCAGAATAAAATAAAGTTTATAATGTCCTAAAACAAAATCATTGCAGATGCATTGTGTGTGAACTGTAAAAGCACACAAAGGTTGTAGAAAAGATAACATTTTACCACAATAATCTTTCTAAGAATTATCAATATTTCTCATCAGTTGTATTTAAGTGGTACACTTTTGTCTCTTGCCATTTTAAAAAGTACATTTCTAGTTATGTGTCACTTATGTGAGTGTATGCATCACCACTGGAGGTTACCTCGAGAGTCAGGAATGATGTGATCAGTGTAGTACTATTTGTGCCTTCGTCTTCTCAACTGTAGCTTAACTTCCACTTCTGTATAACAATGTCTGGACGTATTGTAAATTTTTCATCCTCATTGCATGGAAGATCCAAGAGAAACACAAGCATTAGACAGTGTGCATAATAATGATATAAATGAAGTTTGGCTAAATAATCAACTGTATTAATGTATCAAATCAAATAAATCAAACTTTATTTATAATATAAAGCACTTTTCATACATACATACATGTAACACAAAGTGCTTTACAGTGCATTAAAAACAATCCCACATGCCTCCCATCCCCAAACACCCCAAAACAGATGCCCCCCCCCCCCCCCTCCCCCTCCCATACACACACACACACAAACCCACACACATTTCCACAAACACTAAAATACTTTTTGCTACATTTGCATACGTACATTGGCTGGGTACAGATGGACCAAAGGCAGCATCATCAAAGGAGCTGTTTGCACCAGAAGCAGAGCCGCCTGCAGCCACAGGACACCAGCCCAGGCCCAAAGAAGAGATGAGGTCAAGACCAAACCTCCAGGGCCCATGAGCCAGAGTCCAGCAGCCACAGCCGACCACAGCTCCTGGTGCAGAGGCTCCTCAGAGGAAACACTGGAGAACCTAAATTTGCAAAAAGTGATAAAATAGGTCAAAGATAAATAGGTAAATAAATACATAAATAAAAACATAGACATAATGTATGGTCAATAGCCAGCCTAAGCCTAAAATAAATAAATAAATGCAAGGTAATAAATCCTAATCAAAAGCTAAGCTAAAGAGATGGGTCTTGAGTCTGCTTTAAAAACCTGAACGTTCTCTGCGGTCCTCCGGCAGACTGTTCCATAGACGGGGGCCGTAAAACTGGAATGACGCCTCGCCGTGAGTGTGTGTCCCGACTTTGGGAATGACTAGGAGCCTGCTGCCGGAGGCATAATATAAAATATATAAAAATTTATAAAAGAAGTTCTGAAAAATAAGAAGGCCCAAGACCATTAAGACACTTAAAAACCAGTAAAAGAACTTTAAAATTGATCCTAAAACACACAGGGAGCCAATGCAGTGATTTTAAAACCGGTGTAATGTGGTCCCGCCCCTGGTCTTAGTCAGGACACGTGCTGCTGAATTTTGTAATAATTGTAAACCTGAAATTGTCTTTTTGGGAAGACCAGAGAGCAGGGCATTAAGATAAGATAAGATAAGATAAGATATCCTTTATTTGTCCACAATGGGGAAATTCCAGTGTTGCAACGCACATTTTAAGAACAGCAGGGAAAATAGAAACATGCAATCAAACAAGATTATATATATATATATATAATATATATATATATATATATATATATATATATATATATATATATATATATATATATATATATATATATATATATATATATAATATATATAAAGATACAATAATTAAAAGACTATTATTTACAATAAATGTTTGCTATGGCACAGTGCAGGATATGACAGGATAAATAGATAAAGTGGCATCAGTATATAGTATATAGTATTATGTACAATATATGACTATGATTATGTACAACTGCAGCAGATGAACAGAATAAATAACCAGTAATAAATATGAGGTATAAGTATGACTATGTTTATGTACAGAGCAGCATTTAAGGAGGTATAAATAGAGGTAATAATACTATCAGATAAAGTGATCTGAGTGAGTTGTATCACATATGTTTCCATGGTAACACAGTATCGCACAAGATTAAATGCAATGATGTCCAGAGTTAACAGTGTTCGTTGTACAGTCTGACAGCAGCAGGAAGGAAGGACCTGCGGAACCGTTCCTTCACACAGCGAGGGTGAATCAGTCTGTCACTGAAGCTGCTCTCCAGAGCAGACAGGGCGTCCTGAGGGGGTGAGACTCATGGTCCAGCATAGATGTGAATCTAGCCAGAACCCTCCTGTCCCCCACCTCCCGCACTGAGTCCAGAGGACAGCCCAGGACGGAGCTGGACTTCTTGATGACCTTGTCCAGCTTCTTCCTCTCCCTCTCTGTGATGCTGCTGCTCCAGCAGACCACACCGTACAGGATGGCAGATGCCACCACCGAGTCGTAGAAGGTCCTCAGGAGTGGCCCCCTCACTCCAAAAGACCTGAGTCTTCTCAGGAGGTAGAGCCTGCTCTGGGCCTTCCTGTACAGTGCATCAGTATTGTGAGTCCAGTCCAGTTTATTGTTCAGATGAACACCCAGGTACTTGTATGAGTCCACTCTCTCAATGTCCCTTCCCTGGATGTTCACTGGTGGCGGAGCAATGGAGTGGCGTCTGCGAAAGTCCACCACCATCTCCTTGGTCTTCCCAGCGTTAAGGAGAAGATGGTTCTGCTGACACCAGTCCACAAAGTCCTGCGTTAGTCCTCTGTACTCTGCATCGTCGTCGTCCGTGATGAGTCCGATGATAGCAGAGTCGTCAGAGAACTTCTGCAGGACGCAGCTCTCCGTGTTGTGTCTGAAGTCTGCAGTGTAGAGGGTGAAGAGAAAGGGCGCGAGGACTGTGCCCTGCGGCGCCCCCACACTGCAGGTCAGATGGTCCGACACACAGTCTCGGGCTCTCACAAACTGGGGCCTGTTTGTGAGGTAGTCCAGGATCCACTCTGCCAGGTCACAGTCCACACCGGCTGTCTCCAGCTTGTCCCTCAGGAGCAGGGGCTGGATGGTGTTGAAGGCACTGGAGAAGTCAAAAAATAAAATCCTCACAGCGCAGCCGGGCTTCTCCAGGTGGGACAGAGAGCGATGCAGCAGGAAGATGACGGCGTCCTCCACTCCGATGCCAGGTCGATACGCGAACTGCAGTGGCTCACGGTGGAGCGAAGGTGGCCCAGGACCAGTCTCTCCAGTGTCTTCATCAGGTGGGATGTAAGAGCCACCGGCCTGAAGCTGCTGAGGTCTTTAGCGTGCGGTGTTTTAGGCACAGGTACCAAGCAGGAGGTCTTCCAGAGCTGTGGTACCACCCTCAGCTTCAGGCTCATGTTGAAGACATGCTCCATAACTCCACACAGTTCATCTGCGCAGGACTTCAGGAGCCTGGGGCTGATGCAGTCTGGTCCAGCTGCCTTCCTGGTCTTAATCCTCTTCAGCTCTCTCCTCACCTGGGCTGCTGTGACAGACAGAGCTGGGGCAGGGGGTGGTGTGCTGGGGGGATGGGTGAGTCCATGTGTAGTGGTGAGCTGGGCTGAGGCAGAGGTGTGAAGAGTCAAATCAAATCAAATCAATTTATTTTTGTCGTCTCTGAGGACTTCCCAAGATTATTAATTTTAGCAAATATGAATAATAGGAAATCAAAATAATACATATTCAATAAAACAATACACATTCAATGAAACATTTGATCAAGCAGATTATTAGTAGCGCAGATGAATGATTGTCCAGAACATCCCCTGTCCTTAGACCCTCCTTCTCGGCAAGGAAAAACTCAAAAAAACCCTAAGGGAAAAAGAGAAACCTCGAGGAGAACCACAGTGAAGAAGGGTTCCACTCCCATGGACGGACAGGCTGTAGATGTAACTAAGGCAAAGTTATAGAGTTTATGTTTGTGGAGCCAGAGTCCATAAGCAGAGGGAAACGACTCGTCTAGCAGGATCAGGACAGGCCAATCCTGGAGAGGAAGGTGGGACGGAGGTCCAAGCATCAGTGGTCCGGCCCACGTCACTGGAACAGCAACGATCTGAAACAGTTACACTCCCCGAGAGGGGAGTGGGACAGGGGACAACGAATGAATAGCAAAGAACAGACTAGAGATGAACTGTAGTTTATTATTCTTTACAAGAAAGGCAGAAGTGAGAGGATAGTGCTCAAGTTGCCATACTTTCCCCAGTATAATTGCTCCTAGGGCAGCCTGACTAGAACTATGGGTTTAGAGTCTGTTCCTAACTGACCTGATCATAAGCTAATCCGAAGAGGAACGTTTTGAGCCTAATCTTAAATGTAGAGACTGTGTCAGCGTCTTTGACATGAGCAGGGAGCTGATTCCATAGCCAGGGGGCTTGATAGCTAAAAGCTCTGCCTCCTATTGTGCTTTTAGAGACTCTAGGAACCACCAGAAGTCCAGCATCTTGAGAGCGAAGTGAACGGTTAGGATGATAAGGAGTTATTTCATCTTTGATATAAGAAGGGGCCAAGTCATTTAAAGCTTTATAGATTAGAAGAAGAATTTTAAATTTGACTCTAGACTCAACAGGAAGCCAGTGAAGATCTTTTAGTACTGGGGTAATGTGTTCTCGTTTTTTTAGTACCTGTTAGTACTCTTGCTGCTGCATTTTGAACTAATTGAAAACTTTTTATTGAGCTTTTAGGACACGCTGCAAGCAGGGAGTTACAGTAGTCTAACCTCGACGTGACAAAGGCATGGATTAGTTTTTCAGCATCATTTTTAGGCAGTAGATTTCTAATTTTGGCAATATTTCGCAAGTGAAAATAGGCAGTTTTGCACGCTTGACTAATATGTGCTTTGAATGAGAGCTCTTGGTCAAATAAGACTCCAAGGTTTCTTACAGTCGAGCTGGAGGCTACACTGACATTGTCCAGTGTGATTATCTGCTCAGTTAGAGAGTCGCGCAGATGTTTAGGGCCGAGTAAAATCACTTCTGTTTTATCAGGATTAAGGAGTAGGTAGTTAAGGCTCATCCAGGTTTTTATATCCTTCACACAGGCACTGAGTCTTTCTATTTGACCAGTCTGATCTGGTTTCATTGATAAGTACAGCTGAGTGTCATCTGCATAACAGTGGAAGTCAATGCCATGCTTTTTGATAATGTTACCTAGTGGCAGCATATAGAGAGTAAAAAGAATTGGACCAAGTACAGAGCCCTGTGGCACACCGCAGGTTAATTTAGAACATTGTGAGGAGCTTTGGTTTACATTAACAAACTGATACCTATCGGTTAAAAAGGATTTAAACCAGCTCAGAGCAGTTCCTATGACACCTACATCACATTCTAATCTCTGCAGTAAAATATTGTGATCAATCGTATCAAACGCTGCGCTGAGATCCAGCAGAACCAGGATTGAGATCAGTCCATTGTCAGCAGCTAATAACAAATCATTTGTGACTTTAAGGAGAGCTGTTTCCGTACTATGATGAGCTCTAAAACCAGACTGGAATGTTTCAAATAAATTATTCTCCTGTAGGTGGCGACAGAGCTGTTTGACTACAACTCTCTCAAGTATTTTGGAAATAAAGGGAAGATTTGAAATAGGTCTATAATTGGCTAAAACTTCAGGATCAAGGTTTGGCTTTTTCAAAAGAGGTTTAATTACAGCATATTTAAAAGACTGTGGAACATATCCACTAGTCAATGGGGTATTTATTATACTAAGAATAGGATCTAACATCAGAGGGAGAATGTCTTTGAGAAGCCTACTTGGGATTGGGTTAAAATACAAGTTGAGGTTTTAGAAGACTTAAAAGCTGAAATTAAATCTGCTTTACTAAGAGAAACAAAGTTGTCTAATATTACAGGTTGGTTTAAATGAGACCCTACTTTTACAGCTTGGATTTGTTCATGCTATAGCAGGAGTGATTTCATCTATTTTATCTCTAATATTGATCATTTTATTATTAAAAAATGTCAAAAAATCATCAGAACTGAGAGTAACTGGGATTGATGGTTCTACTGCACTGTGGCAGTTGGTCAGCCTGGCTACAGTGTTAAATAGAAACTAGGATTATTTTTATTTACTTCTATTAGATTTGAATAGTATCTGGTTTGAGCCGTACGCAGAGCCTGTTTATAAGACAGAAGGCAAGTTTTCCATGCTTCTAGGGATTGCTCTGAATGGCATTTACGATACGGTCGTTCTAATTTCCTAACCTTTTGTTTAAGTGCACGCAGTTCTTCATTATAACATGGAGAAGATTGGCTTGGCCTAACGGACTTATGTTTTAAGGGAGCAACAGTATCAAGAGCAGTTTTCAAGGAGTCCATGGTTTTGTCAACAAATTGGTCACTTATATTGGGATTAAGCTTATCCTCATCTGGGTCACATGACATGTCACTGAATATTGGCCCTATTATTTCTTTAAATTTTATAACTGTTTTTTCAGATATTGTTCTTTTTGTTATTATTTTATTCTGAGGAGCAGAGAAATCTTTTAGAGTAAACTGAAAAGTAATTAGAAAATGATCTGATAGTACTGGGTTTTCAGGGAGGACAGTTAAATCACAGATCTCTAAACCATATGTGAGTACAAGATCTAAAGTGTGCTTGTGACAGTGTGTTGGTTTATTTACATTCTGGGTGAAACCAATGTCATTTAGAAGAGCGCTGAAAGCTTTACTTAGGCAATCATCGTTCAGGTCTAATTTAATATTGAAGTCTCCGAGTATAATTATTTTGTCCCAGTCTAATACTAGGCCTGATATAAAGTTTGAAAATTCGGTTAGAAACTCAGAATAAGGACCAGGAGGTCGATAAATTATTATAAATAACACACCCTTTTGTTTTTTCCACTTGGGGCAGGTTATAGATAGTGTGAGGCTTTCAAAGGAGTTAGATGAATTACTAGTTTTTGGGCAGAGAAGTAAACTAGAGTGAGAGATAGCTGCCACACCTCCACCTCGGCCTGTGCTCCTAGCAGTCTGAAAGTTATAGTGACTTGGAGGTGTGGACTCATTTAATCTTACATAGTCATCAGGTTGAAGCCATGTTTCAGTCAAAGCTAAAATATCAATATTGTGATCAGTAATCAATTCATTAACTAAAAGGGATTTAGAGGAAATTGACCTAATGTTTAGCAATCCGCATTTTACAAACTTATTTACTGATTTACTAGTATCACGCATTGGTATTTTTATTAAGTTTTGTGGTCTAACACCTGAGTTGGCTTTTTTGGCGGTACATGTTTTGTTTTTACGAGGGACACACACAGTCTATCTGTCTAGGTTCTGAACACTTGATTTGTGACAGTGCAGGCGAGAGCCCAGCACCAGTAACAGAACAGTGCTTTACACAGCTGTTCTGCGCCTGGAACTCATGTTTACTCTGTCAATTTAGGCGACTAAGGCTATCGGCCAAATTCCTAACTAAAAGGGATGTGCCAGCCGAAGTCGGATGGACACGATCCCTGCGAATGAGCCCAGGCTTCCCTCGAACGCCCTCCAATTGTCAACAAAGACTACGTTGTTTTCAGGACACCACCTAGACAACCAGCGGTTAAATGCTGACTGCCGGCTGTACAGTTCAGCATTGACCAGATTGGGGAGAGGGCCAGAAAATATTACGGTCTCCGACATCGACTGTGCCAATTCACACACAGCAGCTACCTGTATTTTGAGAACCTCTGATTGTCTCCGCCGGGCGTCGTTACCGCCTGCGTGAATCACGACTCGACGGAATCGCTGTCTGCTCTGTTTTAAAAGCCTAAGGTTTCCTTCGATGTCTCCCATTCTGGCCCCCGGATAACACCTAACTGATGCCGCTGGCAGCTCCACGTCTCTAACTATTGAACTGCCAATGACTAGCGTGTCTCTTGTCCAAGTTGCGGGTGTGCGGCCGCTGAGGGGTTCAAACCTATTGCTGACGTGGAGCTCCTGGTGGACTAAGGGCTTGCGTTTAGCACTGTGCTTCTTCCGTACTGTCACAAATCGACCCTGGTCTCCGGGCTGCACGGGGACTGGGGAGCTAGGCTCGCTAATGCTAGCCCTAGCACTGACGCGATCAGCAGGCCCTACAACAACCTGACTGTAGCTAGGCTTTAGCACCTCCAATGAGCGGATCCGCGTTTCTAACTCCGTAACCCTTGCATCCAGGGCTATCACTACACTACACTTCACGCAGCTAGACCTGTCGTCAGTAAAGATGCAAGGGTTCTGACTCCACATATGACAACTTGGGCAGGACAGCGCGAAAGGGGGAGAAGACGGTCCAGCCATGATGCTAACTAGCTAGGCTAGCTCAAGCTGGAGCGGATGAAACAGGGTTATAAATCCACAAACTAGCAACAAATGCAAGTTAGATGTAACTTTGGATGGTCAGTGGACTAAGCGACCAACGCTGTTGTGTAGTAGGACAATAAATTTAGAACAGATTTGTGGATTTGAGGCAAGAGAGCAGAGACAACTACTAGCACACAACTCGAAGCCAGAAGCAACTCACCGGATGTGTCGTCGGGCCTTTGTCCATGCGTGGAGGTGATTACAACAGTCTATACGACTGGTGATAAAAGCATGCATCAGCGTCTCTGTGTTGGCCCGAGAGAGTATGGGACGGACTCTGGCGATGTTTTTAACCCTCGTATGGTGTTCGGGTCTGTGGGACCCGTTTTCGGTTTATATCAATAGAAAAATGAAACAATAAATTAATTTTTCAACCTGAAATTCATTGGCTTTGGCTCATTTTCTGTGAAGAACATAAATCAAAACAAATTTTCAATGACCGCATACCGTACACCCCCCCTACGCATTTATATTACATAGAGGGTGTTCGGGTTCACTGGACCCAGGGAGAATAAAGTGTGGAAAGTATAGGTCCTGCATACTTTCACTTTATCTTTTTCCTCTCTGGGGCTACTGAGAGTGTTTTCTGTCCCTCCTGTTCCTACACAAAGCTGCAACCAACCAACTTTCCCGCACATTTTACCCTCTGTCTTGCAAAAACCAACAAGAACCATAAGTGTGTGTGTGTGTCCTATTTATTAGATTATTTATTTATTTTTTTTTTTTAACTACACTATATTACCAAAAGTATTGGCTCACCCATTCAAATGATCAGAATCGGGTGTCCTAATCACTTGGCCTGGTCACAGGTGTATAAAGTCAAGCACTCAGGCTGCAGACTGTGAAACAAGACATTTGTGAAAGAATGGGCCGCTCTCAGGAGCTCAGTGAATTCCAGCGTGGAACTGTCATAGCATGAACCTGTGCAACAAATCCAGTCGTGAAATGTCCTCACTCCTAAATATTCCACAGTCAACTGTCAGCTCTATTAGAACAAAATGGAAGAGTTTGGGAACAACAGCAACTCAGCCACGAAGTTAGGAATGGATGACACTTCAGTTCATAGTATGAGTAAAGGCAGGTGAGCCAATACTTTTGGGAATATAGTGTATTTATCAATAAGCTGCTCCAAATTTTGACTCTTGCTCCAAACTACACATTTTTACTTCCAAAGGATTGTTTTTCGATCTTTTGATTCCAAAAACCATAACATAAAGTATAATTGATAATTCGATTCGATTTCAATCTCAATCTCTCGATTGTTGGATTAATTGCCCAGCCCTAAAGAGAAGCTTCCTCTAGTTCCTCATGTCGACTTCAAAAGACAAACATGTTCCACGAGCACCAGCTTCTGCAGCCATTGTGAGGAAAATTCAAGAGGAGAATGCTTTTGGCTCCATCCACTCGACCTACAACACCACCATCTGATGAACCTGAAGTAAGTGTGTGAAGCTGTAGCAGTATGTCATGTATGCTTATGTAGCAGTATGTCATGTATGTATGTTAGTAACAGTTCTGATGTTTTCATTATTCTAGGTTATGGCCAGCAGAAACAAAAATAAGCCTTGGGAAGTCTGTGGATCCAAGTTGGACAGGAAAAGCTCAGTGAGGCTGATGTAATGAGACTGATATTGTCACTGTATATGTACAACTTGTGTTATGTAAACTAACCTAAATGAGTTATATGTCTAATGAAGTTCAAATGAATAAAATCAGTAGTTGTGAAACATCTTGCTTCATTTGTAAATGGGTTATTTTTCACTCACTTCACTTGATTTTAACTGATTTTCATGTTTATATTACATTTTACTTAAAAAACGAGTTGCACATTATTTTATGAATGTGTTCTATAAAAGGTAAAGGGCAAATATTAACCATGATTGTAGTTCATTTGGCTTGTAATTGTGTCAAAGTAAACATCTGTTGAGTATTTTCATTAAAAAATTGCTTGATTGTGTTATTTTGACAAGCCAAAACTCTAGCGCCCTGTTCCTCACTGCGCGGCTCGCGAGCCTCATGCGGCTCTTAGAGCCTTACTTGGCGGCTCTCAGCAAGATTCGGCAAGATCACATTTCACATAACAAGCGCGCTCTTAGTTTGGTTCTTTTTCAGCGCTGCATCCACTGCTTCACCCTGCTGCCCATTGACCAAATGAACCACATTGTATAGCTACATTCTTTTAGACATGCACGGAGCTGAGCTCACCCTTATATTAAGCAAAATAAATGTTTTGGCGATCTAAGAAATGAATGAAGTGACGCGCTCAGACTGTGCCAAATGGTTTTCCACTCCAGCCATAGGACGCACGAGCTTTCCTTCTCACATCAAGTCACGTATCTTTGAGCAGTTGTAGTGAAATGTCTCGTCCACACACAGACTTGTAGCAGACATATTCTGAGAGAATGAGTCTAAACTCTGTCCCAGTTTTTATTTCGTAGTGATACGATCAATATTGGCGGAGATAATTAGTTATAAACACTTTAAAAGTTGATCGGGAAAAATCTAGTCCCACACGCGCGTTCGCGAACAACGCAGTCCAGCGGAGAGTTTTTCCACAATTAAATTTTGTTAAATAGTGTCCGCAAAGAGGTATTTAGGTTTATTTCATGTATGACTCTGGCCAAAGGGAGAAAAACACACTTGTCTTGTCTCTCTGTCAGCGCAGCAGCAGCATCAGTGGAGGTGTGAGAAAGGCAGATGAAGGGGGCGGAGCTAGCACGTCACAGAGTGAACAGAGACGCATCAGTTTAATATTTATTTAAAATAATAAGAATGAAGTGTAGACATATTGAATAGTAAGTACAGTGTGGTTTGGTTGGTTGGATAATGTGATGCATGTTAGATTTAAACTGCAACAGTCTCATAATGCAAAACACTGATTGTTTAAAAAATGACAACAAATGTTTGTAATTGCTATATTAAATGTAAATTGACCTGACCGTAGTAATATAAAATTTATATTAAAGAAGCTACAAGTCAAATTGAAATCCCTATTTTTATAACACACAAAATAATATTTAATTTGAATTTAAATTAATTTTTATCTGCACATTTGTGCTTTATTTTCACACATACAAACACACATTTGAGTTCCATTTTCTAGCCTGCGCTGGCCTGTTTTTTGTTTGTTTTTATGTTTGATGTTTTGCGGCTCTCCCCTTCTCTTTGGTCCGTCAATGTGGCTCTTCTTTAAAAAATAGTGAGGACCACTGCTCTAGCGGGTCCATCAGACCCATGAACACTGGCTAAGTAACAAAAATACGAACACCACACAAGGGTTAAGATGGTAAAAACCTATTTTTGTGATGTTTTTTATATGTGGGATAAAAATCAGCTCAGAGTCAAAAATAACGCCCAGGTTTCTTACTTGTGAGGATGGATTCAAAGACTTTGTAATTTGGATAAAAGTTTCTCTCTCTGGGCCTCAGGACCGATGAATAAAACCTCAGTTTTGTCCTGGTTAAGCTGGAGAAAGTTTTCTGCCATCCAGGATTTGATGTCTAAAATGCAGTTAAAAAGACCGTCCATTGGCCTGGTGTCATCAGGAGACATGGAGATGTAAAGCTGTGTATCATCTGCATAACTGCATAATGTACAGTACATACAGACCATAAACCTCTTCTCTTTTTACATGAAGGATACGTTTTTTTTGGACAGTTGTGTTCCCATTAAAATCTTGTCTTTGATATCCATTTGACAACCTGAATCCACAAATGATGCGAGCTTTTCTGACATCACAGAAAAATAAAGAGTAACAATGCTAACATTTAGTTATTTTTCAAAAAAAAAAATCTTAATTTTAAAATGTATAATTTACAATGCTTTCTAATATGAAACAAAGTAAACTAGTGTTTACATTCCTAAAACACAAGTTGTGTGAAAAGCTACGTGCCTATTTCATACAAAACTTGAAATGGACACAACAAATGTTTTCCAAAAAGGTGGACAGCTCCATTAATGCAAATTATACAGGCAACAGTGTACAACTGTCAACCTAGGCTAAATACAGTACAATACTACTCTCAGAAATAAGACTCTCTTCTATAAAAAACTACTGCCACGTCAATATTTCAAATACTACTACATACACAGACCGAAATTATGAAATATGCTTTAAAATGCAAGTCATTGAACAATGACAACAAAGCTGTACTGCTGTACTGTTGGATTGTAGCTGTGGGCGAAACAGTCACAAACTGTGGGTCTAATGGTAGTTTAACCCATAATATAAACGTCACCTCATTATAAAATAGAAGGACGATATCATCAGTTTGACTGTGAGAGTAATTTTTTCCAAATAAACTTATCAGCACATACACCACACAGCAGCTAGACAACAGCCTGACACTCCATTAAAGACCAGATACAAATACAAAGCCTGTCATTAGCAATGGCTAAGATACCTGACAGCAACAACAGGGAAAACAGACGTAATGAAACATATTTCACAATGTCGCCGTTTTTTAGGACTTATTATTCCAGTCATCTTCATAAACTGTAGGTGCTGTCATCTTGATCAAATGCTGTTTTGCATACATTCGTAGTTATTTTGGATGAGATTACAGAGTGGGCTCCTCCCTCCACAATCTGTGGCACTTGGAAAAAAATAATGTATTTCCTATTGTTTTTGGTGCAGTAGGTTGTTGTTATGACTTCTGCTGCCTAACACAACCAAAAACGGAACATTTAGACTTGCACATTTGCCATCCTTGCTTTTGGACTACAACTCTGATGCGGTAAAAAAGAACACGGCGGTTGCTACCGGAGGTCCACACCGGTAGCAGCCCATTTATGGAACAGCCCCCGTCTTGGTGGCGACGTCACAGTCAAAAATACATCACAGAAAATGCTGATATTCGAACAGGCTGAGAAATATATCTTTGGAGGTACTTAAGTGTTTGATTTCAAGTTTTTTGCACTTCTAGACACCCAAAATGCACACTAGAGGGCATTTAAGAAGCAAAAAAGTTGATTTTGCATGATATGTCCCCTTTAAGAGACGAGGCAATACATTTAGTGAAGGCGATGTGGCACTAAAACCTTATATTTTCAAAGTTATAAAGTTTGCTTCATGTAGAGGATTGTAATTGTGTGTTGTGTTTTAATGTTGTGTTTTTCCAGTGAGTGTGTTTTTGATGTTGTGTTTTTACAATGATTGTGTTTTCCAGTGAGTGTGTTTTTGATGTTGTGTTTTTACAATGATTGTGTTTTTCCAGTGAGTGTGTTTTTGATGTTGTGTTTTTCCAGTGCTTATGTTTTTGATGTTTTTCCAGTGATTGTGTTTTTCCAGTGATTGTGTTTTTAATGTTGTGTTTTTCCAGTGAGTGTGTTTTTGATGTTGTGTTTTTACAGTGATTGTGTTTTTCCAGTGAGTGTGTTTTTGATGTTGTGTTTTTCCAGTGAGTGTGTTTTTGATGTTGTGTTTTTCCAGTGATTGTGTTTTTAATGTTGTGTTTTTCCAGTGATTGTGTTTTTGATGTTGCTTATGTTTTTCCAGTGCTTGTGTTTTTGATGTGTTTTTCCGGTGCTTGTGTTTTTGATGTGTTTTTCCAGTGAGTGTGTTTTTTTCAGTGAGTGTGTTTTTTATGTTGTTTTTTTCCAGTGATTGTGTTTTTCCAGTGAGTGTGTTTTTGATGTTGTGTTTTTCCAGTGAGTGTGTTTTTGATGTTGTGTTTTTCCAGTGATTGTGTTTTTCCAGTGAGTGTGTTTTTGATGTTGTGTTTGTCCAGTGATTGTGTTTTTAATCTTGTGTTTTTCCAGTGAGTGTGTTTTTGATGTTGTGTTTTTCCAGTGATTGTGTTTTTGATGTTGTGTTTTTCCAGTGAGTGTGTTTTTGATGTGTTTTTCCAGTGAGTGTTTTTTTTCCAGTGATTGTGTTTTTCCAGTGATTGTGTTTTTACAGTGATTGTGTTTTTCCAATGAGTGTGTTTTTGATGTTGTGTTTTTCCAGTGAGTGTATTTTTGATGTTGTGTTTTTACAATGATTGTGTTTTTCCAGTGAGTGTGTTTTTGATGTTGTGTTTTTCCAGTGAGTGTATTTTTGATGTTGTGTTTTTCCAGTGCTTATGTTTTTGATGTTTTTCCAGTGATTGTGTTTTCCAGTGAGTGTGTTTTTAATGTTGTGTTTTTCCAGTGAGTGTGTTTTTGATGTTGTGTTTTTACAGTGATTGTGTTTTTCCAGTGAGTGTGTTTTGGATGTTGTGTTTTTCCAGTGATTGTGTTTTTAATGTTGTGTTTTTCCAGTGATTGTGTTTTTGATGTTGCTTATGTTTTTCCAGTGCTTGTGTTTTTGATGTGTTTTTCCGGTGCTTGTGTTTTTGATGTGTTTTTCAAGTGAGTGTGTTTTTTCAGTGAGTGTGTTTTTTATGTTGTTTTTTTCCAGTGATTGTGTTTTTCCAGTGAGTGTGTTTTTGATGTTGTGTTTTTCCAGTGATTGTGTTTTTGATGTTGTGTTTTTCCAGTGAGTGTGTTTTTGATGTTGTGTTTTTCCAGTGATTGTGTTTTTGATGTTGTGTTTTTCCAGTGAGTGTGTTTTTGATGTGTTTTTCCAGTGAGTGTGTTTTTGATGTTGTGTTTTTCCAGTGATTGTGTTTTTGATGTTGTGTTTTTCCAGTGAGTGTGTTTTTGAAGTGTTTTTTCAGTGAGTGTTTTTTTCCAGTGATTTTGTTTTTACAGTGATTGTGTTTTTCCAGTGAGTGTGTTTTTAATGTTGTGTTTTTCCAATGAGTGTGTTTTTGATGTTGTGTTTATCCAGTGAGTGTGTTTTTGATGTTGTGTTTTTCCAGTGATTGTGTTTTTCCAGTGAGTGTGTTTTTAATGTTGTGTTTTCCAGTGAGTGTGTTTTTGATGTTGTGTTTTTCCAGTGATTGTGTTTTTGATGTTGTGTTTTTCCAGTGAGTGTGTTTTTGATGTGTTTTCCAGTGAGTGTTTTTTCCAGTGATTGTGTTTTTCCAGTGATTGTGTTTTTACAGTGATTGTGTTTTTCCAGTGAGTGTGTTTTTAATGTTGTGTTTTTCCAATGAGTGTGTTTTTGATGTTGTTTTTCCAGTGAGTGTATTTTTGATGTTGTTTTTTACAATGATTGTGTTTTTCCAGTGAGTGTGTTTTTGATGTTGTGTTTTTCCAGTGAGTGTATTTTGATGTTGTGTTTTTCCAGTGCTTATGTTTTTGATGTTTTCCAGTGATTTTTTTCCAGTGATTGTGTTTTTAATGTTGTTTTTCCAGTGAGTGTGTTTTTGATGTTGTGTTTTTCCAGTGATTGTGTTTTTCCAGTGAGTGTTTTTTGATGTTGTGTTTTTCCAGTGATTGTGTTTTTAATGTTGTGTTTTTCCAGTGATTGTGTTTTTGATGTTGCTTATGTTTTTCCAGTGCTTGTGTTTTTGATGTGTTTTTCCGGTGCTTGTGTTTTTGATGTTGTGTTTTTCCAGTGAGTGTATTTTTGATGTTGTGTTTTTACAATGATTGTGTTTTTCCAGTGAGTGTGTTTTTGATGTTGTGTTTTTCCAGTGAGTGTATTTTTGATGTTGTGTTTTTCCAGTGCTTATGTTTTTGATGTTTTTCCAGTGATTGTGTTTTTAATGTTGTGTTTTTTTCAGTGAGTGTGTTTTGATGTTGTGTTTTTCCAGTGATTGTGTTTTTCCAGTGAGTGTGTTTTAATGTTGTGTTTTTTCCAGTGAGTGTGTTTTGATGTTGTGTTTTTCCAGTGATTGTGTTTTTCCAGTGAGTGTGTTGTTGTGTTTTTCCAATGAGTGTGTTTTTGATGTTGTGTTTTTCCAGTGATTGTGTTTTTCCAGTGAGTGTGTTTTTAATGTTGTGTTTTTCCAGTGAGATTGTTTTTGATGTTGTGTTTTTCCAGTGCTTGTGTTTTTGATGTGTTTTTCCAGTGAGTGTGTTTTTCCAGTGATGTGTTATTGATGTTGTGTTTTTCCCAGTCATTGTGTTTTCCCCAGTGAGTTTTTTTTTTTTTCCAGTGAGTGTGTTTTTCCAGTGATTGTGTTTTTTATGTTGCGTTTTTCCAGTGATTGTGTTTTTCCAGTGATTGTGTTTTTCCAGTGATTGTGTGTTTTGATGTTGTGTTTTTTCCAGTGAGTGTATTTTTCCAGTGATTGTGTTTTTAATGTTGTGTTTTTCCAGTGAGTGTGTTTTTGATGTTGTGTTTTTCCAGTGAGTGTGTTTTTTCCAGTGCTTGTGTTTTTGATGTTGTGTTTTTCCAGTGAGTGTGTTTTTAATGTTGTGTTTTTCCAGTGAGTGTGTTTTTGATGTTGTGTTTTTCCAGTGATTGTGTTTTTGATGTTGTGTTTTTCCAGTGAGTGTGTTTTTAATGTTGTGTTTTTCCAGTGAGTGTGTTTTTGATGTTGTGTTTTTCCAGTGATTGTGTTTTTGATGTTGTGTTTTTCCAGTGAGTGTATTTTTGATGTTGTGTTTTTCCAGTGAGTGTGTTTTTTCCAGTGAGTGTGTTTTTGATGTTGTGTTTTTCCAGTGAGTGTATTTTTGATGTTGTGTTTTTCCAGTGAGTGTGTTTTTGATGTTGTGTTTTTCCAGTGACTTTTCATTTATTACAAACTCATCATTCGCAGATTCATTGATCTGTCCAATAAACTGTGGAATGTCTCCTAGTTCCTTACTGACTGTAAGTTAGCATCAGAGGTTCCTATGCTAAAGGAACACAGATAGGAAGCATACAGGCTCCTACATCTTAACTCCTGACTGCACTTTTCGAATAGCTCTTATCATGGCGTGTGGTTACGCACGTCCGGTTTTGGCTTAAGGAGCTTGGAGCTATAAAGCCAATTTGACGATTTCAGACATATCGAGTCTTCCAGGCTGAATATTCGCTCCTTAGTTCCATAAGTCACACCATGATAGAATTGTGATTTTTTTAATCAACCGTGATTGACTTGTTCTTAATATCTAAATTGAACTTTCAATTTTTGAAATATTTTTTTTTTGTGTATAGATTTGTATACAATTTTTGAATCACTCAAGCAGATGGTTGATGTCAAACTGTGTTTAGTTACTTGCAGATTTGTAATTCAGTAAGTCATTACTAAAAAAATGCACTATAGACTAGCAAGTTGTGGTATAGCACTGGCTAGGACTTGGAGAAACTGAAATAACTGTGGTTGTGATCTTATGACGATCTTTTTAAGAGAGAGACCAAGTTTTCAAACATCTTTTTCACTCTTTTTCTGAGTGAGAGCTGTATATAAATAACGGCAATTAAGCATACACTTTTAGAAAGTGCATATTACATTAGTTGCAGGTGCATTGTGTCACTTTTTGGCCATAAACACAAAAGATAGAGGATGTTTTTTGTTTTGTTTTTTTCTGACTTGCATGGCCAACAAAAACAGTATGCTTTCATTTTTACACATTATGGCATAAAATGTATGTATCAATATTCAGAATAATCAAAATAATCAAAAGTATGCTTTTATTTTCTATTTCTACTAAACTATGTAGTTAATTTTTCACTTCCATAGATGTAAGATTTATAGAGTATATATATATATATATATATATATATATATATATATATATATATATATATTATATATATATTTTTTTTTTATATATATATATCTCTTGTATTACATCAATTTCAAAAGAACTTTCCGAACAACTAAAATGACTTCAGCACCATTCTCCACCCTTCAGTAGAGCTTGTTTTCCACCTCGGTAGTAAACAAAAATGGAAAGACATTCACAGGTACAAAACAGACTTAATAGAAACGCTGAATTTGCAGTGTACCTCGTGCGTTGTTAATGTAGCTTGTGATTTAAACACAACACAGGCAGCTTACGAAGTCATACTTCCATAAAGGGATTCCCATAAAGTACCTTCCCCATATTCACACTCCCACACTGTAATGCTTTAATGGCAGAGAGTCCGCTGTACACTATAGGCATTCTCAGAATTAGAGGGCCGGAGAGGACCATAATGGACGCATCGACTGGGCCTATTGGATTCTCATTACAGGGCACACAGCCAGGTGGACTACAGAGGGATAGTGCCTGCGGCTCCATAGCAGCAGGACAGGAACATTTAGAGCTGCACAGTTATTGCTCTTCTTCACAAATCGTTATAGTCAGCCCGCCAAAGCTACAGCAGGGAATCTGTCTAGGATATAGGATATTGAAGTGGACTAGTTGAAAGGTAAGAAGTGTGACTTTTTAGCACTTAGCTATTAAAAGTGACAATAGGGGTGGGCTAAATATTGATAATGTAATTGTTAATGTTGTAGGTATACACAATTTGACTACGGAAATTAGTTGTACCATGTGACTAAACTGGTAAGGCTACTATTACAGAAGAGAAGCAGTAACTGCTGGCAAAGAGACTGAAAAGCTTGTGAAATTGTCTTTAAATTGTCTAGCGTTTTTCAGGACAATCTAAGTGCTTTATAATCAAGGATATACTCACCCAGTGTAAACAGACGCTAGGCAGGGTGGATTAAGAGGCTTGCACGACAATCAGCTCTTCCCACTGGGGAACCTGGTGTTCTCCCATCCAAGTACTGACTTGCTTAGCTTGACAGGATCATGCTTAGATAGGCAGGTAAGGTCACACTATAAAGTACTGCTAAACCCCAAACACCTCCCATAAATATTTAAACTAAAATCTTCTTCTGGAAAAGCATGGGGAGAAAGATGAAAGAAGGGTCTGCGAGTGGCATTCATCATGTCCTAAATGCGCTTCTTTAAGGACGTCTTTGACCACACTTGTAAAACACAAGGCCCAGAAGTAATGTGGGTGTCTTTACACCGGGCTCACACTGCATCCACTCTGTACTTTGGTCCGGTCAGCCCGATCTCACAAGAAAGCGTACATATACCACGACATAACGCAACATGTAAATTGCGTATGATTAGCACGAGTTTACGGCTCTTTTGCGCAATTATAGTACGCGTAACAGTCCCCGTTCATTTCAATGGTAGTTGTTAAGATGTGTTCTTATTTATGAAAATTAACAAAATCCTACATCTAATCTTAACCTACCCCAAGCCCCAACCCTAATGTTAACCATTTTAGTAACTTTTTGCCTGAACTTACCCGTTTCACCTAAAGAAAACGTCTCCACGTGGCTTCAACCAAAACTCGTGGCATTTTTACGCTGTGAAATCTCGTGTCATTTTTACGCTTTTTCATATTGTGCTATATGTACGGCGTAGCATAATTACGCAAAACAGGACTGATATCGTGCTAAAAATACGCTTTTTTTGTGTCGTGCTATATGTATGCCTTCTTGTGAGACTGTGTTGGTCCGGCGTATGGAGGCTTTCCGTTTCTTGAAAAATAATGAGAGAGCGTCCAGATGTTTTCTATTGGAAAGACGTTTTTCCAGACTGTTCCGGAGCCCTTTTTAATAAAGTTGTGAAAACAAGACATGACAAGCAGGAAACCAAGCGAGCCTGGGTAAAGTGAATCTGGCGGTTTTCAAAATAAAATCTCCTCCTCCTTCTCAGCCTATCAGGGCGTCAGAGCCACATTCAAAAGAGCAGCTCAACCTCTGCTCTTGGCTTCAGCTGTCGCAAGCATCATTTCGTCTCATCGCAACCCTCCTCCTCCCCATCTCCACCTCAACTTCCACCTTCTTCCTCTCAACCACCACCAGTGTCTAGGCTCCGGGGGGAAATCTCTTACTCCAACAGCTCATCATTTATCGCATGCACATTGTTTCTGCCGGGGCCTAAGCGCCAAACCTGTAACAATAAATGTCATCATTAATCGCATCATTTTGTCTGTTTGAGTCTGTCCAGGTTGAAATACACTTACATCAACATTCTGGACATGTAGGCAACTATGTAACACATAGGATGTAAATAGGCTAAATGTCCCGCATTTATCTATTGTGTGGCAAAAACTCATAAAGAAAATGTACTGACGCGAAATAAGATCAAAACGTTGGTCTTAACTGCTGTAAAAGTATGATAAATATTTACCGCTGGGATAATCACACCTAACTAAGTCTAAATAAGAAACTGCATTATGTGGTGGATTATTTATATTTCCCCTGTGGCTTACAAGTAAAGCCGAGGACACAAGAAAGAAATGCAAACTGTGTTTTGCAGTGTGGGACATGGTTTGAAATCTTTTCATACTACTGAAACACTTGCTTTCTGTAGATGATGTGTGGCTTAGGTAAAATATATTTGTGTGAACAGGAACATATTAGCTCTTTTCTTATGTCAACAAAACATTTCTCTAATTATGTTTGTGTGAAAGAGCAAAAATGTGAACTTGCAAGTCATGACATGGACTTGAGAAAGACTTGAGTCACTATTTTGAAAACTTGAGACTCGACTTCATAAAATGGACCAAGATTTGGGACTCCACAGGGTGTTAAAGGTCAGTGACAGTGGACATAGAGTGACTTGAGACGACTTGATGCTCCTCAAAAAATAAAAAGTATTTTTACATGAACAAACTGGAACATGTCTCTCCGCATTTGGATTTGTGCCTAAAAGCATATTTTAATAGGATCTTTTTAGGATTGTACAGCAACTTAACCGAATAATTACAAATAGCCAATTACTGAGTTAATTGTCAGCTAATTAAGTAATCAAATAATCATTAACAGGTCAATTATAGGTTCCCAAACAACAAAAATAAATAATAATAATATAATAATAATAATAATAATAATAATAATAATAATAATAATATAATAATAATAATAATAATAATAATAAAAAAATTAAAAAGCTTTATAACTCCAATTGGGTAGCAATGACGTAAAAGATAAAATAAGTTACTGTTAGTTGGAAAAAACTTATATGCTTATATCAAATAAGAAAATATTTGTCTTCTTCTATTTAGCAAAACATTACATTTTTATGATTGTTCCAATGGCAAATTTAATTTTAAGGCAGTAAAACAAGGCTCACAATAAAATTAAAGTTGCTTATTTCAATCAGTGATGAACTTATGATTTAACACCGTTAAAAGAAGAAAGCCATGTCAAACACACCACCTTCTTCCTCTCAACCACCACCAGTGTCTAGGCTCCGGGGGGAAATCTCTTACTCCAACAGCTCATCATTTATTGCATGCACATTGTTTTCTGCCGGGGCCTAAGCGCCAAACCTGTAACAATAAATGTCATCATTAATCGCATCATTTTGTCTGTTTGAGTCTGTCCAGGTATGCAAAAGGCGTTCACAGGTCAGGAAAATAAAGATACTTATGATATACAGTAAAATCAAAATGTATTCACCTAATGGTTTATCTGTACTGCGTTGTTTGTCAAGATAATGTGCTAATCTTTTTAATTCACACTGGGGACTTCATTTTGAATGTTCAACTGGATATCCACTTACACTGAACAAAGACTGCACCCATCTCTTCATAATTATGACTATTATCAGATATGAGCATTTATCCACTCATTACCAGACCACCACAATATTATAATTTGGCTTTGTGCCTCACCGCTCTACAGTGCACAGAAAAATGACATGCTGCGGCTGCACCACGTGAAGTCATTATTATCTCTAAAACCTGTGTCTGTGTGACAGTCTGTTTGGAGCTGTCCTTCATGTGTCTAGGCCCAAATTCAACATGAGTGAAGAAGTCAAGAAGTCTATATCTATATCTATCTATATCTATATATCCATATCTATCTATCTATCTATCTATCTATCTATCTATCTATCTATCTATCTATCTATCTATCTATCTATCTATCTATCTATCTACTATCTATCTATATCTATATATCCATATCTATCTATCTATCTATCTATCTATCTATCTATCTATCTATCTATCTATCTATCTATCTATCTATCTATCTATCTATATCCTACACCTCAGCATCCTCCCTGCTGCCTCTCTGACCTGATTCAGGAGAAAGCATAAGTAAATTTATTTACTTGAGTTTGGGTAGATAGTTTGATTTGTTTTTTTTATTTTCAAATTACTTCCTTAATAGAACTTTGAAAAATAATTTTAGTAAAAATTGAATGGAATTGGAGGTTTACTGTACTATTTATAATCTATTTGTTACAGAATCCATAAAGAGTGGCTATTACCTGGCTATTACAGAACATAATTATGTTCTATAGTAGTTTTAGATATTTCAGCATTCACATTGATGAACACTTCTATGGTGAAACTATGTCATATTCAAGAGATGCAGATGTAAAACCTCAGCTCATTCGCCTTTGCCTCTTACTTAGAAACGCCCCTCTAATTAATAAATTGTTGCTTCTGCAAACGTCAACCACAGAGCTTCAGCTATTTGCCTCTTGCCTTTAAATTCATTTTTTTGGTAATACCAAAAGTAAATGACCTACTCACTAGTCTGAAAATGTGAAATGACAAATCATTATAGTAGTATTTTAAGAACAATGTTATGAAGACAAATTCTTGTGCATCATCACAACATTTTAGAATGTGAACGGTACGTATTACAACATAAAAATGGTATAAACAGTTTAAAAAGATAATCAGCAACACTTACGGTATAAAATATGAATGTACACAAAATGACTGCTTAACATGACTTAAAAAGGTTTGTTTTTTGTTTGTTTTTTCACAACAGAGAGAATGATTACCTAAAGAATGATTGATCCACCAAATCAATGTCATACATTTTTGTCATAACTGTCATTTCATTTCCTCCAAAAAAATGAATTTAAATAATATTTATTTTAGCTTCCCACTGTCTGGAGAATATTTTGATGTTTTGTGAATGCAACATAAAACATAAAACAAACATTTTAGATTTATTGAAGATTGACTTTGTCTGAGAAAATACAACATGCTAATCCTGAACTGTGTCAATCACAGCCTCGACATTCATGAAGACTTTTGACACTTTGAACAATTTTACCATTAAAAGATGTTCATATTATTCTGTATTTATTTTATGGGAAAGTAAAGTGTAAAGTAAAGTGTCAAAATGTTGGTATTTTGATGTATTTCTGTGTGTAAAAGTTCATACTGTGATGTTTGAATAATAAAATCTAATTTGTGCACTGGTGTTGCAATACGTTAATAAATGTGTTATAAGGGAAAATAAGACTACACTTTAGATAAGCTCACTCTAGTTACTTTATTAACAATTAATAGATGCTTTATAATAACCTGTTTTACTTAAAAAAAGGTTTTATAAAGCATCTATTAACTTGTTGGAATATGGTAATAGTGTGCTGTGTTATTAAAAAACAGTTAAATTTCAAAGTAATTAAGTGTCTACAAATGTTTGTTCAGGCCTAATAGATATTATTTATTACATATTAATAAAGTGTTTATTGAACGCAGAGTGTTTTAAGCATTTACTAATGCAGTCTTTATAAATGATTTATAAGGCTTTATAAAGCATTTATTAAGGTTACCTCATTTTTTATAAATGCCTTTTTAATCATTAATTAATGCTTCGTTAAGGCTTAATAGTGTGCAGCTAATATAAAGTGTTACCTTTTCTTTTTTTTGCATATTTTCATGTCTAAAGCCATTACTAATGTTTTAAATTGTTTGTTTAGCGATAAGACACAATGGTTTCATTAATTTATTATTTCAATAACTCTTTATTAAGGGGCTGAAGCCACTTATTGTCAGCTTTCTTTTAATGGTTTGATCACTTGTTCTGTCTGAAAATCTGTCAATACTTGAGAATCAAAAACAGACAAACAGTCTGCAAGAATCGTGTTAAAATCAAAATTATGATCTGGCCCAAAAACAAACTCTAGATACATGTGTCAAATATAACATCTCTATCCAACTGATTTTTGACAGCTAACCATAATCAATTGTGCTTTCTTTTTAATAAAAATAAATACATAAACAAATAAATACATAAAAAATAAATAAATAATAATAATAATCAGAAAGGCCAGCCTTCATCTAGTCTTTTAAAAATTAATAACAATTTAAAAACATGAAAAAAGTCTCATAGAGGCTTTGCGAAACTTGACACCAGTCTGAAAAAAAGGTAATATCCAATAATCCTATTTTGTAGCTCCAGACCTGAGCACCAAATGTAATATTCTTGTAATCCATGAAGCTTGTTTGAAGTAATGTGTGCTGTGTGGGAGAGTCCATAGATGAGCACAATGTGGTCCCTGCGCTGGGACGACTTTTGAAAGCAGATTTGTTGTTGTAGAGATAATCCACCAGACTGTTTTTGCTCCCCAGAGACCGGAATCTGGGACAGCCAATGCTTACCTGCTCCTGCGCCCAAGATAAAGAGTGAATGAGAAGGTGAACTGCTGGCATTTTTACAAGCTGAACTAGATTAGATGTGAGTGACAAGTTAATATGTTTAAGTGATTTATATCATCACCAATCTTGTGATATTCAAATCATAATTTAACAGTCCATTGATAAGGATTTAAAAAATATCCTTGTATCATTCTGATGTTAAATATCCTTGTATCATTTTGATATATATATATATATATATATATATATATATATTATATATATATATATATATATATATATATATATATATACGGTTAGAGCTCTGGCTGCCCAATAGGTTGTGGGTTTGACTCCCGGGTCGGACCATATCAACATCTCACGATCTCTCTGGGTGGAGTTTGCATGTTCTCCCCGTGTCACCGTGGGTTTTCTCCGGGTACTCCGGTTACCTCCCACCTCCAAAAACATGTATGTTTAGGTTAATTGGGCATCACTGTAAATTTCCCTGTGAGTGAATGAGAGAGTGAAAGTGAATGGTTGTCTGTCTAACCCTGCGACAAGTTGGCCACTGTCCAGGGTGTTTCCCCGCCTAAGGCCCAAAGTCACTTGGATAGGCTCCAGTCACCCGCGACCCCTAACGGGATTAAGCGGTAAAAAATAAATGAATGAATGAATGACAGAATGATATATATATATATATTATATATATATATATATATATATATATATATATATATAATATATATATATATTATATATATATATATATATATATGATATTTTAGAATAACGGCCCTTTAATAAAATTGTACTTCACTGTCACAAAATGGTGGAGAGTCCTTGCCCCAAGTGGAGGAGTTCAAGTATCTCGGGATCTTGTTCACGAGTGAGGGAAGGATGGAGCGTGAGATTGACAGGCGGATCGGTGCAGCGTCTGCAGTGATGCAGTCGCTGTATCGAACCGTTGTGGTGAAGAAGGAGCTGAGTCGAAAGGCAAAGCTCTCGATTTACCGGTCAATCTACGCTCCAACCCTCACCTATGGTCATGAGCTTTGAGTAATGACCGAAAGGACAAGATCGCGAATACAAGCGGTCGAAATGAGTTTCCTCCGCAGGGTGGCTGGGTGCTCCCTCAGAGATAGGGTGAGAAGCTCAGTCACACGGGAGGAGCTCGGAGTAGAGCCGCTGCTCCTCCACGTCGAGAGGAGCCAGTTGAGGTGGCTCGGGCATCTGTTTCGGATGCCTCCTGGACGCCTCCCCGGGGAGGTGTTTCGGGCAAGTCCCACTGGGAGGAGACCTCGAGGAAGACCCAGGACACGCTGGAGGGACTATGTCTCTCGACTGGCCTGGGAACGCCTCGGGATTCCCCCAGAAGAGCTGGCGGAAGTGTGTGGGGATAGGGAAGTCTGGGCCTCCCTGCTCAGACTGCTGCCTCCGCGACCCGACTCCGGATGAACCGGAAGAAAATGGATGGATGGATGTCACAAAATATCCAAAAAGATACTTTCACACATTTTTAATCTGGTGACTTTTATTAGTGAGAACACCCATTCAACTTTCTTGTCAAAGTCTGCATTTAAATTTCATTCATATTGGCTGACGTATGTGTATGTATCAGCCCGATTAAGGTATTACCTTTATGCGCTTATAGAACTAAACTTGCTCATCTACAGCTGCTTCGAGTGCTTCTGAATTGCATTCTAAAGAATGCAATTTAGTAGAATTTTATATTTGTGATAAGCATGTTTTCATGCCTTTTTTATATCAATAAGTCACAAAAAGTCAAAACGTAAAACAACTACAAAGTTTGGTTGAAGACGCGTGGTGACATTTTCTTTGGGTTTAGCTGGTAAGTTTAGGCCTCAAGTTACTAAAATGTGTAACTTTTCGGATGGGGCTTGGGGAAGGTTATGATTTACCTGTTAAACTCACAGAAAACGTCGCTTCAACAAAATATTGTGGTTATTTCGTCTTGGCTTTTCGTAACATAAGCTACGTTCACACCGCAGGTTGAAACGACCCAAATCCGATTTTTTTGCCCCAATGCGACCCAAATCGGATCTTTTTATGGCTGTCTGAACGACACACATCCGATTTTTTTCAATGCGACCCAGGCCACTTTCATATGTGGTCCTAAATCCGATACATATCTGATCTTTTCAAATGCGACTCCAGTCTGAACGCTCATGTTGCATTCATCCGACTTTTACGTCACACAACTCAACAAGTCAAAGCAGAAACAGCGGCAGAAGAGAGGAGGAGGAGGAGAGGAGGAGGAGAGAGCATCCGCGCCAGCGTCTGCTTAAGCTTCGTAAAGCAGGACCGCCCAGTAAACTCCACTCACAAACTCCACGTGAGCCAGACGAGAGACGACGCTAAACTAAACATACACAGCCTGTTTAATAACCGGGCTTATCATACAGTAACTAGGCTACTGCAGCAGAGCATCAGATCAGTCAGAGGGAGAGATGCAGGACAAACACGGTGGAGAATCTTTCACTCACCTCTGGAAAGTTTAGACTAAACTGTTGTGTTATCCAGGTCCTTTCATCCACTCTGCACAAATCAGTCACATAAAGTCCACAGAACATCGCTACAAATCCGTTTAGAAGTGTTGTTTGATAAAAGAAAAGCCAAAACTACGACGCAGTAGTCCTCTTGTGTTGTGTTTGTTTATCCGCGGCACGGCCTTGTCAAGTTATAATAACGTCATTATCACTGGACTACTTCCTGTCAACGTTGCCAACTTTTTGAGCTTGAAACACATTTCTCTGTGACTCTGCGGCACATTTACACTTAGTTTGGACGTGTATCTATAGTAGTGTAATGCTCTGAATGTTTTCAACTCTTTGGGCTTCTTATTTTGAACAGGAAACAGAACATGCTAATGTGCGCTAGCTTGTTAGCAGAACTTTTCACTGATAGTATTTGGTCATTGCAGCTCCGTTCGGCACTAAACAGCCTGAAACAGACGCAAACGTCCCCTGGCTGTGTAACTACACTCTGTGCCTGTAACGTGGTGCTCTTTACTGCGCATGCGGGTCACTTTTGGGGCCGCATCCCGTTCACAGACAAGTTGGAGTGGCATGTTTTGTGTAATGTGAACGACCACATGAAAAAATCGGAATTAATGAAAAAATCGGAATTGAGAATCCGACCCTGCGGTGTGAACGTAGCCATAATGACGTGAAAAATGACAATCTTAGAGTATAATATACATGTTGCTGTGAATGACTTGATCCTTCCCATAGCAAAGCAAATTTGAGAATGAGATCTCGTTTATGTCACATTTACATCTCCTAGATATAAATGAGCACTAATTGAGACCAAAGTGATTTTCTTGTTCTTCTTAAATTTATCTCCTGAGAAATAGGTCTCATAGTGAGCATTGTGCTAGTTCTCTAAATTCTCTCACAGCTGTCTATTTTCCTGATCTCAGCTAAGAGAAAAATGAGACATATTGTGCCAATTTTCAAATATTTCTCGATTTGACCTGAGTTATGTCTCAGTGAGAAATTTGTCTCCCACTGCTCACTATTTGAGTTCTCAGATTCACTTATAGTTGTCTGTTTTGTAGCGCTCAGCAAAGAGAACACTGATGTAGCCGGTATGAACCACCAAAGATATTTCGGACTGTATTTTTCATCTTCTTTAAAAGGGACAAAGGTATGCAGCCCTTCCCCCAAACTGATCAAGTTTTACGACCCTCTGTGTCTTATCAACAAATGGCTATTGACTCTAGCACCAAAGCCCCTGCTGTGACCTGTTGCAAAGACTTGCAGGACAAGGACTTTCATTATAACTCATTTACTTTCATGGGTATTTTCATGTCTGCTCTAATGTCTATAACCTTGTCGAAATATGCATTTGGAAATTTTCTGTTCTTTGTCATTGCTTCATATATTTGTGATTGCGGCAGTTATGCTCAATATCCCAATTGAATTTCACAATTGAAAATGTAACAGTTTGAGATGTCAAAATGATTCCAATTGCATGTATGTTCTTGTTAATTGAATAAGTGAATAATAGCTAACTATTTACTGATTTAAATTCAATTAAGGACATAGTAAGCCATAAGCCACTCCCAGCCCATGAGAGTCCGCCCTTCACAAGACTCCACAAGACCACCATCCTCCGGGTCACACACACGGTGGGACACACTTCTATTTGGAACGTCCTGGCCTCCACTTCTCCACTTCTTCACGGGCTGAACGGGGGTTGGGACAGAGCTGTGAGGAGCCTATTCAGGCCCTCCGGTCCTTGGCGGTCCCTGCGGGGGCTAGCCTGGCCCGCTGCAAAACTGAAAGCAGGCCTAAGGACGACTCTTCAGCCGGCATCCTCAAGCTACAGAATGGGACTCAACTGCTGCTAAACCCATCGAACAGCAGCAACTGCACTCCTTTGATCATGGCCCAAACAAGGAAAGGCCTCAAACTCGGTGGACACCAAGGAGCACCACATCTTCGGCCTCATGGGACGTAAGACTAAAATGGTGGCTGAACGCAGAGTGGCTTAAGGGTATAGTTAGGAAAGTCTTGTTACTCCTAATTTAAACCAAATCAGATCTTACCATTGAAACTAGTGTTTACTGTAACTGTTTGGAAATGAATGATGAATGTTTATGTTTGTTTTTGTTTATTAAACCACACAAAATGTTACTGATTATGGTTTTATAATTAGGATTTTGTCACTGTAATGTGAGAGCGCGCCTTCAGACAGACAACGAGGAGTAGGTTTCTTTTAAAAAAAAAAATTGAGTTAGACTTTAAATGTTAACTCTGGTGCCCCAAATTTGATTAATTTTATTAATCACCTACACAACATAATAACTAATAATCAGCAATTAGTGCGCCATGCCACAATTAGCCGATTTTTAGCATATTATATTAAAACAAACCACTACATATCTGGTGCCGCGTGAGGCTGGTATCACACTAATATAGTAATAAATAAATCTGTTACATATCTGGCGCCCCGCGTGTGAGCCTCAATTCAAACAATTTCTTAATTACTAAAATCTCTAAACTAAAGCAAAATCTGCATTTAGTCATTCCCTCCAAAATTAGCCAGTAACACTCGCTCTAGTGGTTCATGCTAATTTGTGTTGCCCTCTTTCCTCTTTGTATCCATGTGCTTTTGACCTTATTTTCAATAAGGCCTTAGTAGATAAAACGTATTACTGCCTGCGGTACTCCAGAGTAAATACTTTATCTACAATATTTGCGCTTTTCTTAAATTGCAAATATGTACAAAATAATTATTAACAGTAAAAAACATTGCTGCGTTATTCCAGAATGTTTAGTCTGTTGAAGTCTGTTGTTTCAGCCTAGCTAACTGAAACACAGGCCGGGCACCGAGGCCGCCCAGGCGTCGTCGTGTCTATTGTTTGAGCTGCACTGTACGTTAATGCTACATGCAAATGCTTGAACTGAAGTGAACCAAATCACTTCTTTAAACGTGACCCTTAAACCGCTCCAGATACAGGCCGTTTTAAAAGGACTAACCATGTCCAACTGATGTTCTTTTACCAGAAGAGCATGCAAACTAAGGATTCGACTGAGTCTTTCCTGAGTTTTAGACCTTATTCACTTTAACCGGTTAAGTAAAGGTCGTTCGTGTGTTGATTACCGCTTTCAGGTGACCGCCACATACCCACACATGTGTACCTAGCGCTCAGGTGAGCCACATTGTGTAGTCAGTGTATGCCTGTTTATACACTGTGTTTATGGTAAATAGTTAAACTGCGTATAGTCCAGTCTTAACATATTATCATATTTAAACTGCTTTGCTGCGTTTGAGTCCAGCTTAGACAGGATAGTGGCGACATATTTAAACTGTTTTGCTGCGTTTAGGCCAGCTCACCAGAATTGTTGCAACATACTCAAATTGACCAAAATACTAAACTTTGGGCTTGGTCAAAAATTCTTCTCCTCTCAGTCAGCCTGTGACTTGCAAAACCACAGCCCACCTGCTGACTTTATGACTCTTTTGTTCTCAGAGTAACGTCTCCTCACAGAGTCGAATTACATTGAGCTGCATCTCTGGCGCTGCTGCTTCTCCCCCGCGCACAGCAGGAGCAGGAGGAGAGAAATATGTCAGCTCTGAGCTGACTTTTGCTCCCTTGAAAACAACAAGTAAACTTTGTTTTCTCAGTGTCTTCTCACTAACTAAATTTTCTCTAACTTGTCAATCTGCTCACCTCTTCAGATTTGATAAAGTTGACTTTACAGCTTGTTTATTGTTCCACATTGCAAGCCAATCTTTAATCTTTAGCCAGTTGACCTTGCACCAAACTGAATTTAAAATTTAGGAAACTGAGTGCCCAGCACAAGTATTTTCTAATCCCTTCAGGCAAGAATCAACAAAATAGTTTACATCAGCGCACGATGAATAGCCCTGAGCTGTTGATTATGTAATGTAAATTATCACTGTTGGTGACGGTGACATTTTTTTTTTTTTTAAAGCCTTTTATAGGTAAAGATTTGAGCAATCAAATCATTTTGCTACTGCAAAGTTGCATGCTTTTACCTCAATTTTTCCCTTCTCATCTTATTTTTGCCAAGGCATAAATTGAGATTGAGGTTAAAATAACATGTTTTGACACATTGTCACCACTGAAAGCAGAGAGTGGACCCCAAGAGAGAGGGTGCCCACTTCAAAGTGACATGCTCAAAGTCCTCCCCCTGCTGCTCCATGAGAGAAATGCAGATGTTTTGAGAGCAAACCATCAAACCTCTCAAAGTTTTCTTTATCATAAGCTGATTTGGACCTCAAGTACCAATGAAGCAGTGGTTGATAATGTTTTGTTAAATTTGAAATAAGAACTTCAATTTTAGCAACAACATAATGTTTAAACTTTGGCTATCAATTAATGACCACATTAATCAAAGCCTTATGCCACTAAGATTAAACAACTAAACTCTTAGACTTAATCTGAAGGTTGTGAGTTCGGATTCATATCTGTTTTCATTACTTTTAGATGCTGAGGTTAAACATTGCCTCGTCCTACTACAATCGAACTAGTTTAAAATGCTTCTGTTTGTCATGACCCATGGCTCAAGGCCACAACATAATGTGGAGACAACAGCCGGAGTTATAAAATAGACGTCTTTATTGTACATAATTTGCAAATATACGAAAGAGACAGAGTGGTAGCTGCCGCGGCTGGTCCTGGCGGTGTCCTCCTGGGAGAGAGGAGAGAGAGCGAGTGAGAGGAGTGAAGACTGCTTTATGTGACAGGGACACCGGGCCCAGGTGCCCCTGATTGCAGGCCCGCCCCCAGACAGGACGGCGGGGCCGTCACACCCCCCCTCTTAAAAAAAAGACCCCCAGGGCTTTCCAGAACCCAAACTACATTTTTTTTTTTTTTTTTTTTTACCAGTAGCCATACCACCAAAATTACATTTCCCCTTTTTTTTTTTTTTTTTACATTCTACATATAATTTAAAAATATGGGCTACTCACATGAGCAAAGGCTTAAGCTATTTACAATAAGGACACAGTCACCAATTAGGCTATGTTCCGTCCCATGCTGCCTCTCTGCTCCACCACCAAAGTCTCCGGCGCCTGAAACTGAGAGGAGGAGCAGAAGAGAACAGAACAGACATCACAGAACCTTTTCCTTTTTTACATTGGCGCACGTGACAATGCGTCTGCTAACACGTTATCGCGACCTTTAATATGTCGAATATCGAGGCTAAAGGCTTGCAAAAACAAAGCCCAGCGAATTAGACGTTGATTTGGACTCTTTGGCGTGCTCAGATGACTGAACAGCATCTGAAGACTACCCAAGGTTTCAGAATTCTTAAGCCTACCACACAACATGGGATCATCAGGCCACTTCACATCCTCCACCCCCCCAGAGACACCTTCCTGCAGACCTGGAGACAAAGAGTGGACTGTGAGCACAGCAGAAGCGACACTATTCTGTGGGCTCACACCACCACGAGAATAGTATGGCTTAAGCAAATTTACATGACACAACCTGGACGATTTTCTACGATTTGGTGTAGCAATGACGTAATTAAGTTCTGATGCTTTGCTTTCAACGACATACGGACCAGAAAACTTTGCCTGAAACGGTGAGCTAACCATAGGAGTCAGAGCCAGGACCAGATCACCTGGGCTGAACTCACGGCGCTCTGCTTTACGGTCAAAATATTTTTTCATTTTTGCCTGTGCACATTCCAAATTATCACGCGCTTTTTCCACTGCTGTGTACAATCTGTGTCGAAACCCATTAACGTAGTCAACAACACTTTTAGGTGGGTCCGAATCCACTACCAACCCATCTTTAAGCAGGGACAAAGGACCACGCACTGTGTGCCCAAACACCAAATCATTTGGACTGAACCCAGTGCTTTCCTGCACCACTTCCCGGGCTGACAACATAAGCCAGGGCAAGCCCTCTTCCCAATCGCCACGCATTTCTGTACAATAAGCTCTCAACAGTGATTTTAGAGTCTGGTGAAACCGCTCCAGTGCGCCTTGGCTTTGCGCATGGTAAGCAGATGCCACATTATGCTTCACCTTTAACTGTTTAAGTACTTGCGCAAACACCCGAGATGTAAAATTAGTGCCTTGGTCAGACTGGATTACGCGCGGAATGCCAAAGATGGACATGAACTGAGACAACGCTTTTATGACTGACCGAGCCGTAATTGAGCGCAGTGGATACGCAGCAGGATATCTCGTGGTTTGGCACATAACTGTAAACAAGTAGGAACAACCTGATTTTGAAGGAGGCAGTGGTCCCACACAATCTATGATCAAATGCTCAAATGGCTTGCTTATAGCTGGAATGGGACAAAGAGGAGCTGGCTTAATTGACTGACTGGGTTTTGCAGTTAACTGGCATGTATGACAAGACTTTATGTACTTAGAAACATCACGTCTTAATCTGGGCAAGAAAAAGTAGCGCAGCACTCGGTCACACGTTTTCTTTACTCCTAAGTGACCAGACTTATCATGTGCAACTTTCAGTACCTCTTCACGAAGCTTTTCAGGAACAACAAACTGGAAGGTGGGCTCACCAACAACGTCACCGTAACACGGCACCCACTTCTGCATCAGCAACCCATCCTGAAGAAAGTAACCATGGGCAGCACTTTGGACTTGTACACCTGAAAGGAGATTTTCAAACAAAACTGAAAGAGACGGGTCAGCTTTTTGGCCACTACCCCACTCTTCCAGAGAAAAAACAGCAGGTAGTGCCGGCAGTGAGGGGAAACTTTCATTTTTAACTGCACCATCCGCCACAACCGCACGAGATTGAGCACGCGTAATAGCGCACGCTGGAAAAATTTCTGGGCACAGCTCTTCGCCTGACTGAGACGCATGCGGCTTCGCTGTAACCACGGGCAAAGGTGCTGTTGGCCACACTCTACTACCGACCAAATCATTGCCCAAGATCAATGACACGCCGGGTAGAGGCAGCGCGGGACGCACGCCAACAATCACGGGACCTTGGACAAACTCGCTGTCGAGCATCACAGTGTGTCTTGGCACTGGAATGACCCCAAGTTCCATGCCATGCATGAGCACACATTCTCCCGTTTCAGTGGCGGAGGAAAACGGCAACACAGACTCAACTATGAACGAATGTTTGGCACCAGTGTCTCGCAGCAATTTTATGGGCACGCGCTGTTCTCCCCCAACCAAGGATACATACGCGTCATGAATAAATGGAGCAAAATCTTTGTCAACCGCTTCGTAGGATTTATCAATGGTACATGACAGAGCAGGAGCTGAAGGTAAGAATGATTTACTCCGATTTCTGGACTTCAGCATAGGACACTGCTTTTTCCAGTGGCCTGAAGCCTGGCAGTAATTACACCTGCTGGCGTCACGCAAAGGCCGACTGGGACGAAAAGATGGAAGTTGAGGCTCATAATCGTTCCCCACGGGCTTAGGTTTGGCTGGATAAATCCCGCCAACAGCCCCTTTGTGCGTTAGAACGAAATCATCAGCAAGTTCAGCCGCTTTTAGCACTGTACCAGGTTTTTGCTCTGTCACATAAGTCGCAACGCGTTGAGGAATACGATTTTTAAACTGCTCAAGCACCATTAATTCAGAGAGCGCCTCGAATGTGGTAATATTTAGAGCTGAACACCACCGATTAAAATGTCCCAGCAAATCTCGAGCAAATTCAACATGTGTTTGACGTTCAGTTTTCTCCCAACTTCTGAACTTTTGGCGATAGGCCTCAGGGACAAGCTCGTACGACTTTAAGACAGCGGACTTGATTTTAGAATAGTCCAAGCAATCAGCTGCACTCAGGGCAGAGTAGGCTCTTGAGCACGGCCCGTTAGCACGGATTGCAACAACAAGGCCCTGTCTGCGTCAGGCCACTTTTTCGCATCAGCAATACGCTCAAATAAAATGAAAAATGTGTCAGGATCTTTTTCACTGAATTTTGGCATTAAGCGCAAACTGGCACCCACATCAAATGCACTGGGAACACAGTCCACCGAAGAAAATGATTCTTCGCCCAAAGAAACATCGTTTACTTTGCCATCACGAATCAAATTTAATTTGTATTGTTGTAACTCCAATTTCATTTTTTCAGTTTCTTGTCTGACGCGCTCCAATTGAACCACTTTTTCAGCCTCTGTTTTTAAACGAATTTGTTCCAATTCAGCATTTTGTCTGTTTTTTTCTTGCTCCATTTGTAATAGCATTAACTCCTTGCGTTGCTCAAACGTTAGCCCATCAAATGAATTAGAAACCAGCTCGGGTTTAGAATTGACTGGTAAACCCGACTGGTGCTCTCCCTCTCCCAGGACACCTTTATCAACCAGCACGGCACAGATTGTTCTTTAATTTCATCTTTACGTAAATTATTGCCAACTTTAATGCCATAGTGTTTGGCTATCTGCATTAATTGTTTCTTGTTACAATCAAACAAAAACTTTCTGAAGGTGCAGAAAAAAATCTGAAACAGACGCCATAATAACAAAAATAAATAATACATAAACAAGTAAATCGAATAGAAAGCACAGCACTTACCCCACAAGACGTGTAGAGGGCCCGACTGACCCTCGGAGCCCCCGCCCTGACTACCTAACCCAGATCTTACTGCTTATGCCTGATCTTCTTTGCGGTCACATGCGGCAGGTAGTTAGCGCTGCGGCCGAGCCTATGCGCTCAGCCTGAGCCCGATGGGTCTGGGAAGCGACCAGCACGCTGGCAACCCCTCAGCACACCACGGATGCGCTCCCAAGCTGAAGCTTCAAACCACGTTCACCGCAGCCCTGATTGAAACAAAAAGAGGCAAAACCCCTTGTGGGAACGCCACTAAATCCTAACGAGGGACTCCAAAAAACAGTGGGGCAGCCACTTACTTTCGCTTCGATTCACTTAAACAAAAATAAAGGCTATATTAACGCCGTGTCTCCACAAAAACAAACGCACGCGCATCCAGTAGGTGCGCACCAGGTCCAAATTAGCTGTAATCAACAGCGCGCTCACGCCAAACAAAAGCACAGTCTGCAAACAAAAATTAACTACATAAAGTTAACAAAACTAAACGCGCTGACTACAAAAATAACCTTTTAAATCCCGGACGAGCCCCCACATGTCATGACCCATGGCTCAAGGGCACAACATAATGTGGAGACAACAGCCGGAGTTATAAAATAGAGTCTTTATTGTACATATTTGCAATATACGAAAGAGACAGAGTGGTAGCTGCCGCGGCTGGTCCTGGCGGTGTCCTCCTGGAGAAGGAGAGAGAGGAGTGAGAGGAGTGAAGACTGCTTTATGTGACAGGGACACCGGGCCCAGGTGCCCCTGATTGCAGGCCCGCCCCAGACAGGACGGCGGGGGCCGTCACACTAATGCTTTTAAAACTAGTTGCTGCGTAGTTGCGTTAGAAGTCATTAACGCTATCTCCAAACTAACATCTCGTACTCATGTACAACAATCTGCGCCCAGATTATTGTGACATGACCAGACAACAAATAAGAACATTGTTGTCACTTCCTCGTTTTGTGTTATTAGAGTAGTTTGTTAAATGACTGCTTTTTGTCTCGTCTGTTTTGTCGTTTTGTTGTTAGAAACGTGTATGTCTTTATTCTTCTTTTAAGGCAACCTGGAATATCTTGTGTGGTTTACCTATTACCAAAAGTCCTAGATAGGCTAAACAGATCTCCAGATGTTAAAGAAAGCGGAGTCAAAACAAATGTGTTATCATCAGTTGCAACTCTGTGCCACT
>CM076404.1:35272329-35371358 GCA_038363315.1 Mugilogobius chulae
TGTTAGAAAATGCCATGGCAAGGACCTTATCATTATAACCATTTAACCTTTCAATTTCTGGGTGCAGTATAATTGTTCATGTGGATCGAGCTCTCGATGGTCCTTATAACCTGTGTCGCAAATATGGCATTTGGATAATTTTCTGTCTTTGTCATTGCGTTCATATATTTATAGTTGTGATTGCGGCAGTTATGCTCAATATCCCAATTGAATTTCACAATTGAAAATGTAACAGTTTGAGATGTCAAAATGATTCCAATTGCATGTATGTTCTTGTTAATTGAATAAGTGAATAATAGCTAACTATTTACTGATTTAAATTCAATTAAGGACATAGTAAGCCATAAGCCACTCCCAGCCCATGAGAGTCACAAGACTCCACAAGACCACCATCCTCCGGGTCACACACACGGTGGGACACATTTCTACTTGGAACTTCTTCCTGGTCACTTCTATCTACCTCCCTCACGTGCTGAACGGGGGTTGGAGCCGAGCCGTGAGGGCCTCTGGCCCTTGGCGGCCCCTGCGGGGTCAGCCACCCTGCTGCAAAACTGAAAGCAGGCCTATGGAGGAATCTTCAGCCGGCATCCTCAAGCTACAGAATCGGACTCTCCAAGTGCTGCTAAACCCATCGAACAGCAGCAACTGCACCCCTTTGGTCATGGCCCAAACAAGGAAAGGCCTCAAACTCGGTGGACACCAAGGAGCACCACATCTCTGACCTCATGGGACGTAAGACTAAAATGGTGGCTGAATGCAGAGTGGCTTAAGGGTAGTTAGGTTAAGTCATGTTACTCCTAATTTAAACCAAATCAGATCTTACCATTGAAACTAGTGTTTACTGTAACTGTTTGGAAATGAATGATGAATGTTTATGTTTGTTTTTGTTTATTAAACCACACAAAATGTTACTGGTTATGATTTTATAATTAGGACTTTGTCACTGTAATGTGAGAGCCGCGCCTTCAGACAGACAACGAGGAGTAGGTTTCTTTTTAAAAAAAATTGAGTTAGACTTTAAATGTTAACTCTGGTGCCCCAAATTTGATTAATTTTATTAATCGCCTACACAATATAATAATTAATAATCAGCAATTAGTGCGCCATGCCACAATTAGCCGATTTTTAGCTTATTATATTAAAACAAACCACTACATATCTGGCGCCCCGCGTGTGAGCCTCAATTCAAACAATTTCTTAATTACTAAAATCTCTAAACTAAAGCAAAATCTGCATTTAGTCATTCCCTCCAAAATTAGCCAGTAACACTCGCTCTAGTGGTTCATGCTAATTTGTGTTGCCCTGTTTCCTCTTTGTATCCATGTGCTTTGACCTTATTTTCAATAAGGCCTTAGTAGATAAAACTTATTACTGCCTGCGGTACTCCAGAGTAAATACTTTATCTACAATATTTGCGCTTTTCTTAAATTGCAAATATGTACAAAATAATTATTAACAGTAAAAAACATTGCTGCGTTATTCCAGAATGTTTAGTCTGTTGAAGTCTGTTGTTTCAGCCTAGCTAACTGAAACACAGGCCGGGCACCGAGGCCGCCCAGGCGTCGTCGTGTCTATTGTTTGAGCTGCACTGTACGTTAATGCTACATGCAAATGCTTGAACTGAAGTGAACCAAATCACTTCTTTAAACGTGACCCTTAAACCGCTCCAGGTACAGGCCGTTTTAAAAGGACTAACCCTGTCCAACTAATGTTCTTTTACCAGAAGAGCATGCAAACTAAGGATTCGACTGAGTCTTTCCTGAGTTTTAGACCTTATCCGCCTTAACCGGTTAAGAAAGGTCATTCGTGTGTTGATTACCGCTTTCAGGTGACAGCCACATCTCACATGTGTACCTACCGCCAGGTGGAGTCACATTGTGTAGTCAGCGTATGCCTGTTCATACACTTTGTATATGGTAAATAGTTAAACTGCGTAGAGTCCAGTCTTAACATATTATCATATTTAAACTGCTTTGCTGCGTTTGAGTCCAGCTTAGACAGGATAGTTGTGACACATTTAAACTGTTTTGCTGCGTTTAGCCCAGCTCAACAGAATTGTTGCAACATACTCAAATTGACCAAATTCAAAACTTTGGGTTTTGGTTAAAAATGCTTCTCCTCTCAGTCAGCCTGTGACTTGCAAAACCACAGCCCACCTGCTGACTTTATGACTCTTTTGTTCTCAGAGTAACGTCTCCTCACAGAGTCGAATTACATTGAGCTGCACCACTGGCGCTGCTGCTTCTCCCCCGCTCACAGCAGGAGGAGAGAGATCTCAGCTTCGAGCTGACTTTTGCTCCCTTGAAAACAAAAAGTAAACTTTGTTTTCTCAGTGTCTTCTCACGAACTAAATTTTCTCTAACTTGTCAATCTGCTCACCTCTTCGGATTGGACAAAGTTGACTTTACAGCTTGTTTATTGTTCCACATTGCAAGCCAATCTTTAATCTTTAGCCAGTTGACCTTGCACCAAACTGAATTTAAAATTTAGGAAACTGAGTGCCTAGCACAAGTATTTTCTAATCCCTTCAGGCAAGAATCAACAAAATAGTTTACATCAGCGCACGATGAATAGCCCTGAGCTGTTGATTATGTAATGTAAATTATCACTGTTGGTGACGGTGACATTTTTTTTTAAAGCCTTTTATAGGTAAAGATTTGAGCAATCAAATCATTTTGCTACTGCAAAGTTGCATGCTTTTACTTCAATTTTTCCCTTCTCGTCTTATTTTTGCCAAGGCATAAATTGAGATTTAGGTTAAAATAACATGTTTTGACACATTGTCACCACTGAAAGCAGAGAGTGGACCCCAAGAGAGAGGGTCCCCACTTCAAAGGTGACATGCTCAAATCCCTCCCCCTGCTGCTCCATGAGAGACATGCAGATGTTTTGAGAGCAAACCATCAAACCTCTCAAAGTTTTCTTTATCATAGGCTGATTTGGACCTCAAGTACCAATGAATCAGTGATTGATAATGTTTTGTTAAATTTTAAATAAGAACTTCAATTTTAGCAACAACATAATGTTTAAACTTTGGCTATCGATTAATGACCACATTAATCAAAGCCTTATGCCACTAAGATTAAACAACTAAACTCTTAGACTTAATCTGAAGGTTGTGAGTTCGGGTTCATATCTGTTTTCATTACTTTTAGATGCTGAGGTTAAACATTGCCTCGTCCTACTACAATCGAACTAGTTTAAAATGCTTCTGTTTTACCAGTGTCTAATGCTTCTAAAACTAGTTGCTGCGTAGTTGCGTTAGAAGTCATTAACGCTATCTCCAAACTAACATCTCGTACTCATGTACAACAATCTGCGCCCAGATTATTGTGACATGACCAGACAACAAATAAGAACATTGTTGCCCCTTTCTCGTTTTGTGTTATTAGAGTAGGTTGTTAAATGACTGCTTTTTGTCTCGTCTGTTTTGTCGTTTTGTTGTTAGAAACGTTTATGTTTTTATTCTTCTTTTAAGACAACTGGAATATCTTGTGTGGTTTACCTATTACCAAAAGTCCTAGATAGGCTAAACAGATCTCCAGATGTTAAAGAAAGCGGAGTCGAGCCAAATGTGTTTCATCAGTTGCAACTCTGTGCCACTTTGTCTTTGGTTTCAAACCTGAGGACTTCTGGACTTTGAAAACAATTTTTTCTTGTGGAATAATAGTCTCCAAAGAGAGAGGGATATGTAGCCGGTATGAACCACCAAAAGACACATTTTGAACTGTATTTTTCCATCATCTTAGAGGGACAAAAGGAATGCAGTCCTTCCCCCCCAAAACTGATCAAGTTTTACGACCCTCTGTGTCTTATCAACAAATGGCTATTGACTCTAGCACCAAAGCCCCTGCTGTGACCTGTTGCAAAGACTTGCAGGACAAGGACTTTCATTATAACTCATTTACTTTCATGGGTATTTTCATGTGTGCTCTCATGTCTATAACCTTGTCGAAATATGCATTTGGAAATTTTCTGTTCTTTGTCATTGCTTCATATATTTGTGATTGCGGCAGTTATGCTCAATATCCCAATTGAATTTCACAATTGAAAATGTAACAGTTTGAGATGTTAAAATGATTCCAATTGCATGTATGTTCTTGTTAATTGAATAAGTGAATAATAGCTAACTATTTACTGATTTAAATTCAATTAAGGACATAGTAAGCCATAAGCCACTCCCAGCCCATGAGAGTCACAAGACTCCACAAGACCACCATCCTCCGGGTCACACACACGGTGGGACACACTTCTACTTGGAACTTCTTCCTGGTCACTTCTATCTACCTCCCTCACGTGCTGAACGGGGGTTGGAGCCGAGCCGTGAGGGCCTCTGGCCCTTGGCGGCCCCTGCGGGGGTCAGCCACCCTGCTGCAAAACTGAAAGCAGGCCTATGGAGCAATCTTCAGCCGGCATCCTCAAGCTACAGAATCGGACTCTCCAAGTGCTGCTAAACCATCGAACAGCAGCAACTGCACCCCTTTGATCATGGCCTAAACAAGGAAAGGCCTCAAACTCGGTGGACACCAAGGAGCACCACTTCTCTGACCTCATGGGACGTAAGACAAAATGGTGGCTGAATGCAGAGTGGCTTAAGGGTAGTTAGGTTAAGTCTTGTTACTCCTAATTTAAACCAAATCAGATCTTACCATTGAAACTAGTGTTTACTGTAACTGTTTGGAAATGAATGATGAATGTTTATGTTTGTTTTTGTTTATTAAACCACACAAAATGTTACTGGTTATGGTTTTATAATTAGGATTTTGTCACTGTAATGTGAGAGCCGCGCCTTCAGACAGACAACGAGGAGTAGGTTTCTTTTTTAAAAAAAATTGAGTTAGACTTTAAATGTTAACTCTGGTGCCCCAAATTTGATTAATGTTATTAATCGCCTACACAATATAATAATTAATAATCAGCAATTAGTGCGCCATGCCACAATTAGCCGATTTTTAGCTTATTATATTAAAACAAACCACTACAATTTGGTCTTTTAGGCTAGGAAGTTATTCTTAAAGACATTCCATTTTCAACTTACTTTTCCTACATCTTCATTTCAAATGATCTGATATTGTATATTGTCATTCAAATATTGCTCTAAGGTAACTGAATTGCAAAAAGTTAAACATAGTATTTAGAACTGCAAGGTAATATTACTATACCATCAAAGTCAACTCCCTGTTTATCTGAGCATCACAAAAATCTGTGGATCACCTTTAAAGTCATTCATTTCTGCTAATGTCAATGTCCTTTCTTCAAGTATCTTGAGAAGTGAATTCGTTCAGATTATGTTCAGGCCCTATTCATTTGTACAAAAATTTGGCTCTTCTTTCCTTTTGGGAAGCAAACCTTTCAATAACTTTTGTGTTAAAGCTAGGCATGTCTTTCACCATTTTTTTCTCAATGGATAGCATAGCCAGTGCATTTAGTCGATCTTGAGACATTGTATTCCTAAGAAAGGTTTTGATTCTCTTTAGAGTTGAGAAGCATCTTTCAGATTCAGCTGTGGTCATGGGAGTGGTGATGAGTATTTTTAAAAGGTTAGTGGTCTCTGAAAATGTGCCCTGAAGATTGTTTTCCATAAAAAATTGATAAAGAGCCACAGCACCACAACACTTTTGGAAATCACTGTTTTCATAAATCAGAGACAGTTCAGTCTTGAGTCTTTCCTTAATGAGCATTGGGTATGTTTCCACTGTAGAAACTAAAGCAGCATCAGGGAACTTTGCAGCATGCTGTGAGAACAGCTCTCCATGAAGCAACGTTGAGCTGACAAGATGCTGAGTAAAGGTGAAGCGCTCCTTTGTGTGCATCAAGATGGTATCACACACCTGTTGGAGAAAAAAAAGACAAAATTATGTTATTTTGTATGTATTATGTATGTGCCATTACTACTAAACTTAGTTTGAACTGGATTAGTAAATGTAGTGCTATGGCACTGCTATTCCAACAGGGGGCACAACATGCTCTGGTTCTGTACACATAAATTAAGATATATAAATACTTTTAAACCATTAGTTATGTCTGCTCTCAAAGAAGCATAAGAAAAGAAATGCCTTTTTATCTGAGCATCTTGCCATAATATTTTTGACTCACTTTAAATAGTTATTGTTATTAGGGTAACTTCTATATAAATACTAGTAAAAATCTAAATAGCCTCAATAAAATAAAACTTAGCATAAAGAAAATCCAACCACTTGAAGCCCAGAATAACAATAGCTCAATCGTGTGTACCTCTATGGCAATCCTGTGTTGTTCTGCAGGTGTCAATGTTGTCCTCTGTCGCTTGGCAGCTGGTCTCTCCTCAGGCTCAGACACAGTGGACATAGAGGATCTAGTTTAAAATAAAGCAATAATTACTAATGATATGATACATAGTAGATTACTTTTAAACAATTTGCACTTACCTGATGGATAAAATACTGTCAGTGAATCTTTGAATGGCAGCTTTAATGTAGACAGGATCAATGTTTCGTTTATGAAGCTGCTGAAAGAGCATGTCCACATGTGGCATGATTTTGTGAAACAGTTGTAGAAGAAAACAAAAGGTACTATCGCCCAGCATCCTCACAAACCCTCCAGCTTCTCTCACAGTCACTGCATCAAAGCTTCCTGAATCCCTGATGGTTTCAAAACACTTAAGAAGGTCATCCTTGTGCTCATAAACAGTGTTTACTGAACGACTATGAAAGTTCCATCTCGTTGCACAAGCTCTAGGAAGCCTATGAGCCACCACATCATCAAGCACAGTCGTTCGTTTTGGTGATCTTGAAAAAAAAGCACAAAACCCACCAAGGTCCGAAAAAAATGCAGCAACTTTAGATATTTTAGACGTTGCTTGTTGCATGATAAGATTGATCTGATGTGCGTAGCAGTGCACATAGTGCGCGTTGTGATAAATGTCCATTATTTTACGTTGAACTCCTCCAGAGGCACCACGCATAACGCTTGCTCCATCATAAGCTTGTGCAATTACTTTGGCTTTATCTTCAGGTGGGACCAGTAGGTTTAGTCTTTCCAATATGACTTCCGCGATGCTTTCAGCGTTGGCATTATCGAGAGGAACAAACTCATAAAAGCGCTCTTGTACAATGTGCTGACGATCCAAATAACGCAACACAAGTGCTAGTTGGCACTGCACGGACACGTCAGACGTCTCATCTGCTTGAATTGCGATAAAATCAGCTGCTTTCACTTCTTCCCGAATGTAATCTTTAGTCACAGCCAGCATACAATCGAGGAGCTCGTTCTGAATAGTTTTGGATGTACCTTTAAAGACCGTCGCTCCCTCCAGGTGCTCCTTAAGCGCAGTGTCCAAGGAAGACGCAAAACTGACCAGTCCCCGAAAAATGCCTGGGTTGATAGAAGCTTCAGTCTCATCATGGCCACGTAAAGCCAGTTCAAAGGCACCACAAAATTTAACACAGTCAATTAGTTTTGAGAGAATGTAACGATTTCGGTCCACTTCTTCATTATGTTTTTTCACTGCGAGTCTGTGTCCATCATCCAGCTGTGTGGCTATGTTAGCCTTTCCCAGTAAAGCTAACTTTAAGCAGTTGTCCATGTGGATTTTAGTGTTTTCATGTTTCTTTACTTTCTCAGAAAGGTGTTTCATGTCCCGTACGCCGTTCTCACACCACGCACGGTCTGTAGATGTAGTTTTGAAGAGTAAACAGGGAAAACAAAAAAGAGCATTAGCTTCCGCGCAACCAGCTAGCCACGGCTTCTTGTTGTACCAAGCTGGCGAAAATCCTCTGGTATACGATCCGCCTTTCGCTTTTACCTCCTGGCTGACTTTAATGTGAGGCTGATCCGGTCCACTCTCCTTTATTCGTAGTTTTTCGGCTAAAGGTCTTCGTTCAAACGGCTTCTGAAGCAGAGACTGCACACTTGTTTTCCCCAATGCCGCCATCATGTTCACGTCTGACTGGAACGTTGCGCCGCGGCCGCGCGCAGCTAGCTCGCTGTAAACAAGCACTTGGGCGATGAAGCAAACCGCCCATTTTGCTAATTTTAGTAAGGCATTGTACATAGAGACGTAGTCATTTTTTGAGCGATCTGATTGGCTAAAAAATCACATTGCTTTATAACAGGGTCTTTGGGCGATTTTTCAACCGCCCATATCTGAACTTGTTAGCCAATATATCTAATGGTTATATATTTTATGATGAATATATGTTAATACATACTAACTCTCAATAGAAGAAAACATTTCTGTACAAAAAATAAATATTTTTAAGTTGTTTAAGACAAAATAATTATTGCATATAATTTTACGAAATTGATTGATTGACAGGAGGGGTGTGGCCCCACAGACCTTAATGGACTGGCCGCCACTGGTCTCCAAACTTTAGTGTTTGAGCGTCTGACTCCTGTCGTGCCAAGCATCCCTATGTAGCCTGATGTTTTCCCCTTCACGTTGTTGGCCACCAAGCAAAAACGTCACACCTCGTAATAGTTACCCAGATTTCCGACAACAGTCCGACATCGAGAATAGAAAAAGAGTTCAATGTCCTACCGCAACCATGGCTGCCTGCCTGGGTCCCGCCATCCATAGATCAGTAAAGGAAAGGCCTCAGAACGTCCAACTCCAGAACATTTTCTCAAGGTCCTGCAGGACAGGTCACAACAAATAGTTTTAGTCTTTCACAAAATAAAACTAGTCTAAATGAAAACGGAGCCGCAGTACAGGGCTCCGTGATGTATCAAAGCTCAAAATGGCGGTCGCTTTCTTTTTCTTTTACATGCAGCCAAGCTCTACTTACAAAATTAGCATGTCTTCATATAAAATATACCCAAATGCATCAAATACAGAACATTCAAGCATGTCAAACATGTCAAAAAATATATAAATAACATAATGGCGCCGTTTTCTGTGGTCTCTGACAAGTTCAATTAGTCCTAATTACATTGTATCATCACGGCAAAGTTAACCATACAAAAGTGGACAAAATACAAAATAAAACTCACCAAAACTCGTCTCATAGTGGCATTAAAACCCATGTGGTTCACACACTACTCCTCTACTTTGGCTAGAAAACAGACTTTCGCCAATATTTTGAATATTTCACCGAAGTTTTCTGCTAATAGCTGCTCTGCTGTGCGCGTGCCCGTTCTGCTCTCTCAGCTACGCACTGCGTGAGTGGGGAGGGGCGCTTGAAAAACCTTATCGGCAACAAAAAAGTTGATAATTTTCTCTTTTGTTAACATTTCATTTCATTTATTTATTTATTAGGACAGTGTACAATTACATTAAGCTCAATGTCAAAGATGCTTGTACCAGATTAACAAAATTAGTAAAAGCCATGAATTGTTTTAATAAATAATATTTATAGTTTTATCACATATAGGCCTACTACCACGTTTTAACCAAATCAACCCAGTAGCTACTCAAAAATTACCTTTTTCCTGTTCAAGACCGCAAGTCCTCTCTTTTTCACATTCTTTCTACCCTTCGTCCTTTTAATTCTTTGCTTCTTCAGCTGTCAATCAAATACACCGTCTTAACAAAGCGAGGAGAAAGGTCAGAAAAGCTTCAAGTTCATCGTCTTGTTTGCTTGCTTGCTTAATGTTTCCTTCCCTTGCCTCCTCTGGGTTTTGGCGCACACTTGAAGCCATTATGACACTGTATCACATTTGATTTAAATAGTTTGGAATGGATGATGGTCCTTATATAGCCTATAATATTTCATAATTTTACATCAGTTAAAAAAAAAGCAATTTTTAAAGAAATTTAAAAGTCGAAAATTACATGAAGCAATTTGAGCCTATTTTTTTTTTTTTTTGTCACTTATATTTTATTCAATTTTACTACAAAGCAGAAAAATAACACACATGAACATGTCTGAGTAACATTTTACACAATTGCTGTTTTGTATGTTGTCCATTTTATCCACTTTTTGGCCATTTGTGGTTCTTTCAGTTTCAGTCTATGGGTCATCCTTTCCATAAGAAAAATGTCTTCAATTGTATCTGTCCATTGGTCTTTAGTTGGTACTTCTGTTTTCATCCATTTTCTTGTTATACATTTTTTTGCTGCAATTAGCATAATTTTCACTAAATATTCATCTGTTCTATTAATTTGACCATTACCAAAATTTCCTAAGTATAAAAGTTCAGGTCTCATTTCAATTGTGTACCCAAGGACTTTACACATGACATTATGGACCGTTTTCCAAAATATTTTGATTTTTGAACAATTCCAAAATATGTGTGAATGGTTTGCATCGATTGCCCCACATTCTCTCCAACATTCTTGATGTCTCCTCAACTGTTTACTTTTAATTTGGGGTGTCACAAAAAAGCGTATTAGGTTTTTCCAGGCGAACTCCCTCCAAGTTTGAGAACACGTGGTTGAGTAATGACATTTCCACATGTTATGCCAATCTGTATAATTGATTTCTGTATTAAATTCATTCTCCCATTTTGTTTTGATTGAATTAGTTGTTGGTTTTGAAAGGTTAATTTGGGCTTTATAAAATGTGGAAATTATTCTTATATTGCTGGCTTTATAAGCTTTAGTCATTATTTGAACAATTTCACTCTCATCCTCAGAGGGAGTCACCTGTATTTCTCTTTTGTGATAATCCCTCATTTGAAGAAAGCGGAAAAAATCATTGTTACCAAGACTATATCTTTGTTTGAGTATTTGGAAACTCTCCAGCTGACCATTATTCTCCAAAGTGCACCAAGCTGTAACTCCTTTAGTTATCCAGTATTTAAAAGTTTGATCTAATTTTGTGGGCAGAAATTTGTCATCGTATGCTATCCATTTTAATTTTGTTGTGTATTTTTGAATTTTGTAAGTTTTAAGTATCCTGTACCAGATACTTAATGTGAATCCAGTAATTATATCTAGTGAAGTTTTGTTTTGTTTGTAAATATCTTTGTCCCCCAGTACATTTTGAATTGGCTGTTGTAGCAACCCAATTTCAATATCTTTCCACTTACTACAATAAGATGGATCACGCCAACAGTAAATGTACTTTAATTGTGAGGCATGGTAGTAAGCTTTCAAGTTTGGCAACGACACCCCTCCTTTTTCTTTGGGCAGCTGAAGAGTTCCATATTTTACCCTGGGTCTTTTACCATTCCAAATAAACCGCGATATTATTTTATCCCACACTGTAAATTGAGTGTGAGTAACCTCTACAGGCAGAGCTTGAAATAGATATAAAAATCTGGGCAGGATGTTCATTTTTACTGTTTCAACTCTAGAACTAAAGCTTAAAGGTAAAATTGCCCATCTCTCCATATCCCTTTTTATGTGTTCCTGATTATTATTATGAAGAAAATCTTTTGTTATCTCTATTCCCAGATATTTGATTGAGTCCATTTTCCAATTCAATCTGTAGGTACTTTTAATAAATTTAGAAGGCTGATAGTTAAACTTTAGAATTTGGGTTTTAGAAATGTTTATTTTATATCCTGATAAGTGTCCAAATGTTTCCAACACCTCCATAAACTTGGGCAGGGAAGTTTCAGGTTCTTCAAGGTAAGCTATAACATCATCTGCGAAAAGTCCTATTTTATTTTCTATTCCGTTTATTGTTACCCCTTTAATTAATGGACTTTGTCGTACTGCCTGAGCCAAGGGTTCGATAAAAATCGAAAACAGGGTAGGCGAAAGCCCACATCCCTGTCTTGTGGATCGCTCTAAGATTATGTTATCTGTAAGTGTACCGTTTATTTTTATTTTGGCCGTTGGTTGGCTATATAATGTTCTAATAATTCCCACTGATTTATTATCAAAGCCCATTTGTTCTAAGACCAAATATAAAAAACTCCAATTTACCCAATCAAAAGCCTTCTCGGCATCTATACTTAGAAGGACCCTGCTCTTTTTCTCTTTCTGTGACCTTTCTGTTACATGTAGTGTCTTTCTGACGTTATCATGTGTCTGACGACCACTTATAAAACCCGTCTGGTCTTTATCAATTAATTCTGACACAAAAGTATTTATTCTTTGTGAAATAATTATTGTATATATTTTATAGTCAATGTTCAGGACTGATATTGGCCTATAATTTGTGCAGTGTTCTTTGTTTTTTCCTGGTTTAGGTATAACTGAAATTACTGCCTCCGACCACGAGTCTGGCATTTTTCTTTCCTTAAGAGTCCAATTGAAGGATTTAAATAATATTGTTACCAATTCGTTTTTGAATACCATTCAGCTGAAAAACCATCGCTTCCTGGTGATTTACCATTCTTCAATTTGTTAATAGCTTTTAATATCTCTTCTTTTGAAATCTCAGCAGTTAATACTTCATTTTGATTACGTCCTATTGATGGAAGGTCTAATAACTTCAGGAAATCCCTCATTTCCTTCTCATTAGCGCAGGGTGGTTGTGTATATAGTTTTTGGTAAAAATTCTTAAAAATTTTTGCAATTTCTTCAGGATCGTTTGTTACTATATTATTGTCTGGGTCATTAATCTTCTCAATTGTGTTCATTGTGTGATGTTTTCTGAGTCTTCTTGCTAAAAGTTTAGTTGACCTTGGTCCTATTTCATAATAACTCTGCCTGAAATATAAATGATTCTTCTCAACCTCTTCTTCTAGTATGTTATTGATACATTTCTTGACTTCTTGAATTTGCTGATGAATTCGAGGTGTATCAGCTTTTGTGAGTTGTTGTTCTAATTCCTTCAGCTTCCCAGAATAATATTCATACTTTTTCATTTTGTTTTTTTTCAACCAAGCGTTTTAGAAATTAATTTCCCTCTAATAACTGCTTTAAGGGCATCCCAAACAACTATTGGCGTTGTCTCCCCATTATCGTTTATTTGAATATATTGTTTTATTTCTTCTTTTATTTCTTCCACTATCCCTTCATTATTCAAAATACCCTTATTTAACCTCCACTGAGTTTGTCTCTTTCTGTTGAGTATATTAATTTTTATAAACCCCATTGTGGTCTGATACATCTGCACAACCTATTTTACATTCCTCTACCTTATAACTCTCTGATTTGTTGACAAGAAGTAGTCAATCCTTGAGTGTACCTTATGACTATTGGAATAGTGGGTGAAATCCCTCTTAAAGGGATTTAAAGATCTCCATATGTCTATTAATCCCAATTCCTCTAATGTTATTTTTACATATCTACCAAGGATTTTTTATTTTTCTTATTACTTGTTGTGTCTAATTTATGATTCATAATCAGATTGAAGTCTCCCCCACAAATCAAGGTTCCTTCTGCTTCAATTGCTATAATATTAAAGAGTGATTGGAAAAAATGCTTGTTAGACTCCGGAGGGGCATATATATTTACTATGGTGATTTTTTCATTATCTATCTTTCCTTTAACTATAATATATCTACCCTCTTTTTCTTTAATTTCCTTTTCAAAAATAAATTTAACTGAATTTGGAATAAGAATTGCCACTCCACGTTTACAAGCTTGTTTGTGTGAGCTAAAGTATGAATTTCTAAATCCCAGTTTCTTTAATTTTTCATGTTCTTCATTTTGTAAATGGGTCTCTTGCAGTAGAGCTATTTGCAGTTTTTCTTTTTTAATTTTCTGTAATACTTTCCCTCTCTTTCTGGGAGATGTCAAACCATTCACATTCAATGATAAAACATTTAGGACATGCATGTTTTTATATTTGAAAATGTTACTGTATACTCAGACGAACATAAGAAACATAAAAGAACATAAATAACTAAACCCTGAACATGTGACTTCCAACCTGGAGATTTTCCTAAACCTCTCCCCTTTCCCCTGTTGGAGGGGGTGCAGGAAGTCCCCACCAAGGATGGGGGCCTGCTTCTAGACAATAAAAACCCCTCCAGTGGATTTAATGGTCTAGCATTGTCCAACATAATCTACCCTTTCCTCTCTTGTCGGTTTTTGTTTTCATAGGCCTGATATTGAGTTTATACTATATGGCTAAAACAAATATCACCTTATTACTTTCTGTCTGTTGCATTTTAAGTTCTATCAGGGGCTCCCGCAGTCTTCACGGTCTCTGAAATCCTCTTAACTTCTCTCTTGCTCGTTGTCCGGTTTCCAGTGTGGATCTTCCTCCGTCTACTCGTTGCCATCCCGTTGCTTTTGTGCTGCTTTCATCTCCTCCGCTCTGCTCCGGCAAATTAATGTTCAACCCCTTGATTTTCAGCTCTTGCGCCGCGTCGTTGGCGTTGTTGTAACTTCGAGTGCCCTCCTTCCAGAAGATACGGATTTTGGTGTATGGGGTTTGGAATCTGATTCCGTTCTCCTTCAGCACTTTCTTAATACCAGCATAAGAGCGTCGGTGCTGTACAATCTCGGCCGGGTAGTCGTGGTCAAATTGGATAGGCTTATCTTCCACTTGTATCTTCTTGGCCCACGCTTTCTTTAGTATCATTTCTTTTGTTTCAAATTTCAGAAAGTTGATCACTACCGTTCTGTTTTTCCCTCCCGTCTTAAAAGGGGGGTCCTGTGTGCTCGTTGTATGTGAAGTTGGGTGTCTTCAGGTAGAGCCAGTTCCCTCTTAAACAGCTGATCGACATATGTTACCATTGAGTCTTTTTCGGTGTCCTCTGGCAAACCGAACAGCCGGATATTGTTCCTCCGGGATCTTGCCTCGAGGTCAGTTATCTTTCTTGCATGTTTCGTGTTTGGGCTAGCACGCGCTGCAGCGAGACATTAGCATCCGTGTTCCATTCTTCCAGTTCAGCAATGCGCTCCTGAGCCGCAGCTAAGTTAGCTTTTTGCTCCTTCAGTTCGCCGCTGTTTTCTCTGAACTTCTGCTCCATATCTTGGTGAAGTGATGTTATGTCTTGTTTGATTTCGGTTTTAAATGTCGTCAACTCACTTCGCATTGTTGTTTGAAAGTCTTGTATCTCCCTGGTTAGCCGCGCCAGCCCCTCCAGCATTAGCTTAGCATGGCTCTCGCCCATCTCCTCCTCCGTTTCTTCGCGGTCGCTTTCTTCAATCCCTGCGTCTGTCATTTTCTTTGGAGTTTTACGGCCTTTTCCTTTCCCTCTTACACTCATCGTATGATTTCGAATGTTTTGTTTCGAGTTAATTGAGTGTAGAGGTGTATTCCATCCCCGACTTTAAAGAGCTATTTAGTTTGCGTCTATCCCGTCCGCCATCTTGCCCGGAAGTCCGCAATTTGAGCCTATTAGGGTTAAAGCTATAGTTAAGGTACACTTTATTTGTCCTGTACATCATCTTTTCTGTAACAGACAATATGTATGACAAACAGTTCATTTATTTCACCACTAGAGGACACTATTGTACTTAGGACACGTGTAAGAATGTTTTATGTTGTTACGTTTGTACATTTGTGTAGTTCTTTTATTTGGATTGCAATTATTTGACTAACAAACAATAGGCCTATTATATTATTATTATTTTCATAGAGGAGAGGGAAAGAAAGAGAGAGCAAAAGAAATGAGAAAAAAAAAGTGTGGGAAAGAGAGGAACAACACATGGAGAGAAAGAGGAGAAAGAGAAAGATGAAGAGAGAGAAATAAAAGATAGAGCGAGGAGAGGAAAAGGAAGTGAGACAGAGAGAAGAAAGAGAGAGAGAGCAAGAAAGGAAAGAAAAAAAAAAGACAGTCAGAGAAAAAGTAAGAGATAGGAAAGTGAGAAGAGAGACAGAGAGAGATACAAAGAGGAGATAGAAAAAGACAACAAGACAGAGAAGAGCGAGAGACAGGAGAAAGAGAGAGAGTAAAGAGACATACTCACCCAGGCACAGGCAGAAGCACGCAACCTCCACACAGAAAGGGCCGTGCTCCTTGTCCTTGCTGACGGTGATATACATTCAGGTTATTGATGAAGAAAGAAACAAGACCTCTGTGTCCTGTCTGGATTAGTTCCCATCGACAGCTGAAAGCAGCGCTCTGATTGGCTGTGCTTGGGTGGCCAACACCAATATCACAATGTTGTAACCTTGTGTCGAAGGATTTAGGAGAGGAAATTGTCAAAACTAAAGCGTGCATGCAGTGTGAAAATCAGATACCTCACCTTTAATAAAACATCAGACAGTGCATTTACAAAGAAGAATGTCTTCGTTTCAGTGCGAATGTGGCATCTCGAGGGTTCACCGCATTTTTCTACGTACATATATTCACATAAATGTACCCATTACACTTGTTGTCCAGCAACGCCAGGGCATATTATACCCAAAAATGCAGCGCATAAAGCGCACAGGTTCGTTCAGTGATTAAAAATAAGGAGGCTTTGCTTAAGTTACAATAATTTATTTAATTTCTGTTATTGTTTTTCTTGTTTCTTTATAAACATAAAATATTAAAGTCAGTCCAAAAGTTCAGTCTGGTCAAATCCATTCAGTTCTTCTTTTATATTCAAAATTATTTTTCATTCAATTCATTTACAATCTTTAAAAAATTGGTTGATGTTTTTTTCTTCAATTATTATTTTTTTTAATTACAGTGACAATACAGTACATTTCAGTCACTTTGAGTTTTTTCAATATTAACTTTTTTTTTTTTTCCCAATGCCAATCCTCTCAGTTTCACTTTCACTTCACTGTCACCATTCTGACGGGGGAGGGGAGGGCACTGGGGGCGGGGCCAAGCAGAGCAGGATTTATGCATAGTCAACAGCTACTGAGCTCCGGGAGAGGAGGAAGTGCCGCTTTCTGGCCGGGCAAAGCCGCTTGCTTAGCCCGGCCAGGACAGATGACCATGTCCTGGGGTGTGTGCAGCCATCCCGTGGCACTGAGTGATCCAATAGTCCGCCCAAGCTTTTGGTTTTTCCGTGGACAGATACGTGACCTGGGGTACCCGTGTGGAGCCAGCTCGCGGGAGATGAGTTCTGGTGTGAGACTTGGAGCAGCCCGGTTCAGTCTAAGAATGAAGCGCTGAACCGAGCATACTACCGTGATGGTTGTATGAGAAGGTGTGTCCAAACTTTGGTCTGTACTGTATGATGGGACAAAATAACACATACATTAACTAAAATATCACATTTGTTGGTCTAAAATTTCCCCAGATAAAAGCAAACTACATCTAGTTTTCAGATTTTAGAACCTCCTGCCTTCAGAGCTACTCTTTAGTCTATTTATATATTTTGAACTCTGTAAAGGAACTCTTATTTATTGTCTTACAAAACAACCACCAGGGTGCACCAAATGTAATCTTGCTGACCTGCTGATAGTTTAATAAAGATTTCAGGTTATCTGAATCGATAAAAACGAGTCTAAAACTCACCAAATTACAGGAAATTACACCTGTTTTTTACAATTTTCTTGTAAAAAAACCCCCAGAATACAGTGGCCATTTATGCTCAAACTTTGTATCAATGCTTTGCAATACTACTTACAGTTTACTATCTATATTAGAAAAGAATTCAACAAATTTAGCCAGAATAGCTATCTTCTGGATTTTATGTGGAGAAAAAAACAACAAAATACATTACAATTTCAGTCAGTTTTTTAGGCACACCTACATTTTTAGAGGCACACCCAAAATCTAATTTCTCGCTACGCCACTAGTGCAGAGATACGAGGTAGGAGTCTGTATGCTTCTTATAGAAAATTATTAAATCGGCTCATGGGACCAGGGGCCCATCAACAAAGTTTGTACTTGGAGCCCAGAATTTGTTGCTAAGCTCTTGTGGGCAGTAACAAAACAGACTTGTTTGGGCATTTAAAACAGCTTCAAAATAAATAAATAATCTTACAGTTAATTAAAACCCAATAAATAATTGTTTTCTGGCAGAAATGCAGAGATCCCTTTTCAATTCACACATAAATGTATTTATATGTATTTGAGTAAAAGTAACATGTGAGTCAACAGACATTGATGCTAATGCTGTTAATTTAATAATTTTTTATTCTGAATAAATGCACTCGGAGAGAATACTCGACAATTTCCAGTGAAGACCTGAATGGACAGGCTGTAGATGTCATTAACAATAAGAAATGTACTTACCTTGTTCTGTTCACGTTTCAGGAAGAACAGCTGCTCATGAGACACGTCACCACGTCACTGGAGACGGTTCTCACTATGCAGTACTGTTAGCAGCTGAAACATTTCAACAGGGTCACTACATCACGATCTTGCTGCCTTCGATCAGCCAGAGAGTGACATTATGGGCCATGTCTAACCCAGGACTGAATGGGATCTGAAACTGGATTTAATCTGTTGTAAACAACAAATTCCATCCAGTCGTAAAGGTCAAATTATGGCTAGTCCAGGTCCAACAGAACTAGCTGTTGGTAAAGACAGTGGTTGATGCTTGAAGTCGTCGTATCTTATCCTCAGGTGTTCAGCCAGCCGTCTCCTTATGGTGTTGTCTCTCGGGTTTAGAGACAATCACTCCAGCTCTTCCACACTGTCAAACTCCAAACACACATCTTCCGTTGGTTCTCTCATGAGTGTTTTCATCTGCTCCTCTGTGACACTGTGGTGTATAATTATGGGAAAAGTGCTCACCAGTGTCACAGCTCTCATATTCTCCGTGCTTGTTCTCCTCTCCTCCTGCTCCACAGAATCTGGATCTGGGAGGTAGATCACACTTTTTAGCCAAAACACTTGGTACATTCTCTCCACTTGTACCTCGATTACTTGCTCCTGTCTTTCTTCCTCAGAATCCTTCTGTCTGTTCTCTTCTTCAAAAGCCTTCTCCTCTTCAAACACATTTGAGGGGCTCTCCACTGAGCTTTATGCCTCCTCCTCCGGCTTTGAGCATATTCCAGTGTTCTGTAACAACTTAAACATAGAAGTGGCTTCTCACCAAAGCTGCAGTGTCAGACTTTTCATCTCCCAGGTCTACAAAATAGTGCTGGGCATTGTCACTATCTAAACTGTCCTCTTCCTCTGCAGTCCATCCAGCCTTATCTGTCACTTTGTGTTCTTGTTTGTCCTCTTTGTCTTGTTCTGACGCAAACCCAGTCGAAGTTCCCTCCTCTGAGCCGATGTCTTTCAATAGATTTTGAGATCTTAGCTCAAACTTGTCAAAATATTTTAGGTGAACAAATCGTCTCTCTAATTTAGGCTTTTCTTACTCCTCTAACCTCCCAAATGGGGCCTCCTCTGTTGATTCTACATCCCTTTGTTTCTCCTGTACGGCGTCTGTTTCTCACCAACTCCTGTGACTCTACAGCTGGCCCTGTTTCATTAAAAATGTTTAGATTTTCTGTATGAACGAGGATGTTCCAGAAGAGCTCTCCTGGTCAATAATGTCAGATGTAGTGCTCTCTGATGTCGATGTAACTGTCTCTGAGGTCTTATCTTCATCACGGATTACATATTCTAAAACCTGTTCTTGCTGTCCTATTTTGCTTTCATCCACTGGTCTACAACCTTCCAAATCTGACTTTTCTATTGCTGTCTCTTCTGTCCTCACCTGTAAGCTCTCAGTCTCAGACACACTTGTCTCCACTAAGCTTACTTCCTCCTCCTCCTGCTTTGTCCATATTCTCATGTTCTCAAATAGCATACACAGTATAGACATGCTCTCCTCTGCAGTCTGTCCAACCTCCTCTGTTGCTTCTTCTTCTGGCACAGATACAACCAAAGTTCCTTCCTCTGCAGTTGGCTCCAACTTTTCTGGCTCGTTTTGCTCTTCTCCAAAGATCTGATATTCATCAGTAGCTTCTTTCTCTTCTGATGAAAATTCAGCAGCAGTTTTCATCTCTGTCCCTGTGTTTTTTAATGAATCTTGAGATCTTTGCTCATATTCGTTGACAAATCTTAGGTGAACAAATCGTCTTTCTAACTCAGGCTCTTCTTCTTGTTTCTCATGTAACCTCTCAAATGCAGTCTCCTCTAAAGAATCTACATCCCTTTGCTTCTCCTCCACGGCATCATGAAACGCCAGTTCTTCTGACTCTACCACTGGCTCCTTTCTCGCCAAAATCGTTTTAATCATGTGTATAAACGAGGATGGTCTAGCACAGCTCTCCTGATCATCGGCTGGAGATGACGATGCAACTGTCTCTGGGGTGTTATTTTCATCACAGATTACAACTTCTGTTTCCAAGAACTGTTCTTGCTCTCCTATTATTTCGCTTTCATCCACTGGTCTACAACTTTCCAAATCTGACTTTTCTATTGCTGTATCTTCTGTCCTCACCTGTAAGCTCTCAGTCTCAGACACACTTGTCTCCACTAAGCTTACTTTCTCCTCCTCCTGCTTTGTCCATATTCTCATGTTCTCAAATAGCATACACATTATAGACATGCTCTCCTCTGCAGTCTGTCCAACCTCCTCTGTTGCTTCTTCTTCTGGAAAAGATACAACCAAAGTTCCTTCCTCTGCAGTTGGCTCCAACTTTTCTGACTCGTTTTGCTCTTCATCAGTAGCTTCTTCCTCTTCTGATGAAAATTCAGCAGCAGTTTTCATCTCTGTCCTTATGTTTTTCAATAAATCTTGAGATCTTCGCTCAAATTTGTTAGCAAATCTTAGACGAACAAATCGTCTTTCTAACTCAGGCTTTTCTTCTTCTTGTTCCTCATGTAACCTCTCAAATGCAGTCTCCTCCAAAGAATCTACATCTCTTTGCTTCTCCTCCACGGCATCTTGAAACGCCAGTTCTTCGCTTTCATTCACTGGTCTACAACCTTCCAAATCTGACTTTTCTATTGCTGTCTCTTCTGTCCTCACCTGTAAGCTCTCAGTCTCAGACACACTTGTCTCCACTAAGCTTACTTTCTCCTCCTCCTGCTTTGTCCATATTCTCATGTTCTCAAATAGCATACACAGTATAGACATGCTCTCCTCTGCAGTCTGTCCAACCTCCTCTGTTGCTTCTTCTTCTGGCACAGATACAACCAAAGTTCCTTCCTCTGCAGTTGGCTCCAACTTTTCTGGCTCGTTTTGCTCTTCTCCAAAGATCTGATATTCATCAGTAGCTTCTTCCTCTTCTGATGAAAATTCAGCAGCAGTTTTCATCTCTGTCCCTATGTTTTTTAATGAATCTTGAGATCTTTGCTCATATTCGTTGACAAATCTTAGGCGAACAAATCGTCTTTCTAACTCAGGCTCTTCTTCTTGTTCCTCATGTAACCTCTCAAATGCAGTCTCCTCTAAAGAATCTACATCCCTTTGCTTCTCCTCCACGGCATCATGAAACGCCAGTTCTTCTGACTCTACCACTGGCTCCTTTCTCGCCAAAATCGTTTTAATCATGTGTATAAACGAGGATGGTCCAGCACAGCTCTCCTGATCATCAGCTGGAGATGACGATGCAACTGTCTCTGGGGTGTTATTTTCATCACAGATAACAACTTCTGTTTCTAAGACCTGTTCTTGCTCTCCTATTATTTCGCTTTCATCCACTGGTCTACAACCTTCCAAATCTGACTTTTCTATTGCTGTATCTTCTGTCCTCACCTGTAAGCTCTCAGTCTCAGACACACTTGTCTCCACTAAGCTTACTTCCTCCTCCTCCTGCTTTGTCCATATTCTCATGTTCTCAAACAGCATACACAGTATAGACATGCTCTCCTGGTCTTTAGTTTCAGATATGGTGCTATCCGATGTTGACGCAACTTTCTCTGTGGTCTTGTCTGCCTTACTGATTACATCTTTTGCTTCTAAGACTACTTCTTGCCTCCCTAATATCTCACTTTCATTCATGGATCTACCTCCATCAAAGTGTGGCGTTTCCACTGTTGTCTCTTCTGTCCTAACCTCTGAGATCTTGGTCCCTTTGGATCTCTGATCTCCGGACTCTACCACAGTGTCTGAAGATGCTGTAATATCAGTCTTCTGAAGGCTCTGACTGTCTCTTTCATTTGAGTCTGTAACGTCACTTGTTATATCTGTCCTTAGGACCCTCTCTTCCACTACGTCACATACAGTGTGTTCCTTATAAAACAAGTTTACAAAGATCCTGGCAAAACTTCTCATTACGGAGTCTGCAGATGTCTCCTCCTCTGACCCAAAGTCTGCAGAAGGTCCGGGACAACTATTCTCCTCTTCAGACACACTTCGCGCTTGTTTCTCTTCGGGCAGCTTCTCCTCTCCCTGCTCTCTTACTGTCTCCTCTTGTAGCTGTTTTCCCGCTTCGTTCTTGTCTGTCTCCTCCAGTACTGCCCCTTTGCTCTGTTTTTTAAGTCTCTCTAGAGCCAGACTCATAGCTTTTACCGACGCCTCCTTCCTGGTTGCTCCTTGTGCGACCACCTCTTCGTTTCCAACCTGTAACCACACCATAAACACAGATATTGAAGAAGCCCTCACCTGGAGGTCGTCCTGTTCTGCCAACTCAAACAGGGTCTGTGTCAGAGTTGGATTCTGGGACCACCTTTTCATTTCTGTTTCTGTTTGGGCAATCATGTCCCTTCTCTCCCCAGAACCTGCCCCTGCTCTTCGTCTTCCTCATTCATGTTTGTCTTTCCTCCCCGACACCTCAACACAAACTGTTGTTTCTTTCACAGATAAAGCTTTGTGACATCACAGATTTGATGACATCACCTGGTCATGGATTGGCTGAGACTGGTCGTCGTGGTAACAAGAAATGAGAGCGGAACTTCAGAACTGGGTGAATCTGATTGGTCGATAGTAGTGGAGCGCTGTGATTGGCTGTTTCTCTCACTAATGAGGAAGTGTCAGTCTGAGCTAATAGGACACTTCCTGTACACTTAAGGTGAGACATGGCAGGTAAAAAAGGAAAAAAAAATATTGCTATCAATATGAAACTTGACCTATACTCACATAAATGTAAGAAAAGATGTATTACAGGTTTTTATCATGTCATGTTTTCATACAGAAATAAGGTATTTATGTGTAAAAATGGTCAAAAATACACTACACAGGGTGATCAAAAACACAAACATTGACACAGCCAATTCATTTTGTTCACACATTTGATAAGAAGGTTTTTACAGCGGGAAATTTGGATATCTTATTACATTTTTAATCAACTTGATTTGATTGAAAAAACGCATATACGTATGTGCACATTTTGACACATTTTTTAGCCTTAAAACATGACTAAATCAGGCTTGAAATTAAATATCAAAAGATTCCTTCTGTATAAACCTTGAAAATGTTATAAAGAACAAAACTGGTAAATTTGGTGCATGTAGGTGCCACATAAAGTACAGATATTGATCACCCCATATTGGAAAAAAATCGTTTTGAGAAAACGAGCTTTAAAGTTTTAAAATACAGAAATGTAACAATCTCTAATATATAACCAAGTATAATGCCAAAATACAAATAACTATAGGCATTCATCAATACTATAAATCATTAAAGTTATATATCAGCAGAAAAAAAAAAAAGTAACCATTTAATTGAATAAAAACACCATAAAAATGCAACGTAACATAGAACAAAACATTCATTTCATAGCATTGAGACTATGTCTTTCTTTATACGCCTCTCCCATCTCTCCCAAGCATCTCACTGTCTCTAAGGTTACGTTCACACTGCAGGTTGAAACGACCCAAATCTGAACTTTTTATGGCTGTCTGAACGACACACATGCGACCCAGTGTAGCCGTAATAAGTGCTATGTAAGCAATCAATCAAACCAATTGATTTGACCAGATTTGATTGGAAAATGCTTAGTTCTAATGCCACTATTCTTTAAATTGCCTAAATGCACCACTCTTGATGGTCAACGCTCTGAACTCTCAGGCTGGAACTGGAGATAAAGTTGTCCACGTTCAGGTTCTCCCGTGAGGCGGTGGCCCAGGATGGCAGGCGCAAATCCAGAAAAGATTACATTATTTTATTATGTTTGAATTTAAGCATCTGACTTTACTACCACATAATTCCAGTGCTAAGTAATCAATAATCGATCAGAAGACACATCAAATTATTCCCACTCACCGGCCCAAAATTCATGCGGCCCACCAGGAAACGTCCCGGCGCTCCCCATTAGCCAGCACGCTCTTGGGATGGAGACAACCAAGAACAAAGGAACTAGGTGTGAAAGGAGACTGCTCTTCAGGCAACCGCAGACAGGTGTCTGAATTACATCATGTGTTTATAACAGAGAAAACCAGCTCAGTTTGACATCTGATTTATCGAGGTGGTTGACACCTATAAGTACTTGGGTGTGCACCTTGACCACAAACTGGACTGGTCAGAGCAGGCTCGGGCTCTGTATAGGAAAGGACAGAGTAGGCTTTTCTTCCTAAGAAAGCTTAGGTCTTTTGATGGGTGAGCTGACATGTTGTTCCTCTTTTATCAGTCTGTTGTGGCAAGTGCTGTCTTTTATGGTGTTGTCTGTTGGAGTGGCAGTATGACCACAAGGGAATGATGAGTGTGTAATGAATGAAAAGTTTTACAGCCTCAGACTTCAGACACAATACAGTTCTCTGCAAAAAACAAACATCATAAACTTTGAAAAACGAGTTTAAGTGCCACATTGCCTTCTTTAATTGTCGCATCACTTAACACTATTTACGTATTAAGAAACAAAACTTAAGTCCATAGGCTCATTTGCATACAGTCTGCTGCGAGAAGAAGAGACACAGCCGCTGCTGCAGGCAAAACAAGAAGGATTTACTGTAAGACATGTCTTTTCTCTCACAGACTGATGATGAATGGTGAGTCTGTTATATATATACAGATTCATGTACCCTTTCAAAGTGATAAGCCCTGCCTCTTTATAGCTTTCATTGTGATAAGGTTCCACTTTTTCATAGTGATAAACCTCCATTTTCAGAGTATCACTTAACTAGAAATGTTTTTGCCCTGTTCAATAAATTTGAAGTTAAAATTGCTTGTAAATAGTCAGAAATATCTTGAAACAAGTGAAATATGCTGCCAAATATTAGCATTTTTTAATATGGTTAAAATAATGTAAGATAAATATGCTGAACTAGTAGTTTTAACTGAGACTAGATAAAAACAGTTTGCAGTGTACAGAGTAATGCCTATTCTCAAAAAACATGCAGGGGCCTGATTAAAAAAGGCTGAGGGCTGCATCTGGCCCACGGGTCGCAGTTTCCCCAGGTCTGGATCAGTGCAATGTGGATTTGCAGCTAGGGTAAATTATAAAGTATTTTTGCACATGGTCAGGGTCTGTGCAATAGAATATGGTATTAAGAGTTGTATTTTTGCACCGAAATGAATCGCTAATGCACTTTGCTTGCTTTTTATCGATTGTCCACTCTTTGACCATCCATTCATTTCAGTAACTTTGGGCCTTAGACGGGGGAACACCCTGGACAGAGCCCAACTCGTCGCAGGGTTAGACAGACAACCATTCACTCTCTCATTTATTCACAGGGGAAATTTACAGTGATGCCCAATGAACCTAAAAGAACATCAATAAAGTGTTTTGAAATTGAGCATTAGCAGTTTCCTGTGTGTTAAGGCAAAAGATTCTAGAATATGGTATATCTACTGCATAGTGCGCCCACATTGTAATCCAAGCTTAATGCAGTACATAAAACAAGGTTAAATGTGGCATAGAGGTTATAAAAGCTCTGCAAAATTGTGAAATAAATGCAATAAGGTATAGGGACAAACCAAAACATTGCAAACATGACACATTGACGCCAGCACAAAAAAGTATACTTAAGGTACAATTTCTGTTTTTTATTGAAGAAGACCAGTGTTATGTGTAGAAACATTCATCGTCATTAACATAACCAGGACAAAATGCTCCAAAGTGAACTGGTGTGAGGGATCTGAGCGAATGGAAACATGGGTATAAGAACTAGCAGTTTTGCAAATAGCCTAGCACTCCATTAAACACCAGATATTCCAATGCATGTCTTTAATTCATGTCAACATTAGAAATAATCAAGGCTTCTGTATTGTTCTCATTTTTCATGTGTGGACTAAAGTACGGTAGAATCTTCCCCGTAAAGTCTGCTTTGCTAAACGAGTAAATATGAGTTCCATTCGTCACATTGTAAAACGACACCAGGCCTTCGTCGTAGTCTAAAAACACGCCCACCTTCTGAGGCTTGTGCTGCAGCTCCACACAGACAGGAGGCGCTGTCAGGGCTGCATACTTATCCCCCTCATAGTGAACGATTGCCCAGTATCCGTTCTCTGGGCTCAGTGTTAGCATGCCTTTGCGCTTAGCTTTAGTCAGCGCTACGCCCAGGTCCCAGCCGCTCTTGTTCCCCACCTGGACCTCCCAATAGACCTTTGCTCCGGAGTCCAGACCCCAGCGTCCTAGGACGCTGCCGAAAATGTCAAATCTTTCCAAATTGTCAGTGGTTTCTTGGTCTGTTTCACCATCTGTCACTTCCTTTTGGTTTTCAGACACAACCAGGCGCTTGTGGCTTGTGGTTGGGTCAAGTGTCACATCCTCTGTCAAAGAAAGTTAAAAGTTAAGGCAAAACTAAATCAGTTAACAAAATTACAACATACTTTGAGTTAGGGTTGTACTCACTGTATCAATAGTAAAATATTTTTGATAATGTGTAAGTATTTACAACTTAAAGTGAGGCTAAACACGCGTTCAGAGACTAACTCCGCCCACAACTGAACCCTAAATAGGCTTGCAAAAGTGGGAGATGCCCGGAGGCCTTTTAAGAGACGCCCAGGTGGGTGTGAACAGACATTGATTGACAGCACCAAATATGAACAGTGAGCTTGTCAAATGAATTTTGTGTCGGAGCTGTCCTGGTCCTGACGTGAGATTTGCAGCAGAGGGAGCTGTACAGCAACAGCCCCAAGTCTTTGCTTACTTGCACGTCAATTTTGTTTTATATTTACTTTGCAAAACATACGTATCAAACCTTTGCTTTAGTCTTCATAAATGCATGAGCCTATTATGTGAGTATTTTCTAAAAATGAAAATCGAAAATGAAAAACACTGGCTCAAGTTTCGAACCAGCGCATCGACTGAGGAACATGACAGCTGGTGTTAATGAGTGATCGCTTTACAACTCTCCACAGCAGCTCTCCACGCTCATCTCCAGCGTCAACTCACTGTGACGTCAGCGTGAACTGAAAATGCACTGACAGCGTTTGCCCATCGTGGCAGTACAGCCGCGTTTTTTGCGCACATAACTGCAAAATGAACGAGTTTGCACAAAAATGTCCAGAAAAGGCCTGGAAACAGTAATAATTCAATTTTGACCCCATATACACAGTCTGACAGTGAAAAAAAGTTGATTCTGAGTTTAGTTTCTCTTTAAATTCAATACAAATTGCAGAGTTAGGAATCTAAACTTGTTTATTAACTCTTTCCATGCCAGTGATGAAAATATCTGTTTTCTGCAGGATTTTTCCATTCATTGATTTGCTGGTAGCCACAGACCAATCAAACAGCTGCATGCGTGGCAACTGGCGACGCAGACTCTACAAGAAAGTCTTCAAAAACCTGCCTCTGCAAAATAAATAAATAATAAAAAAAAAAAAAAAATATATATATATATATATATATATATATATATATATATATATATATATATATATATATATATATATATATATATATATATATATATATATATATTTATTTTGTTATTTTATTTTATTTATTTATTTATTTTTTCTTTGTGTTGGACATATATGTGTGATTTTGTAAACCCTGTTGGGAGTGGGGGGCGGGCGGGGGGAGAGGGTCAGAAGGGGATTTCTGTAAATATTTGTGCAAAAAGTAAAAGAAAAAAAAAAAAAATACATATATATATATATATATATATATATATATATCAATTTCTACATGACAAACCTGAGACAAAATAAAAAATAGATATACCTAAAAAACCTGCCTCTGCGACTTGCCCAGACAGACCCATTCACACCAAACACGTGAGCTGCCAGTCGGCAAAAGTTGCCAAACTGATAAGATGAGCGACCCTCGGCTTGGTGTAAAAGACCCTTAAAAGAGAAGCCAATTTAACAAAAAAAAAAAAACTTCACGGACTTGTGAAAACTATGCCCCTAATATATACTGTATATATTAGAGCTGGGCAGCAATTAAAATTTTTAATCGCGATTAATTGCATTTTACTCACAAAGTTAAAGAAATAGTTATTTAAACCAATTTTTTCTCTAAAAGATTATTTTTTTTTTAAGTATAAGGTTCTTCATTGTGTACAATGTACAATTCTGCACATTTTGTGGTATTTTATTTTGGCTTAGATACATAATTGTAGCACAATATTATACATTTAAAATGTATTATTTATAGTTCAATTATTCAACTCAATTTTACATAATATTATCAGCAGTGTTCATCAGTTTTGATATTTTAGGATCAGAATGTTATTTCATCTTGTTTATGAGAGTGAGGAGGAGAGAAAGGAGCGCAGCTGCAGCAGCGCGGCGCTTTCATTCATGCTTTTGGGACAAATTACGTGCGTTAACGCCGACAAAATATTTACCGTAATTTCTGGCCTATAAGTCGCTACTTTTTTCAGAAACTTTGAACTCTGCGGCTTATAAGGCAATGCAGCAAAATTATAGATTCTCATAGACTTACTATTAATACGTGCGGCCTATGTATGCATTTTTGATTTTTTCTTATTTAAATCTAGTTGGTGCGGCTTATATTCAGGTGCGCTCAATAGGGCGAAAATTACGGTAATCGCGATTAAGCAAGTGCTGCGTTAACGCTGCGATAACACGTTAACTTGCCCAGACCTAATATAAATTTTGGTGAATGGTTCTCTTTTGATTTGAAGATTTAATGATTTATTCAAAAATAAAATAAGTGTATTTGAAATGTGCTACTGAAAACCTTTGTCATGGTAAATGCAAATCCTGCAAATTAAGAAAAAATTCTCATGTCTTAATCCTATAACTATGGAATGACATGACACTTTTGTAGCACTGTGTCTTCACTAACTTGGTCTCACTGAACTAACAAAGTACCAGAAGAAGTATTGCTCGTAAAAACACAAAGAACACACCTGCAAACTTCGAAAGTCGACGAAGCTCTGCAAAAAGATTAAATAAATGGACAATGAATAAAACAAACAAAAATTATTTTTGAAAACATGCTCTCTTATTTTTAGCTTACCCAGTGCTGTGAGTTTGTCCAGTTGCTCCTGAATCTCCACCATCGATTTTGTTATAACATTTCTCATGGAGCCAAAACGTACAGAAGTGTCCAACTCTATCGCCGACCAGTCTTTGACTAAAAGTTCTTTCGACAAAGGATATTTCTGCGTCAACAAGAAGAAAAGATCAGCCTAATCCACACTCATCTTCAAACAGCTGTTGTTTAGAACATTGCAAGTTATTAACAAATGGATTCAACTTTGTACTGTACCAATTCCATCTGAATATTTCTTTTGTGATCTAACAAAGCACTACTGATAATCAAATGAAAGCCTAAGTGTTGTGTCCTCAGCTTTACCTGCAGAAAGAGAATATGATCCTCAAATGCAGATATCTCTTTCAGCTCTTTGATGGTCTTCTCCAGTGTGTCCACCTCTGACTGGAGAGCATTGCGGAGGTCGGTGGCGTCATTTTCAGTTGCTGCCTCCTCTCTTCCACTGGTCCCAGCAGTTGATACTTAGCTGCTTCAAATTTAGCCATAGCCTCTAAGAAGACATCATCGATCTCATACCACTCACCATCCAGATGTTCCTGAAGACAAGAAACAATATTGATGTCAACATGCAATTAAAAACTTGTCTTTTGCTGCATAGCCCTTAAGACATACCCTGTGTACAAAACAAGAGTATCCAGTGAAACATAGAAACCTTAATTGGCCCCCAATGTTACAGTTGTGACGTGAATGTGACCTATTTTTCACCTGCCTCTCTTCTTTTCAGATGACCCTGTCCTGGATGAGCCACTTCTGGATGACCCTGGATGATTCTCTTCTCTTCCACCTGGACATACCTCTCCTGAATGGGCCCCTCCCCTTCCTGGATAACCCTGTGTGTCAGTCTTGGACACATTGCAACCTTTTTCCAAGTAAGTTAATGTTTCTGCCTTTATTTATTATTAGTTTTTTCCCCATTTGATTTTTGGCAATTTTTCCTCACAGAAGAAGGGTCGAAGCCTTGGACATCAGATGTTCAAAGACAGCTTGGTATTTAATTACTCTCTCTATTATTGATCACTAACTATTTCATTGTTTGTTTGTTTGTTTGTTTTTGTTTGTTTCAATTTTGTGGAGCCAGGCAAGGCAACTACATTTTCTTTATTTTATTTAACCTTTATTTTACTAATTAATTCCTGGAGATGGACATAAAACCTTCCAGCAACATCTGCAACTTTTATTGAAAATTTTAAAAGAAATTATTGCTATCAGTTCTGGAAAATGCAGAAGTTGAATATTATTTCCAGCTCAAGGAGCTGTGTACGAACATGTTGTTTTGCTCAGTTCGGTGCACACAACTTCCTGCTTCTGTAGGGCAGACGTCTTTCCATCTTGTCCCGTCTATCTCTCACTATTTCATGCTTTACTGTCTTGTTTTTGTCCCATCTGGTTTTCCATGTTCGGAAGAGTGAGTGGCGGAGAGTCATTCCAAGTGTACTTTTGTTGTACTCTATGACATAGACAATACTGTGCATAAGAATATATGTATTTGTATTTATTTTCACCAAATGTTCATTACTCTCTGCAAAAACTTGTGTGTCCCAGTTTTAAATTTTGAAAGTATGGTCATCCTATCATAAAGTCAGACTTTACACCTTCCACTAATTCACATTGTGTTCTATCTGAGAAAATGGTGGCGGATAGCACGCTGGCCTCACAGCAGGAAGGTCGCGTGTTCGACTCCCGCACGGCCCCGGCCTTTCTGTGTGGAGTTTGCATGTTCCTACCCATGTCTGGGTGGTTTCATCCTAGTACTCCGGTTTTCCCACCAACCATTAACATGCATGTTAGGGAATGCTTGGTGTTGGTTGGAGGTTGAGGTGCCAGGTGGTAAGGAAAATCGTCTCGGCTGAGCTGCTCCAGGGCTGCTTGCCATCACTGAGTGGAGAGAGGGGCTGCTTTGTGAAGAACTTTGGAAGACATCTGTCTGTGTAAATATGCTAGAGGACCCCTCGAAAATAAAAATGAAAATCAAGTTATGTGTCCAAAGCATGTATTATGTCTTTATAAACACACAAAGCAGCTGTTATAGGGCTGCAGTGGCCTGCTCTGAGACCAAACTGGAATTTACAGAGAAGAAAGTAGGAAGTCAAAAACAGTTTTAGTTGGGAATTCACTTTTCAAGTTTTTATAATCAGAAACTAATTGAATTTGATCTGATTATACACACCTTACATTTTTTCCAAGAGTCATTAATCTCATCCATCTTGGTCTTCCTCTCTTTGATGTTTTCTGTCAGTTCATCCACTGTTTTCTGGAGTTTAGCCTAATGAACAAAAACATCATGTTGAATCTCAAACATTTCAGATGAATAATGTTTAAGTACCTTCTTCCTGTTCCACTCTTCCTCTGTAGACACCACCCCCTCCTCTCCCGCCTCCATACACAGCACACAAATACACTTCTCCTGCCTTCTGCTGTAGAGCTCTAGGGGGCGCCCATGAGTCAGACAAGCCCTTTGGTCCAAGTTTTCCACTGGAGCCACCAGTTTGTGCCCTTTTAATCTAAAAAAAATAAAAATAAAAAAAATAGTTGAGAGCTGTCAATGTTATGAGGATAAGTGTATGTCAGTGTCTGTTCATCCAAGCCAACACTTAACAAAACACTGCACTTGAGCCTGCATGAACGATGCATGAGTGCATGTCAGTGTCTGTTCACACAAGCCCTGTATGTGCATATGACTGTATGCATTATCTGCACACTTGTTTTCTTGTACAGTGTTTTTAAATGTGTGAGTTTGTCTTACTGCCTTGTAATTCTTCCTGCTCTTGTGCACAAACTGTGTAATACAAATACACTTGCCTAACTTTGTTATTAACTAACTTCTCTGTAAAAAAAAAAACATTTAATGACTAAGTTCAACCATAATTTGTTCTTTGCTTGTCACATTTTGTCCGTTGTGTCACTCTCTCTGGGGAGTGTGTCTGTTCTATTGTTCTATCTATTGTACCAAGTGAAGCTAAAGCAGTGTTTTGCCTTGACAAACAGTAAACAGCTGATGCTAATGTGCTATAGCTTTGCTTTGTTAAGTCAATCAAAGCAACAAATAAAGTTTTCATCACTGGAAATACAGCGGTTTGTGACAGGATCAAGTAGGCATTCTACTTTGTTTCTATTTAAACAGTTTATCCACCCATTTGACCTCTCAGAAGTTCTTTTTTTCTCCTTTTTAAATTTTTTTATTGACTGTTTTTTTTAAGTAAATGAAGTAGTGTAAAATAGATAAATGTGATTATTTGTTGAAGCTGTTACCTTTGGTTTGCAGAGTGTATTTGGAGATGGTCGTCGCAGTACGAGGCGAGACAAATCAGGCAGGACTTTGTAGCGGCCATTTTGGTGCAGATGTCACATTGAACTTGTCCCGGTCTCCCTCTGAACCTCCTCGGGTCACATTCTTCCTTTTCCCTTTTTTTCTTTTCCTCTTCTTCTCTCTTTGCTCTCTCTTTCCTACTCTTCTCCTTCTCTATCGCTTTCTTCCTCTTCTCCTCTTCTTTGTCGTTCTTCAACTGCTCCACAACATTCCGTAGCACTATGTTCACTTCAGGTTTTCGGTTTAAGTAGACTTTGCATAAAGGGCATGATGCAGTGGTGTGTATCAAACTCCTTGACAGGCATTCTTTACAAAAGGAGTGACCACAGCTGGTAGTGACTGGGTCTGTAAATAACTTCCAGCAAATGGAGCAAGTCAGGTGTTCCTCCATAGAGTTAACAGGAGAGGCAGAATTGGAAGCCATATCTGGAAAAAAGGAACATGTTATAGACCCCTTGCATGTTAGTAAACATTGCATTGAAATCTGGTGTGCAGAGCTTAGTCAGAGGCAGAAAAAGGCGTTGCCTCCATTTGAACCAGTATAAACTAGCTCGTTTTTGGAGGGATTTTTAAACACAAAAGCAAGAAAAAATGTCTGATTTTGGTTGGAACTGTCAATTACTCCTGGCGGATGAAAGCATTTTGTTTGAGCTTGTTAAATTCGTCATAGGGACAGGATCTGCTCTTTCATGTAACTGAAGAGGTGATTTTTACATTTGTTTTACTTTGCTAGACTGCTGGAGTTTGGCCAAATACAGGAGGATAATGTGGAATCTATTGACACAGATGATCATCAAGAGGAAAGGCAAGAACTGGACACTGTCAGTGGTGTTTTTGTGGCAACTGTTCACAGATGGAACTGCAGGAAGAACCATGGCAACACTACTGTATTTTATGTAACCATAACCAATATGGCGGCGCCCAGCTGAAAACAACATAAAAAAAAAACTGACAATTTCATAAACAATAGTAAGCAGTTATATATTTGTTTGCAATTTATTTTAGTACACATGACCAGTACCATCATTATAGTCATATTTATCTTCATATCCAGGGTTCCCTTTAAAGAAGCCCAATTCAACATATGTCGAGGTCAGATCAGGTCCTCTACACCAGAGGTTCTCAAATGGGGTGTGTGACGTGAGTCCAGGGGTGCCGCAGAAAATTGACCTTTTGCCGAGCCCCGCCCCCCTTAGTTACTGTTGCAAAGCCCGTTAAATATGAAAGCAGACTTCAATGACAGAAAGAAGTACACCTGTTTGTGTTAGTGACTTTTTTAAAGCATTTTTTCCGCGATATCCTCTAGATTGAGGCAAAAGTTGTTGCACTCTGCAGCAGAGGGATTTATTCAAAAGATTATCAAAGGGGACATAACTCCTATGGAGGCTAATGCTACTGGTCTCAAGCTAAATCAGAGAAACCCATGATTTTTAACAATACCTCAAATACAAAACCAGCTACCACACCTGTAAAACTGGTTCAACCTCAGTCAGTCCTTGTCCTGCTCTTGCACTGCCGGGTAAGTTCACTTTCATATGTTAAGGTCTATTTTTCTCTATTTCAAGAATATTGTTCATTTAAGAGGGTATGTTAGCGAGCTAAACTAAGTTTAGAGCGTATTGTCTGCCAATATCCTCGTCGTGGTATAACTTCGGTCTATTTTGTGTTTTTACCTCTAGATCTAACAACACTATTGACCCTATTTTGTCCCGACTACTTTTCTAGGACATGCACTTCCTGTTTAGCTGCATTTAGCCTGTAGATTTCAGTCGATGGGTTTATTTTAACTGTCATTATATTTAATTAAAATTGCCCCACAAGACAGACAAACAAACACGTTAGCTACCTTAACAGAGCTAAACAGGAAGTGCACTTCCAAGCCAAGTGGGCGGGACAAAATAGGGTCAATAGGCCTAGTTAAACATGAGTCTTACCTTTGAGCAGACATTTGCTCCACATGTTCATATATTCAGCTGGAGTGGGGCCCGTACAGTTTAATCCATTGTAGGCACCGCTCCAGTTGTTTTCAGCTTTGGAAAGAAAGAACACAACTCCTTCGGTCAATATTTCGGTGTATCTGTGGTCCGATTTACATAAACCATAGGCGCATCGCTTTACTGTCTTGTTTGGAGCAAGATCAATTGTTTTTATTTACATAGCAACGGTTGCTACGATGTTTGCTTGAAAAATAGCCGTTTTGGCGCGGGGCTCGGCGACAGGTCAATGGGCTGTGTGCACGGAATTTCAGTTGGCTGTGTTCGTTTAAAATAGCTAACTTCTGTATGTTCGACCACTCCCTGTTAGCGTTAGCATTTAGACACAAACACTATGAGGTTTTCACTACATCAGTTTAAATAGTCTGATAGAATTTTTCAAATAAAGGCTTTCATATAGACCCCTTACATGTTAGTAAACATTGCGTTAAATTCTGGTGGGCGGAGCTTAAACGGAGGCAGAAAAATACGTTACTTCCATTTAAACCTGTGTAAACTAGCTACTTTTTGGAGGGATTTTTAAATCAAAAAGCAGAAAAAAATATCAAATTCTGGTAGGAACGGTCAGGATATATATCGTAACTTACTCTGTGGGACCTGACACATAGTTTGGTGAATTATTTCTGACGGATGGAAGCATTTGGTCTGAGCTTGTGTGGTTCGTCTTGGATCTGGATCTGCTCTTTCACGTGACTGAAGAGGTGATTTTTACATTTATGTTTTTTCAGGTCCGATTTACTTTAGTAAACCCAGTAGTGGCTAAAATGCTGTCCTTTAACAGTTAATTTGTGTCTTGAAGCTAATGCTAAATATGCTAATGCGTGCACCTCCTGTTATTAGTGCTTCAGAGATTTAAGATTAATTTAGTCCAACAAAATTGGTTGCATGTAGCTTTAAAAATCTGTTAGCTCTCGTCAAAGGCTTTGCTAAAGTAGAAAATAAAATGTAATGAGTGACAACAGTACAGTTTTAGCTAGAATTCTAAATAAAACAAATTTGAACGTCAAACTGCACGTGCACGGCTGGGTAAGGTCAGGCTAACATTAGACACAAAAGTCTTGGTTGCAGTTCAAAATGAAACGACATTTTAACCACGATAAAACTTTGAATGCGTCGGCTATGAGTTTTCGTCTTTTTTGCTTCCAGCTGGCTCTGTGACATCACTGTGACGTGGCATGAAAAGGGTCTATAGAACAGTAGTTGTGAACACCCAGAGCACGCTCTTTGCCTCACTTTCAAAAATGTGTGTCCCTTCAACTTCTTACCCATCCTCACTTTAGAGTCTGTGCCATGTAGAACTCATTAAGACCAGATTGTGTCTTTAAATAAGCCACACCCAGTGATATTCTACCAAACTGGAGCTTTGTATTGATGCGTAATTTGTGCAAATCTGCCTCTAATCTGCGGAGAAAAGGTCCGAAACAAATAGTGAAATAAAACCTACGAGAACAGAGGGATTTTCGGTCGACGTCACTCTCCGCCCTACTGCGCTTGCGTCCTGCAGAAAGCGCGCCTCCCCATTTGTTTACATTGGGAAACTTGTTCGAATTAAACACCGAAACGGGACGACAGCTAGCTGCTTTCATCAGGTCTGAACCGGTCTGATAGACGTCTGTCCCTAAAGCTTGAGTCAGCGTTTTTCTCGCCGTTTTTCTCACTTACCTTAAAGTAACTTCTAAGGATCGTAGGATCAAAGTTCATCCATAAATGTTAGCTTAGCAGCATGCCTTTTGTTTTCGCAAAGTGATAAACTCTTGACGTTGGCTGACAACGGAGCTTTTTAGACTTGTTTCCACTGTTGTGTGTATGTGCGGAGGCTCTTTCTACAGGCGGGGTGCGCGCGCATCGCCCGTGTTGATAAACAAAAAATCCCTCTATTGAAACTCGATGCGGCGCGTAACGGCACAACGCAGAAATCGTCAAACTGATCTTTGGAGCTTTTGGATTTGCAAGAATGATTGTTTTAAGAATGATTCATAAAACAAAAGTTTGTAGAACTTTTTCTTCACTCTGGTCACAGGACAGTCTCGTCACACTGAAGTTTCTGAACGCTGGTTTATAGGGGCGGACCTAGATTTGGGGTTGGGGCCACAATATACTTTACATCATTTCAATAATAATACAATTACATCACGTATTAAGAAAAAATCATTTAAAATAGATCAGAATTGTAAATTGTCACAGAAAATTGGATTGGATTTAATAAAATGTTCCCCTGGGAGGCCACGCACACCCTTCAAAATTAGGCCTACAATAAATAAAGTGTGATAAAGTGTTTACTATCCTCATTAGTTTTAGAGTTCTTTATTGTGAATTTCCATGAAATCTTAATAAGTTGTGCACATTTTAATAAAAAAGGTAAAAAGCACAGCTTATTTAAAGTAAAGTACAATGTAAAATTGTAAGAAGTACCTTTACTTAAGGCAAGTACGTTTAGGGGTGCCCCAGTACTGAAAAGTTTGAGAACCTCTGCTCTAAACTATTTGATCAGCCTCACACCCATCTTCCATCTTCTGTGTAATATTTTTAGTTGTACTTACTGGTGGATTCCTGGTTTCATTTGGGTTAGCATTGGCTTAAAGTTGGGATAACTAACTCTGTTTTTCACTAAAAGATACATGATAAATGCAGCACTTTGTGAAAAAATTAGACCACAGCGCTCTGATTGGCTGTTCTTGGGAGGTCCTCTCCAGTTTCACTTTGCTGTTTGTAAAAAAAAAAAAAAAAGTTTAGAAGTTTGAACTGCAACCAAAATAAATACATCTCGATATTAGTCATGTGTCAAAAGATTTATGAGAGTAAGTTGTCGGATTTAAACCTAGATTGTGTGAAAACCAGCTACCACACCTTTAAAACTGGTTCAACCTCAGTCAGTCCTTGTTTTAAATTGCATTGTGTTTTGTTGTTGTTGTTGTTTTTGTTTGTGAGACTACAAATTGAGCTGTGATGACTCTCTGTGCACCTATTGGCCCTGACACCACAGTCCTTATAGATAATTCTGCTTTAAACTATGTTTCACTCCAAACACTAGGAGGCAGAGTTTAGCTGTAGAACTGTTTCCTCATCAGACTGGGCAGTGGCGTGTTGGAGCAGGTATACGGCTCATGTAATAAGTATTAAAAGCACTGAAATTCACTCAATTTACATGCACTTTTTTTGCTTTAGTGACCAAAATACTGTTTCTTTAAAGTAAATCCTTTCCAATCAGATCAACATTGTGATCTCATGTTGGAATAAGATCAGGATGAAAGGCCAACTGTTGATCATGTCTAGTTATTTTGTACTTTCACATACTAAATGCACATGCCTTGCTTAAATCATTGCTTGATAATATGTATATTATCATGTTTTTTTAGTTTGTATGCTGTAGCTTTTGCCTCTTGGCCAGAACAAGGAAAATGATTGTACTATTGGCTTGATTAAAGAACATTTGTAGCTCCTTCCTCTTTGTAAAACTGGCTACACAAGTACTCAAAGCCAATGCATTTTATTCCTAGTACAATATTTATACTAACGTCAGTGCTTGCTTCCTCTTTGTTAAAGTGGACAGTCGAGTGCACAAAAGACTTTAAAATAAGCACAACATGATTCAAGATAAGCTGTAAAAGCATGTGTTCTTACCTTGAAATCACACAGATGCTGCTGATGTGTGCTTGTGTCTTGCATAGATTTCACTCCTGGATGTGTTAAGTTTCATTTCTGCCGAAGCTCCCTCCCTCTACAACTTTTTTTTTTTTTTCTCTGTGTCATAGGCAAATAAGGAGGCTTGTTGGGGCGTGGTGTTGGCACATAAATGTTGTACTGGCTCAGTGTGATGATGTGGGTAAATCCTCTGCCCAGACATTTTAAATCTGGTTACAATGTTAAAGGTGCGCTATAGAGTTCCTCCTGCCACCTTACTGTTATAATATTAAAGGAGACTTTTTATTTTGATGATTTATTATTGAGCTAGTAGATCAGGATTTTATGGGTTGTTCATTATAAACTGTAATGAACTGAACTGAAATTGAACTCTCTTTTTCAGGTGAGCCCTTGGGGTGAGGGGAGAGGTAGAGCCTACTGTATATTGTACATGTTGTTAGTGAAGCGCTCTGAAGAAATCTAACTAACCACTATGCCAGAGAGCAGGGGAGAGCTGAGGCAAAGAGGAGGAGATTCATCTTGGACACTTGTTGAGCCCGAGAGCAGCGAGGCAGCCTCAGATCTCACAGACTCACGGAGAAAACAGCTCTCGCGTTTGTTTAAAGTTTTGCACTGAATAAAACTACCTACAACTTTAAAAATGCATTTATGTTTCCCTCACACATCACAAACTCACTCACACATCACCAGAGCAAAGAATAAAGAGCTCATGATAAGGTTGGCACACTTTAGATTTGCCAACCAAGATTTACGAAAAGTTCGTAGTTTTACATAAAGTTTCTTTGATATTTGGACACAGCAGGCTGTTAACTACATAATATGTCAGTGACACATGGACAGGACAACGTTCGTGCTCGTAACAGTTTAAGGCCTCTTTACCCTCCACGGAGGAGGAAAGCACGTCCTTCTGTTGTGATCACGTGAAACACAGGGGTTGTCTGTGCTCCTGATAGAGTTATTTGATGTTCAACGGGGACTTTTATTTCACAAACTCGTGTTTTTGGCGCATGCTCTTCTTGAACTCCTCGGGGCAACGCAGCCCTGCGGAGCGGACTGGAGCGGAGACAGTGGGCGAGGGTTCTGCGGCAACTTTCGGAGGCGGACCGGGGCGGAGCGCAGATGCATGTAGTGGGATCCCCGCGTCAGGCTGCAGTTGGTGAAGTCGACTCAAGCCGGATTGATCTCTCTAGATTACCTGGGCCTACGTAGCCCTGACGTAGCCCCCGACCCCCTTACCGGCTCGAGCCGACTGGACCGCCTCGACCATCTTGAACACACCTAATGACAAGCCCTCGCTACGTCCGAAAAGGTCAAATTGTCTCCATAGCTCCTAGCTCCTTAAGCCAAAACCAAATGTGCGTCACTACACGCCATAATAAGAACTGTTTGAATAGTGCAGTCAGGAGATAGGAGTCTGTGTGCTTACTATCTTTGTTCCTTTAGCATAGAAACCTCTGATGCTACATCCAGTGAGGAGCTAGGAGACATCCCACAATGCACTGCGAAGATCGTGAATGATGTGTTTGTAATGAATGAAAAGTTTTACAGCCTCAGACATTAGACACAATACAGTTCTCTCCAAAAAACAAACATCATAAACTTTGAAAAATGAGAGTTTTAGTGCCACATCGCCTTCTTTAATTGTCGCATCACTTAACACTATTTACGTATTAAGAAACAAAACTTAAGTCCATAGGCTCATTTGCATACAGTCTGAAGAAGAGACACAGCCGCCGCTGCTGCTGCTGCTGCAGGCAAAGCAAGAAGGATTTACTGTAATATATGTCTTTTCTCTCACAGACTGATGATGAATGGTGAGTCTGTTATAATAGGCCTATATCCAGTATACAGTATGTCCTGTCCTGTGTGTATATGCTGTGCTAAATAGGGTTGCTGAAGCTTTGTGTTTAAACTTTTTACAAAGATGGCTCAGTCAGAGGTTTATTGCAAGTATTTTTATTAAACAGTAGCTGATTCATGTACCCTTTCAAAGTGATAAGCCCTGCCTCTTTATAGCTTTCATTGTGATAAAGTTCCACTTTTTCATAGTGATAAACCTCCATTTTCAGAGTAGTTTAGTTTGGTCTTAATTTCAAGAGACAATATACAGAGACATTACTTTAAAAAAACAGTGACTGCACCTGATTATAGCTCAGGGGTGGGCAAGTAGTTTCTCCGAGGGTCAAATTAGAATCCAGACTAGTGACAAAGGGCCGGACCATTAGAAGTTACTATTATTGCAAGCACATTTTTTAAATAAATCTAAAAAATAAATCTATTGTTGTGTTCATTTACATTAAGAACACAAGTGCAAACACATGCTTGAGAGCCAAGTCAATCAATAAAAGACATTCACACTGCAAAAAAAAAATGTATTTCTGTTTGTAAAAATTACTAGAAACCTGGATGTTTTTTTCTAGTCAAGATGTTTTTTCTTGATGGACCAATATCACTTAACTAGAAATGTTTTTGCCCTGTTCAGTAAATTTGATTAAAGTTAAAATTGCTTGTAAATAGTCAGAAATATCTTGAAACAAGTGAAACATGCTGCCAAATATTAGCATTTTTTAATATGGTTAAAATAAAGTAAGACAAATATGCTGAACTAGTAGTTTTAACTGAGACTAGATAAAAACAGTTTGTAGTGTACAGAGTAATGCCTATTCTCAAAAAACATGCAGGGCCCTGATTAAAAAAGGCCGAGGGCTGCATCTGGCCCCCGGGCCGCAGTTTTCCCAGGTCTGGATTAGTGCAATGTGGATTTGCAGCTAGGGTAAATTATTTTATAAAGTATTTTTGCACATGGTCAGGGTCTGTGCAATAGAATATGGTATTAAGAGTTGTATTTTTGCACCGAAATGAATCACTAATGCACTTTGCTTGTATTTTATCGATTGTCCACTCTTTGACCATCCATTCATTCCAGTAACTTTGGGCCTTAGACGGGGGAACACCCAACTAATCGCAGGGTTAGACAGACAACATTCACTCTGTTGTTCACTCACAGGGGAAATTTACAGTGATGCCCAATTAACCTAAAAATGCATGTTCTCCAGAGTACCTGGACAACATAAATAGTGTTTTGAAATTGAAACTGAAAAAAATTCTTAGTTGAGTCAATAGTAGCAAAGTAAGTAGCTCCTTAGCATTAGCAGTTTCCTGTGTGTTAAGACAAAAGATTCTAGAATATCATACAGTATATCTACTGCATAATTGTAATCCAAGCTTAATGCATTACATAAAACAAAGTTAAATGTGGCATAGAGGTTGTTTAAGCTGTACACAATTGTGAAATAAATGCAAAAAAAGTATAGGGACAAACCAAAGCATCGCAAACATGGAATTACACATTGATCAAATCAAATCAAATCAAACTTTATTTATAAAGCACTTTTCATACATTCAGAGTAACACAAAGTGCTTTACAGTGCATTAAAAAACACCCCCCCCCCCCTTGTTAGACAACCCCCACATTACAAGTACATACCCACCACTACCCCCCCCCCCCCCCAACCCCCCCCCCCCCCCCCCCCCCCCCCCCCCACACACACACACACACATATACCCTCCCATAAACACTCTGATAAATAAACAAAAATAGAATTTTGCTACATTCGCATACATTGGGCTGGGTACAGATGGACCATAGAAAGCATCATCAGAGGAGCTGTCTGCACCAGGAGCAGAGTCGACTGCAGACACAGTGCACCAGCCCCGGGCCCAGGAGATGAGGTCAAGACCAAACCTCCAGGACCCATGAGCCAGAGCCCAGCAGCCACAGCCGACCACAGCTCCTGGTGCAGAGGCTCCTCAGAGGAAACACTGGAGAACCTAAAAGTGATAAGTAAATTAAAATAAGTGAAAGATTAAATACGAACAAACTAAGAACTAAAAATAATTCAGTCAGATAAAACTAATAGTAAATAAACAGATAAATAAATAATTACATGTAAAACAATAAATACTAATCAAACGCTAAGCTAAAAAGATGGGTCTTGAGCCTGCTCTTAAAAACCTGAATGTTCTCTGCGGCCCTGAGGTCCTCCGGCAGACTGTTCCATAGACGGGGGCCGTAAAACTGAAAAGATGCCTCGCGGTGAGTGTGTATCCTGAATTTGATGCCAACACAAAAAAGTATAATTCAGGTACAATTTCTATTTTTTATTTAAGAAGTGTAGAAACACTCATCATCATTAACATAACCAGCCCAAACTGCTTAGAAGTGAACTGGTGTGAGGGATCTGAGCGAATGGAAACGTGGGTGTAAAAGCTAGCAAGAGATCAGTTTTGCAAATAGCCTAGCGCTCCATTAAACACCAGATATTCCAATGCATGTCTTTAATTCATGTCAACATCAGAAATAATCAAGGCTTCTGTATTGTTCTCATTTTTCATGTGTGGACTAAAGTACGGTAGAATCTTCCCCGTAAAATCTGCTTTGCTAAACGAGTAAATATGAGTCCCATTCGTCACATTGTAAAACGACACCAGGCCTTCGTCGTAGTCTAAAAACACGCCCACCTTCTGAGGCTTGTGCTGCAGCTCCACACAGACAGGAGGCGCTGTCAGGGCTGCATACTTATCCCCCTCATAGTGAACAATTGCCCAGTATCCGTTCTCTGGGCTCAGTGTTAGCATGCCTTTGCGCTTAGCTTTAGTCAGCGCTACGCCCAGGTCCCAGCCGCTCTTGTTCCCCACCTGGACCTCCCAATAGGCCTTTGCTCCAGAGTCCAGGCCCCTGCATCCTAGGATGCTGCCGAAAATGTCAAATCTTTCCAAATGATCAATGGTTTCTTGGTCTGTTTCACCATCGATCACTTCCTTTTGGTTTTCAGACACAACCAGGCGCTTGTGGCTTGTGGTTGGGTCAAGTGTCACATCCTCTGCCAAAAAAAGTTAGAAGTTAAGGCAAAGCTAAATCAGTTAACAAAATTACAACATACTTTGAGTTAGGCTTGTACTCACTGTACCAATATCACAATATGTTGTGATAATGTGTAAGTATTTACAACTTAAATTCAATATAAATAGCAGAGTTTTTAGTCATGAATCTAAACTTCTTTACTAACTCTCCCTGCCAATGACGAAAATATCTGTTTCCGCAGTATTTTTTCTGTCCACTGATTCACTGGTTCGTTTGTAGCCACGGACCAATCAAATAGCTGCATGGGTGACCACCTCAAAAACTCCAAAAAGGTTTAGGGATTTGGAAGGACATGGTGGGACGGACTCGATAAATGGTATAATTTTTTATAATAAACCTTTTTTGAACTGAATATACTGTTTTTAACTAAAATCAACAGAGATCATATACAGATGCATGTAGGATATATTGAAATTTATAAAACGCATAATAAATTATTAATAGCCTACATAGATAATTGTCCTATTTATTAAAATATTAGGCTATTTAGAACAGGTAGTCGTTTTTTGGTTTAAGAAAGGCCTAATTGTTTGCATTGATTAAGAAGTTTCTTGCTGTTGTGCCTATTTTTGATGAGCTTTGTGTGTGGCATGTTGTTTGAGTCATATTTCCCTCCGTATTTGATGGAGAAGCTGATTTTACACAGCACTGCGCTCTTTCAGCGTCTCCTTCAGTGTTCAGACTCATGAGTGTGTTTCAGTGATTGTACCGGCTGCAAACGCACCTGCAAATTTCGAAAGTCGACGGAGCTCTGCAAAAACATTAATAATAAACAATGAATGAAATAAACAAAAATCCTTTTCAAAAACATGCTCTCTTATTTTTAGCTTACCCAGTGCTGTGAGTTTGTCCAGTTGTTCCCGAATCTCCACCATCAAATTTGTTATGACATTTCTCATGGAGCCAAAACTTACAGAAGTGTCCAACTCTATCGCCGACCAGTCTTTGACTAAAAGTTCTCTTGATAAAGGATATTTCTGCATTAACAAGAAGAAAATATCAGGCTAATCCAACCTCATCTTCAAACAGCTGTTGTTTAGAACATTGCAAGTTATTAACAAATGGATTCAATTTTGTACTGTACCAATTCCATCTGAATATTTCTTTTGTGATCTAACAAAGCACTACTGTTAATCAAAGGAAAGCCTATGATAAGTGTTGTGTCCTCAACTTTACCTGTAGAAAGAAAATGTGATCCTCAAATGCAGATATCTCTTTCAGCTCTTTGATGGTCTTCTCCAGTGTGTCCACCTCTGACTGGAGATCTTTGCGAAGGTCGGTGGCCTCATTTTTCAGTTGCAGCCTCCGAGCTGCAACTGGTTCGAGCAGTTGATTTTTAGCTGCAACTAATTTAGCCATAGCCTCTGAAAAGACCTTATTGATCTCACCCCACTCTTCATCCAGATGCTCCTGAAGGAACAAGGAACAATTTTGATGTCAACATGCATTTAAAGACACGCCCTTTGCACAATACAAGAGAATCCAATGAAAAGTGAACCTTAATTGGCCCCAATGTCACAATCCTGACGTGGATGTGAACTATTCTTTTCACCTGCTTTTTTTCTTTTCAGATGACCCTGTCCTTGATGAGCCACTTCTGGATGACCCTGATGATTCTCTCTTTCACCTGAACAGACTTGTCCAGAATGGGCCTCTTCTAGAGGAGCCTCTCCTGTTTGACCATCTTCTCCTCCTGGAGGACTTTCCCTTGGAAGACTCTTCTTTTGGGTGACTTTTTCCTGGATGACCCTATGTCAGTCTTGGATACATTGCAACCTTTTTCCAAGTAAGTGAATCTTTCTGTCTTCATTGGGAATTTAGTTTTTTTCCATTTGAGATTTGGCAGAAGGGTCTAAGCCTTGGACATCAGATGTTCAAAGACAGCTTGGTATTTAACTACTCTATTATTGATCACTAACTATTTCATTGTTTGGTTGTTTTTGTTTTCTTTATTTTCTTTAACCATTATTTTACTAATTAATTCCTAGAGAGGGACATAAAACCTTGAAGCAACATCTGCAACTTTTATTGAAAATATTAAAAGAAATTTTTGCTATCAGTTCAGCAAAACGCAGAAGAGTTTTGAATATTATTTCCAGCCCAAGGAGCTGTGTGCGAAAATGTTGTTTTGCCCAGTTCGGTGCACACAACTTCCTGCTTCTGTATAGTGCAGACGTCTTTCCATCTTGTCCCGTCTATCTATTTCTTTCTTTCTTTGCTGTCTTGTTTTTGTCCCATCTGGTTTTCCATGTTCGGAAGAGTGAGTGGTGGAGAGTCATTCCAAAGTGTACTTTTGTTGTACTCTGTGACATAGACAATACTGCGCATAAGAATATACTTTATGTATTTGTATTTATTTTCACCAAATGTTCATTACCCTTTGCAAAAACTTGTGTGTCCCAGTTTTTAATTTTGAAAGTATGGTCATCCTATCATAAAGTCAGACTTTACACCTTCCACTAAATCACATTGTGTTCTATCTGAGAAAATGGTGGCGGACAGCGCTCTGGCCTCACAGCAGCCAATAACATGCATATTAGGGAATACTTGGTGTTGGTTGGAGGTTGAGGTGCCAGGTATGGTATGGTATGGTATGGTATACTTTATTGTCCCCGTAGGGAAATTTGTGGTTAGGCAAATCGCCTCTGCTGAGCTGCCCCAGGGCTGCTTGCCATAGCTGAGTGGAGAGGGTGGCTGCTTTGTGAATGTGGCAACGGGGTGTTTAACTAAATTAAAAACAAAGTAAAATAAGTGAATTTATTTAACTGTAGCTGTAAATAAAAAAAAATAAAACAAAAAGACCAGCAACGCCACCAGGATAAACCCGGAAAATAAATCTAACTAAACCAAAAGGACACACAGGTTCGTAAAATTGACAGACGGAGGCAATGTTAGAAAAGCAAAATACATAATGTAGTGAGTCGACGTCAAGCGCTCTACGTTTGGCCTATCGGGTGTAGGGGGCGCTCTATAAAAGAGGAGTGGATCCCCTCACCTGACCTCTCCCCTTTCTGACGTCACATCCGCCGTGCAGCGCTCAGTCGCAGTTAGCTCGAGTTGTTGAAGTTGTGAATAATGCGTCGTGTTGGAGCGTAAAGCCTGCAACTGGGGTCACAACAAAGAAGCTCTGCGGGTAAGCGTCATCTCAGAATGTGTTCATCATAGTCTCTTTGGGCGCTATGTTAAGGCTAAGTGCTACCATTCTAGTGTGCTGATGCTGCGCCGACAGTGCCGTACAGCCGGACGGGTGCAGGCGTTCGGGGGTCTACGGTGTGGCTGGTCGGGGGTATCACGCTTCCTGGTAGGTGTGCTGTCATAGCTCCACGCAAAAGCACTTCTGTCAATTGTGCTCATTGTAAATGTTTTATGTACTGTGTTCAGGGTGCGGACGGCATGGCCGCCTCCCTTTTTGTTTGGTGTCGTTTGTGTCCGTCTGTGTCAGTCTGTGTCCTTGGATGGATGGAGTCGTTGCTCTGCCGCTGCTGGACGGTGGCGCTCAGGCAGCCCTATCTGCACTGTTACACACGTGCTGTTCATGTTGCTTAATGGGACCGTGGAAAAGATGGTTTGGACTTAACACAACAGAATTATGGACTATAAATGAAATTATGGACTAGAACAAAGTTTTAACTGAAACCATTTGAAACTTAAATAAAACTAATATGTACAGTATTTTGGGGTGCACGGTAGCCAAGTGGTTAGAGCTCTGGCTTCCCAATAAGGAGGTCGTGGGTTCGACTCCCGGGTCGGACCATATCAACATCTCACGATCTCTCTGGGTGGAGTTTGCATGTTCTTCCCGTGTCACCGTGGGTTTTCTCCGGGTACTCCGGTTTCCTCCCACCTCCAAAAACATGCATGTTTAGGTTAATTGGGCATCACTGTAAAATTTCCCTTAGTACCGTGAATGAGAGAGTGAATGGTTGTCTGTCTAACCCTGCGGCAAGTTGGCCACTGTCCAGGGTGTTCCCCGCCTAAGGCCCAAAGTCACTGGGATAGGCTCCAGTCACCCGCGACCCCTAACAGGATTAAGCGGTAGAAAATGAAAAAAAAAAAAATGAATGAATGTACAGTATTTTGCTTTTCTAACATTGCCTCCGTCTGTCAATTTTACAAACCTGTGTGTCCTTTTGGTTTAGTTAGATTTATTTTCCAGGTTTATCCCGGTGGCGTTGCTGGTCTTTTTGTTTTATTTTTTTTATTTACAGCTACAGTTAAATAAATTCACTTATTTTATTTTATTTTTAATTTAGTTAAACACCCCGCTGCCACATGAAGAAGTTTGGAAGACATCTGCCTGTGTGAATGTACTAGAGGACCCCTTGAGAATAAGATGCCATATTTCAAGGGGCGTTCCATGTGTCCAAAGCAAGTATTATGTCTTTATAAACACTTAAAGCCTCTGTTATTGTGCCTGCTCTGAGACTAAACTGGAATTTACAGAGAAGAGAGTAGGATGTCAAAAAAAAGTTTTAGTTGGGAATTAACTTTTCAGGTTTTTATAACCAGAAACTAAATGATTTTGATCTGATTATACACACCTTACATTTTTTCCAAGAGTCATTAATCTCATCCATCTTGGTCTTCCTGTCTTTGATGTTTTCTGTCAGTTCATCCACTGTTTTTTGGAGCTGACGCTGTTGGACAAAAACATCATGTTGAATCTCAAACCTTTTAGATGAATAATGTTTAAGTACCTTCTTCCTGTTCCACTCTTCCTCTGTAGACACCACCCCCTCCTCCCCCTCCTCCATACAAAGCACACAGATGCACTTTCCCTGCCTTCTGCTGTAGAGCTCTAGGGGGCGCCCGTGAGTCAGACAAGCCCTTTGGTCCAAGTTCTCCACTGGAGCCACCAGTTTGTGCCCTTTTAATCTAAAAGCAAAAAAAAATAGTTGAGAGCTGTCAATTTTCAAGGATGGGTGTATGTCAGTGTCTGTTCATCCAAGCCAACACTTCATTTAACAAAACACTGTACTGAGCCTGCATGAACGATGCATGAGTGCATGTCAGTGTCTGTTCACACAAGCCCTGTATGTGCATATGACTGTATGCATTATCTGCACACTTGTTTTCTTGTATAGTGTTTTTAAATGTGTGAGTTTGTCTTACTGCCTTGTAATTGTTCTTGCTCTTGTGTACAAACTGTGTAATACAAATACACTTGCCTAACTTCGTTTTTAACTAACTTCTCTGTAAAAAACATTTCATGACTAAGTTTATCCATAATTTGTTCTTTGCTTTTCACATTTTGACAGTTGTGTCACTCTCTCTGGGGAGTGTGTCTGTTTCAGACACTGCTGCTCTAATGTCAATGCCTGGATCTCGGAGGCTACATAATATTGAAGCCTTTAAGGCATCTATTGTACCAAGTGAAGCTAAAGCAGTGTTTTGCCTCGACAAATAGAAAACAGCTGATGCTAATGCGCTAGCTTTGCTTTGTTAAGTCAATCGGAGCAACAAATAAAGTTTTCATCAGACACAGGCGTCCTCCACGTTCACGGTCTACTCCTCTACAATACACAGGTAAGAAAGCTGGACACTGTTGGCTTTACTTTGTGAGACTTGTGAAAGAAAAGGTGCTTTGGTTTAAAGAGACATTTTTGGTGACTGCGCAGTCTTCCTCTACGGTCTTAAAGTAGCGGCTACCGTCTTCATTGACAACTGTGTTTTCCCGTTTACACCGCGGTGTGACCACTGAACGTCCCCGGCGAAACCACCTCTTGAATCGTATCCAGTGGAACGCCGATTCAATGAACACGTTGCTCGTTGTCGTGTAAAAGAGAAGCCAATCTGACTTAGAAACATCACTGGTTCGTGAAAACTCGTTGTCGTATGAACTGCCCCTAAGTTAGCCCAGTAACAGCATGTAGACCACGTTTCTACTTTGTTTCTCCTTAGTTTCTTTTTAGCCAGTTTATACACCCATTTGACCTCTCGAAACTTAAATACTAAATACTTTTTATTGACTGTTTTTTGAAGTGTCAGTGAATGACCTAAGTAGTATAAAATGTGATAGATTATTTGTTGTAGCTGCTACCTTTGGTTTGCAGAGTGTATTTGGAGATGGTCGTCACAGTACGAGGCGAGACAAATCAGGCAGGACTTTGTAGCGGCCATTTTGGTGCAGATGTCACATTGAACTTGTCCCGGTCTCCCTCTGAATCTCCTCGGGTCACATTCTTCCTCTTCTCTCTCCCTCCTCTCTCTCCTCTGCTCCTCTTCTCTGTCGTTCTTCATCTGCTCCACAACATTTCGTAGCACTATGTTCACTTCAGGTGTTCGATTTAAGTAGGTTTTGCATAAAGGGCATAAATCATTGGAGTGTTCTAAACTCATAGACAGACATGCTTTACAAAAGGAGTGACCACAGCCGGTAGTGACTGGGTCTGTAAACAGGTTCCTACAAATGGAACAAGACAGATGCTCCTCCATCAAGTTAGCAGGAAAGGCAGGACTGGAAGCCATATCTGGGAAAAAAGGAACATTTTATGTGTTTTATGTTATGTTTTCACCTAAAAGAAAATGCATTTTATAAAAATCTAATATTCCAAGCAGCGTGCAAGTTTATTATATCCTAGTTGAATTTTAGAAATGTTTGCGTTACAGCGTTGTTGTGTCCAACCTCCATTGTGTTCTGTTCTACAATGTACTCTATGCAGTATAAAAGGCAATGTGTAATTGGCATTCTGAGCACTAGGGGCGCTCATGTGGTAGATACTGTTTGTTATGAAAAACGAAGAAGTATCACAGAAAACATGTGAAGTAAAGTACATCTCTGTTCCTAACTTCGCTGTGGTTCATGTCTTCTGCAACTACACAACAAGCGTTAGCATTTCATTTGATACAGCTCAAGAATGGCTAATATTGCTAAACCATTGCCTAATGCTAATAGATCATGAATTTAAAACAAACACATTGTTAACATAGTTGTAATATATTTTTTCTCATTGTTTTTCTAAAGTGGAAGTGATGCATAACCAGTTAAAATCATAGAAGAAAAATAAATTCACAATAAGCAATTTTATCGAATGCACACACACACAAAAAAAAGTGCATTTGATACTGCTTATTTTAGCAGTAAGTAAAACTTGTTATTTTTTGTTTGACATTTTTAGAAATAGTTTTAATTTTTATCTTGGAAATGGTGAGCAAATAAGCTATTCTTTATAATTGTTATATGTACATGGGTATTATATTTATTTGCAAAAATAAAAATATAATAATCTTTATAAAGCACTTTTTCAAAAATGTTTACAAAGTTATTGCATAATATAGACATAGTCAGCAAAAGCACATGGTATAAGCAATAAAGACAGAAGCATAAAACAATAAATAGAATACCTTCTTTTTTTTATTTAATTTATTTTGTATAAATAAAATAATAATTTAATTGATTGACCTTTATTTAACCAGGGAAGTCCCACTGAGTTTCAGAATCTCTTTTGCAGGGGAGCCCTGGGGGAAGGGGAAGGGGAGGCATTAATGGACATGTTTTTAGTTGTAGGAGGAAACCGAAGTACCCGGAGGAAACCTACGCAGACACGGGGAGAACATGCAAACTCCACATAGAAAGGCCCCAGGTCGAGTGGGAGTTGAACCCAGAACCTTCTTGCTATGAGGCCAGAGCGCTAACCGCTGTGCCAAGGCAGACAACAGGACAAAAGAGAGACAAATAGACACAGGAATTAAAAATTAAATAAATCAAAAATAGTGCTTGTTATATCATGTGGCTTCGCTTTTCTTGTCTAACTTTATATGCTTAGTTGTCTCAGAAAAGCTTTAGAGTACATTAACATACATGAATCACTTTCTTTGCACAATAACATTGAATGTTACACATGTACCTTATCCATGCTGACAAAGAAACAATTAGCATATATGTTAAAAATGTATTCATGAAAACCTAGTCATATGTACGTACTTCAAAAGTGGGCTTACTCTTTAAAGCAAACCCTGACTATATTTACCCTAAAATACTTATAATATCTTCAATATAAATATAGGACAAACTCCTTGGAAGTATTTGTTGTTTTATCAAAATAGTGTTTTAAAGAAATTACATGGAGGCTGCCATTTTGCTGTGGCCATTTTGCGTTAGCAAGTAACTAAGCAACATGTTAAACCTTTTCAGTTTGAGCTGGAGTATGGCCAAATACAGGAGGATGATGTGGAATCTAGTGACAATGAAGATAAGCAAGAGGAAGAGACAAGAACTGGACACTGTCAGTGGTGTTTTTGTGGCAACTGTTCACAGATGGAACCCCAGGAGTAACCATGGCACTTTTTTATGTCATCAACCAAAATGGCGGCGCCCAGTGGCTTGAAAACAACATAAAAAGTGACAATTTTATTAAAATAGTAAGCAGTTATATGTTTGTTTGCAATTTATTTTAGTAAACATGGGCAGTACCAGCATTTTAGTCATGTTTATCTTCATAGTCAGGGTTCTCTTTAAAGAAGAGCAATTCAACACATGTCGAGGGTCAGATCAGGCCCTCTAAACCAGAGGTTCTCAAATGGGGTGCGTGACGTGAGTTCAGGGGTGCAGCGGAAAATTGACCTTTTGCCGAGCCCCGCCCCCCTTAGTTACTGTTGCTACGCTCGTCAAATATGATAGCGTGCCATAGACTTCAATGACAGAAAGAAGTATACCTATTCGCGTTAGTGACTTTTTTAAAGCAATTTTTCCACGATATCCTCTAGATCGAGGCAAAAGGGATTGCACTATGCAGCGGAGGGATTTATTCAAAACATTAAAATTCGCAACTGAGGGGACATAACTCCTATGGAGGCTAATGCTACTGGTCTCAAGCTAAATCAGAGAAACCCATGATCTTTAACGTTGCCTCAAATACAACAAGCACAGCCTTGTCCTGCTCCTGCACTGCTGGGTAAGTTCACTTTCATATGCTAAGGTCTATTTTTCTCTATTGCAAGAATATTGTTCATTTACAAGAATATGTTAGCGAGTTAAACCTACTAGCGCTGGCTAAAGCTAAGATGCTCGCTAAACTAAGTTTAGAGCGTAACTTCTGACAATTATATCCTCGTCATGGTATAACTTCGGTCTATTTTGTGTTTTTGCCTCTAGATCTAACAACAGTAAGTCCATAGCTATTGCAGGGTTTCAGATGACATCACAACATTCTACAGTTCAATGTTATTTCAATCTGACTGGGGGCAGGTAAAATGAAGTTTGTTTAAACGCAGTTTATTTTTGCGTTGCAAAAGTTAATTGGTTCTAGTCACCCCAGAAATCATCACTTTTTAACTTTATTAAATCATTTTTGAAATATTTCATGGCAAAGTCCAATGTTATCAATTAGGCTCGGGATCGTGACATCATACAGCTGTAGAATGTTCAGTTGGTCCAATGTTAAACCAATGGAGATTTTAAATTGCTAAATACCGAAAATAGCGTTTATTAAATCACATTCTGACACCTTATAGTGATAGATAAACTTACCAGTGCTGACCCAGTCGTTTATTGGGCTGCTCCACGGCTGTTTGTTTACTTTTGTTAATCGTTTTGTCTAATGTATTCCTATGGAAGTTCTGCTAAACTATCAACAAACATGGCGGATTTGTCATTATTTCTATGGTAACCACAGACGCTTCCCGAGCCTAATAGGAAAAACTAGCGCTTGCCCCCAATCTGGCTTTTAACTGACAAGAATTCTAAACATGAGTTTTACCTTTGAGCAGACATTTGCTCTACATGTTTGATAAATTTAGCTGGAGTGGGGCACTGCTTAATCCATTGTAGGCACTGCTCCAGTTGCCTACAATATTTTGGGGAATCTGCGATTCGATTTACATAAACCGTAGACGTAAGATCAACGGTTTTTATTTACATAGCAACAGTTGCTACGATGTTTGATTGGACATTGACAATAGCCGGCGACAGGTCAATAGGTGGGTTTCAGATGACATCACAACCTTCTACAGGCCAATGTAATTTCAATGAGGTGGAGGGCAGCTAAAATAAATATTGTTTAAATGCAATTTATTTTTGTAATACAAATGAGTAGTGGGTCTAGTCATTATAGAAATAATAGCTTTTTAAATTAGCAAAATGTTTTTTTTTTATTATTTCAGGACAAAGTCCAATGTTATTAATAGGAAAATCTGCCTCTTGCCCTCCACCTGGCTTATAACTGCCAAGAATTCTAGAATCTGAAACCCACCTATAGCTGAGTCTGATAGATTTTTTCAAATAAAGGCTTTCATATAGAGCAGTAGTTGTGAACACCCAGAGCGCGCTCTTTGCCTCACTTTCAAAAATGTGTGTCCCTTCAACTTCTCACCCATCCTCACTTTAGAGAGGCTGCGTGTGCCATGTAGAACTCATTAGGAACTGATTGTGTCTTTAAATAAGCCACACATAGAGATATTCTACGAAACTGGAGCTTCGTATTGATGCGTAATTTGTGCAAGTCTGCCTCGAATCTGCGGAGAAAAGGTCCGAAACATAAAGTGAAATAAAACCTACGAGAATAGAAACTCAATGCGGCGCGTAACGGCACAACGCAGAAATCGTCAAAGTGATCTTTGGAGCTTTTGGATTTGCAAGACAGTTTCATAAAACAGAAGCCCTGTCCTGATAAAAGTTTGTAGAACTTTTTCTTCACTCTGATCACACAGGACAGTCTTGTCACACTGAAGCTTCTGAACGCTGGTTTACAGGGGCGGACCTATTTGGGGTTGGGGCCCCTGAGAGCTTTTGATTTTAAAATGATTTTACAACATACTTTACACCATTTCAATAATAATACAATTACATCATGTAGTAAGAAAAAAGCATTTAAAATAGATCAGAAAAATTGGATTGGATTTAATAAAATGTTCCCCTGGGAGGCCACGCACACCCTTCTAATCTAGGCCTATAAAAAACATTGTTTTTGTGTGATAAAGTGTTTACTAGCCTCATTAGTTTTAGAGTTCTTTATTGTGGATTTCCATGAAATCTAAATAAGTGGGTTGAAATAATACAAAAGGTAAAAGACAAGTACGTTTAGGGGTGCCCCAGTACTGAAAAGTTTGAGAACCTCTACTTTAAACTATTTGATCAGCCTCACACCCATCTTCCATCTTCTGTGTAATATTTTTACTTCTACTTACTGGTGGATTCCTGGTTTCATTTGGGTTAGCATTGGCTTAAAGTTGGGATAACTAACTCTGTTTTTCACTAAAAAGTACATGATAAATGCAGCACTTTGTGAAAAACCACAGCGCTCTGATTGGCTGTTCTTGAGAGGTCCTCTCCAGTTTCACTTTGTTGTTTGTAAAAAAAAAAAAAAAAAAAGTTTAGAAGCTTTAACTGCAACCAAAATAAACATCTCGATATTAGTCATATGGATTTATCAGAGGAAGTTGTCAGATTTAAACCTAGATTGTGTTTGCTTATGTGAAAACCAGCTACCACATCTTTAAAACTGGTTTAACCTCAGTCAGTCCTTGTTTTAAACTGCATTGTGTTTTTCTAGATTTAAAAACTTATTTTAAGCACATTTGTATCTGTTTTAAGTAGGACTGCAACAAGTTAATCGATTAATCGCAACTAATCAATTACTGAAATAATCGTCAACTAATTTACTAATTGAATAATTGTTAACTGGTTTTTATACAGGTTCCAAACATCTATGAGCTGTGGAAAAGTGTCAGATTTAATAGAAATTACATGACAATTGTCATGTAATTGTCAACAATGTAAATTTGTTGTTGCTGTTTTTTTGTTTTGTTTTTTGAAAAATTAGTTTGCCTGAGCCTAGTGTTTTTATGATACTGAATTTCAAACAAAACTTTAATACTAAGAAACAGACTCCATTCTTGATGAAGCCTGATACCACAATGCTCATTAAAAATGCTCTTTATGTCAGATTTCTATATGATAAATTTCAACAGAAAACACAAAAACTTTTTTCTAATTAAACATTTTGGTTTTAAGCTAGCTTTGATAAAGTGGTAAGTCTACAACTCATCAGAAAATATCATTTTGTTCATGCAATACTTGCTGAAATGAGAATCAAGTTTTGATACCAGTTTTAATGTTGATAAGTATCAGACTTTGTGATACTTTTGACAAACCTGAAAATCTATATCTCCAGGACGTCCTCAAGCAACATTAACTGAGCTCAGATCTGGCAAAAATCTTGCATTCAAGTCACTTTTGCGTTCTAAACAACTAATCAATTAATCGAAAGAATAATCGCCCAACTAATCGATTAGTTATTTAATTAGTAATTGCTTGAATCAAGAACAGATTTGCTTAAAAATCTTTTCAAGAGTACTTGAAACTAGCATTTTCTGCTCAAAACAACTATGTTAGTCACATTTTCTTACTGCACTGGCAGATTATTTAACTTGAAAAAAGACATTTTTACCTCAAAATAAGCAACATTTTCTTATTTTTTGAAAGGCCTTTTTTGCTGTGAGTTGATGTGATGACTCTCTGTGCACCTATTGGCCCTGACACCACAGTCCTTATAGATAATTCAAGTTGAATACCTCTGCTTTAAACTATGTTTCACTCCAAACACTAGGAGGCAGAGTTTAGCTGTGTAACTGTTTCCTCATCAGACTGGGCAGTGGCGTGTTTGAGCAGGTATACGGCTCATGTAATAAGTATTAAAAGCACTGAAATTCACTCAATTTACATGCATTTTTCTTTTTTTGCTTTAGTGACCAAAATACTGTTTCTTTAAAGTAAATCCTTTCCAATCAGATCAACATTGTGATTTCAGATCAGGATGGAAGCCCAACTGTTGATCATGTCTTGTTATTTTGTACTTTCACATACTAAATGCACATGCCTTACTTAAATCATTGCTTAATAATGAACAATTGTTAGTTATAATATCATGTTTTTTTTTAGTTTGTATGTTGTAGCTTTTGCCTCTTGGCCAGAACAAGGAAAATGATGTACAATTGGCTTGATTCTAGAACATTTGTAGCTCCTTCCTCTTTGTAAAACTGGCTACACAAATACTCAAAGCCAATGCATTTTCTTCCTAGTACAATAAACCATATTTATACTAACGTCGGTGCTTGCTTCCTCTTTGTTAAAGTGGACAGTCGAGTGTACAAAATACTCTAAAATAAGCACAACATGATTTAAGATAAGTTGTAAAAGCATGTGTTCTTACCTTGAAATCACACAGATGCTGCTGGTGTGTGCTTGTGTCTTGCATAGATTTCACTCCTGGATGTGTTAAGTTTAATTTCTGCCTAAGCTCCCTCCCTCTACAACTTTTTTTCTCTGTGTCATAGGCAAATAAGCAGGCTTGTTGTTTGCCTGTGTTGGGGTGTGGTGTTGGCACATCAATGTTGAACTGGTTCAGTGTGATGATGTTGAACTGGTTCAGTGTGATGATGTGGGTAAATGTGTGAGAAGGCAAAGTGGGATGGGGTTTTTAGTTGCTTTTATTTTGTGTGTTTTTATCTTTGCATGTGGTTGCTGTGTTTTTAAGCCTGGTTTTAGCCCCTCCCCTGGTTGCCTTGGGGACGCACGAGCCTCCTCCCAGGCGCAATCAGCGCACGTGTGTTTTGGCGGCAAAAGGACTATTTTCAAAGAGGACTGGACGAGACCAGAAGGGGGGAAAAGACGACGGAGGAGGATGGCAGGGACCCGGGGTAACGGGGGACCCCGGGTACCCGGACGGGTACAGCCGCGAGAGGCAACCGGGAGCAGCTGATGTGTGGCAAGACCGAGACGGGACCGGACACGGAACAGGGAAGGGACGCAGGGGACGGCTACGCGGCGCTGGGGTGTCTGGCCAACAAGCAGGACCGCGGCAGGCCAACCCGAGCCCCCACGAGAGGAGCGAACACCAAGAAGTCTGGAAGCGTAGAGGCAGGATGAGGAATCCTGCCTCCGCTGTAAGTGTCGTGCACTGTTGTAGTGGTGTTCATTGGAAAGCCTATGGCTGGAACCTCGTGTGGTACGCTATGCGCTGGCTCGGTGTTGTGCTCTTTGTTTGCAGGACCGCCGGGGATGGCCAGGACGGCGCTGCGCCGGGCACAGAGGCGCGTCCCCACCCAAGACCCAGCAGCCAGAAGAATGGACCGGGATAGACCACCACGAAGTGAGACAACAGCGGAGGCAGAGGTGAAACTCTGCTTCGCCTGTAAGTACCGGGACAGTAGTGGTGGTTTAAACAAGATATGGCCTTCTTCGGTGCTGGGTGTGTGTTTGCTCTGTGTCCACGTCCGGCCCCCTGTCTGCAGGAAGAAGACGCTGACGAGACCATGGAGAAACGAGGCTTCTCCCCCCTTTTTAGCCTATTTGCTTTTAATGGGCCCTTTTTATTTTTCTATTTTATTAACTTCTCTTTTTATTCTTTTTATTGTAATAAATTATTTATATTTTTAATTACGGACTATGTTTGTATTGGTTAGCCTACACCATTTTTAGCCCTCACTTCATTTTTAAATTCTGTCTGTTTTCTTTTAGCTCGGCCTTTTAAAATACACATTTTTATAATAAAACTCCAACCTGTGACAAATGCTCTGCCCAGACATTTTAAACATATAACAAATAATGTTAAAGGTGCACTGTAGATTTCCTCCTGCCACTTTACTGTTATGATTTTAAAGGAGACTTTTTATTTTGATTATTTATTAATGAGCTAGTAGATCAGGATTTTATAGGTTGTTTATTATAAACTGTAATGAACTTGAAATTGAACTCTCTTTTTCAGGTGAGCCCTTGGGGTGAGAGGAGAGGTAGAGTCTACAAGTATATTGTACATGTTTTTAGTGGAAACCAAAGCGCTTCGAAGAAATCTAACTAACCACTATGCCTGAAACAGATCCAATGGTTTTGTGTTTGAAACTGCAGAAATGACAAAGCCACGCCTCTTCATAGTGATAAGCCCCGCCTCCTAGTGGTAAGCCCCGACTCTTCATAATAGGTGTGTTCAAGATGCGAAAATCTCTGCCTGGATTGCAGATGAGAGCAGACGGCTGAGGCAAAGAGGAGGAGATTCAACTTGGACACTTGTTGAGCCCGAGAGCAACGAGGCAGCCTCAGATCTCACAGACTCACGGAGAAAACACAGCTCTCGCGTTTGTTTAAAGTGTTGCACTGAATTAAACTACCTACAACTTTAAAAATGCATTTATGTTTCCCTCACGCATCACAAACTCACTCACACATCACCAGAGCAAAGAATAAAGAGCTTAGGATAAAGTTGGCACACTTTAGATTTGCCTTTGTAAAAATGACTTTCAGCTCATCAGGATCATGTATTAATAATATTGTGTATAACGTACAACAGTCTAGGTCTTTTCTGATTCATGATAAACACGGGGATGTTATAAAAGTGGATAAATACAATCAAAACAGAGGAGGAGGAACTGCAGCGCGTCACGTTTGATCAAAGCCAATCAGCGCTCAGTCACTGCACTACATTTCCCATCATGCATCTTGATTTTGTAGTCATCGAGGCGGTGAAGTCAGGCTGCAGTTGGTGAAGTCGGCTCGAGCTGGATTGATCTGTCTAGATTACCGGGGCCTACGTAGCCCTGACGTCGCCCCCGACCCCCTGAACTCACAGCACGCCATAATAAGAACTGTTTGAATTGCTGGGTTTCAGATGACATCACAACATTCTACAGTCCAATCTTATTTCAATGAGATTGGGGGCAGGTAAAATGAAGTTTATTTAAACTGAGTTTATTATTGTTATACAAAAGGTAAATGGGTCCAGTCACCCAAGAAATCAACACTTTTTAAATTTGTAAAACAGTTTTTGAATTATTTCATGTTAAAGTCCAATGTTACTTAATGGGAAAACTGCCTCTTGCCCCAATCTGCCTTTTAACTGACAAGAATTCTAGAATGTGAAACCCAGCAATAGTGCAGTCAGGAGATAGGAGTCTGTGTGCTTACTATCTTTGTTCCTTTAGCATAGAAACCTCTGATGCTACATCCAGTGAGGAGCTAGGAGACATCCCACAATGCACTGCGAAGATCGTAAATGATGAGTTTGTAATGAATGAAAAGTTTTACAGCCTCAGACTTTAGACACACAATACAGTTTTCTGCAAAAACATTATAAACTTTGAAAAATGAGAGTTTTAGTGCCACATTGCCTTCTTTAATTGTCGCATCACTTAACACTATTAAGGAACAAAACTTAAGTCCATAGGCTCATTTGCATACAGTCTGAAGAAGAGACACAGCCGCCGCTGCTGCTGCTGCTGCAGGCAAAGCAAGAAGGATTTACTGTAATATATGTCTTTTCTCTCACAGACTGATGATGAATGGTGAGTCTGTTATAATAGGCCTATATCCAGTATACAGTATGTCCTGTCCTGTGTGTATATGCTGTGCTAAATAGGGTTGCTGAAGCTTTGTGTTTTACAAAGATGGCTCAGTCAGAGGTTTATTGCAAGTATTTTTATTAAACAGTAGCTGATTCATGTACCCTTTCAAAGTGATAAGCCCTGCCTCTTTATAGCTTTCATAGTGATAAAGTTCCACTTTTTCATAGTGATAAACCTCCATTTTCAGAGTAGTTTAGTTTGGTCTTAATTTCAAGAGACAATATACAGAGACATTACGTTAAAAAAACAGCCATGTTCTGCATAGCCCAGGGGTGGGCAAGTAGTTTCTCCAATCAATAAAAGACATACACACTGCAAAAATGTTTTATTTCTATTTGTAAAAATTACTGTTTTTTTCTAGTCAAGATGTTTTTTCTTGATGGACCAATATCACTTAACTAGAAATGTTTTTGCCCTGTTCAATAAATTTGATGAAAGTTAAAATTGCTTGTAAATAGTCAGAAATATCTTGAAACAAGTGAAACATGCTGCCAAATATTAGCTTTTTTTTTTTTTTTTTTTTTTTTTTCTTTTTTAAATATGGCTAAAATAAAGTAAGACAAATATGCTGAACTAGTAGTTTTAACTGAGACTAGATAAAAACAGTTTGTAGTGTACAGAGTAATGCCTATTCTCAAAAAACATGCAGGGGCCTGATTCAAAAAGGCTGAGGGCTGCATCTGGCCCCCGGGTCGCAGTTTGCCCAGGTCTGTTATAGCTAAATAGCAAATTTTTTTTATTCACCTCTTGCTAAATCCTAATACACAAAAACAAAATAGGTAAATTCAAATAATGCAGCAAAAATAACATAACACAACAACAAAAACAACAACAACAACAACAACAACAACAACAATAATAATAATAATAATAATAATAATAATAATAATAATAATAATAATAATAATAATAATAATAATAATAATAATAATAAATAAATAAAATAAAAATGTTTGTTTAAAAAACATTTCTACTGCTTTATAAACTACCAAGTTATTAAGACATTTTGCCAAATTTTAAGTTATTGTTTTTTAGACTGTCAGGGTTGCACTTTTATTCCCCTCATAGTGAACAATAACCCAGTAACCGTCCTTTGCTTGATAGTCGGGTCTGGAGGGACGCTGATTACGTTTAGGAAAAGGGTATAAAAAACAGCAGTTTAGACCCGTTTTGCAAAAGTAATAAATTCATTACCATGGCAACCAGCTCACTTCTGTTCTTCCAGACTAGAATACACTAACCCCATTCTTTGGGCTCAGTGTTACAATGCCTTTGTGCTTAGCTTTACCCAATGTGTAGCCCAGGTCCCAGCTGCTCTTGCCCGACCTCCCAATAGACCTTTGCTCCAGAGTCCAGACCCCTGCGTCCGAGGATGCTACCGAAAATGTCAAATCTTTCCAAATCGTCAGTAGTTTCTTGGTCTGTTTCACCATCAATCACTTCTATTTGGTTTTCAGACAACCAGGTGCTTGTTTTGTGGTTGGGTCAAGTGTCACATCCTCTGCCAAAAAGAGTTGAAAGTTGAAGCCGGCAAAACAAAACATTATAACAAAATGACAACATACTTTGAGTTATGGATGTATTCAATGTATAGGAGGTGTATAATACTTTTAATAACTTAAAGGGACTATTTACTTTATTCCACCCCGCCCCATTTTCTTCAGTGCACTTCCTGTTTAGCTGCCTAATGCCTGTAGAATTCAGTCGCTGGGTTTAAGATAAGAGATTCCAAGGGTGTTCACTGGATCTTACAGATAAGTGCAGTAACATAGTAATGACCGATGAAGACTTGGTTTCCTTCCGAATTCATCAAATTGTCCCCATAGCCACTAGCCACTTAATCCAAAACCGGATGCATGTGACCACACGCCATATTAAGAGCTGTCCGGATTGAGCATTTGGGAGTTAGGAGCTAGGAGCCTCTATGCTAACTAACTTGGCTCCTTTAGTATAGGAACCTCTGATGCTAACTTACTGCCGGTAAGAAGCTAGTGGACATCCCACAATGCACTGCGCAGCTCACTCCGCAAATGAATAGGCATTTATGACAATATTTGATCTGTCAATGATGAGTGTGTAATGAGTGAAAAGTTTTACTGCCTCAGACTTTAGACACAATACAATCATCTGCATAAAACAAACTTTATAAACTTTGAAAATATAAGGTTTTAGTGCCACATCACCTTCATTAAATGTATTGCCGCATCACTAAACACTATTTACGTGTGAAGAAAGAAACTTGAGCCACAGGCTCATTTGCATAAAGTCCGCTGGGAGCGGGGGAGAAGGGAGAGACGCGCTGCTGCTGCTCCTGCAGCAGGCAAAGGAGGATTAACAGTACTGGAATATATTTGTCCTTTCTCTCACAGACTGATGATGGTGAGTCTGTTATATTTATTCTGTCCTGTGCTGTGCACATATAGGGTAGGACTACTGTATGTGATGAAAAGAGTTGTTGTTGAAGCTTCGTGTTTAAACTTTTCACAAAGATGGCTCAGTCTGAGGTTTATTGCAGTATTTTTATAAATCAGCAGCCGATTCATGTACAAATGCGTTGTTTGTGTAACTGTCATGTCATTTAAATCAGCGCAGTAGGTGCGTGTTTTGTAGTCCGCTGGTGGATGTTGTAGTTTTTCATAAACAGCTGTAGAAGCGCGTCATTTCCCTCGTTGTTTCCCGCCGCTGGTTAGGACGTTCGGATTCACCAAACAGAGCTAAGAGCTCTTCTCTCATCTGTCTAGTGGTCTTACTGTTGACCTCCTGACGACCTCCACTGATAAGGAGCTAGAGGCTAGGAAATAGAAGCTAGGGGATATAAATTAGGACTATTCGGAACCAGGGAGTGACTACGCCTTTTTGGTTGTCGGGGTCTTGAGCCAAACCCCTGACAAGACTCATTGAGTTGAAACACATGGCGTTATTAAAAAACAACAACTTACCAGACGTGCCTCGGACTTTTTTCTATTGTTAGTCGCTGGGTTTTTTTGTTGTTGTCATTTTATCTATTTGAGTTTGCCCTGCACAATAGACAAGCTAACATGTTAATTTTCTTAACAGAGCTAAACAGGAAGTGTATTGTCAAGAAAATGCAAGACAAAATAAAAAGAATATGTTTGGTGTTTTTTTTTGTTTGTTTTGTTTGTTTTTTTACAATAAAATAACTTAAAATCAATTTTCCCCTAGCACATACTGTATATCTTTTTAATGCAGTTATACAGGAAGAAATTAGCCCATACTGTCCCGTTTGTTCACTCATTTTGCAAAATTTGTCTGTTGTGGCCTTTGTTAGCGTACTGCCCCGTCTCGTTTCTAACAGTTGTGAAAAAAGCTTCACAACACATAGTGGTGAACAGTTTGGAGGCTCAGAATGCATAAAGTAAGTGAGCAAAATATGTAGACTGAAAACTGACGTTTACATTTATTTAGGTCTATTTTTGTTTGTTTACATTTATTTAGAAGTAAAAGTCAGATATAGTTCCTTCAAATTCAGCATAAATTGCAGAACTTTTCATAGCAAAAACAACAGCAAATAGCGCCTGAATCAAGCAAAACAAAGAGGGCAGATCCCGTATGTACATGTTTCTGCTGCAATTGATGATAGATAGATAGATAGATAGATAGATAGATAGATAGATAGATAGATAGATAGATAGATAGATAGATAGATAGATAGATAGATAGATAGATAGATAGATAGATAGGTAGGTAGGTAGGTAGGTAGGTAGGTAGGTAGGTAGGTAGGTAGGTAGGTAGGTAGGTCTCTTATTTTTAGCTTACCTAGTGCTGTGAGTTTATCCAGTTGCTCCTGAATCTCCACCATCAAATTTGTTATGACATTTCCCATGGAGCCAAAACTTACAGAAGGGTTCAACTTTACCGCCGACCAGTCATTGACTAAAAGTTCTCTTGATAAAGGATATTCCTGCATCAACAAGAAAAATACATCAGGCTAGGGTAACCAGAGATCCCATCAACTGTTGATTAGGTCATGACAAGTTATGGATAAATGTAATTAACCTTGTACAGTACAAATTCCATCTGAAAATTTCTTTTGTAATCTAACAAAGCACTACTGGTAATCAAAGGAAAGCCTATGATAAGTGTTGTGTCCTCAACTTTACCTGCAGAAAGAGAATGTGATCCTCAAATGCAGATATCTCTTTCAGCTCTTTGATGGACTTCTCCAGTGTGTCCACCTCTGACTGCAGAGCATTGCTGAGGTTGATGACCGTATTTTTCAGATGTTGCCTCCTCTCTTCCACTGGTCCGAGCAGTTGATTTTTAGCTGCTTCTAATTTAGCCATAGCCTCTAGGAAGACTTCATCAATCTCATACCACTTAACATCGAGCTGCTTCTGAAAAGGGCAATTAAAATGTCATTGTGTGTTTAAAAACATGTCCTTTGCCAGCCACTCCTTAGGAAAGGGCTGGGCAATATTTTTTTTTTCCCCGAGGGCCATATTTGAACCCAGGCAAGGGGTGGAGGTCCAGACCACAATCTTTGGTGTTACAAGTTCTCATTATTGCAAGTACATTTTTGTAAAACATAGACTTTTTTATTTACTATTTTTATTGCAATAATATTAGGACAACAAGCAGTGGCACATGCTCCAGAGCCAAGTCAACCAAATAAAAAAAATTTAAAGAGTAACTGCAGAGTCTCACAGTTGCCTCTAATGATTCAATGCGATGCTGTTGAATGTGCCTAGACAGAGCAGTGCAAGTCAAATGTTTGTGGAATGTGGTGTGCGCTCTTGTCCTGCTGCTCTGCGCCATTGTTATTTTAAATTGTAGAGTCCCCAAATAATATTGTACAGGCATTAGTCCGACCTGAAAAAAGTTCTGTAAGGTTCAGCTCAAAACTGTGGAACCACTGACGCTCTTGCTTCTGTGTTAGTAGAGACTGAATGCTGTTGATATCTTTTTATTTTATTTTTATTAATTTATTTTGGAACTTTTGTTTGCACGTGAGTCCTTAATAAAGACTAATAATCATATGCATAATAATAATAACACTTATACTCACAAATGTGCAGGGGGCCACATTGAAAAAGTCCGACGATCGCATCTGGCCCCTGAGGCAGTAGTTTGCTCAGGTCTGCCTTAGGGCATGCCCCGGGTACAATACAAGACTTTTCAGTGAAAAGTTAACTTTAATATTTATTGACCCCCAACTGACCCCCCAATCCAGACACTCGACTGCAGGGGTGGCAAACCCGAGGCTCGCGAGCCGCATGTGGCTCTTGGCCAATCCGTCCATGGGAGTGGATCCCTTCTTCACTGTGGTTCTCCTCGAGGTTTCTCTTTTTCCCTTAGGGTTTTTTTTTAGTTTTTCCTTGCCGAGAAGGAGGGTCTAAGGACAGAAGGAGGGTCTAAGGACAGAAGGAGGGTCTAAGGACAGGGGATGCTCTGGACAATCATTCATTTGCTCTAATAATAATCTGCTTTGACATGCTTGATCAAATGTTTCATATGTGTATTGTTTCATTGAATATGTATTGTTTTATTTTGATTTCCTATTATTCATATTTGCTAAAATTAATAATCTTGGGAAGTCCTCAGAGACGACTGTTGTTGTGATTTTGGGCTATACAAAAATAAATTGATTTGATTTGATTGCGACATTTTGGCTTATTCAGAAACATTCGCGCCTCCACACTGCTCTCTTTCTGTCTCTCTCCCTCTCACCTTCGGAAGCATGCTTTTAAACACACAAATTGTTTCTTTGAGAAGCATTTCAAATGCTCAGTGATGTTCTGTGAAACCACAATATTGATCCTTATTTTGTGCAAATCCGCCTTATATCCACGAAGAAAAGGTCTAAAATGTACAATGAAACAAAACATGCAAAAATAACAGCTGCGCAAAACAGCGCAAAAAATCTTCAAAGTAATGTTTACAGCTGTGGCTTTTACGAATGTGACATAAAACAGAAGTTTACACACTGCCCTGACAAAAAATTTGTGCAGCAGTGTTTTCTCTGCTCTGATCACACAAGACAGTTCTGAGTCTTTGATTTTTTTTTTTTTTTTTTTACTAAAAAATTAATTTACATCTCTAAAAATATCATAACATCATTTACATTTTTCCTGGGTGAGGGCCCCCAGGTCCCACAAATCTTGGTTGAAGTTGTGTGGCAACATTTTCTTTGGGTTTAATGGGTAAATCTTAACCTACCCCAAGCCCCAATTCTAAGCTTAACCATTTTAGAAACTTTAAGCCTAATCTTCCCCGTTAAACCCAAAGAAAATGTCATCACGCTCCTTCAACCAAATTTCGTGATTATTTTGGTGGTTTCAACCAAAACTCGTTTGAGCTTTTCATAACATATTTACGCAAAAAAGGCGGGACAATGTGCTAATCATACGTTTTTGACATTTCATATCTACCTTTTCTTCTGAGGTCTTGTGTTATTGACAGACATAGCCACTGTTATACTGCTGCTGTAGCCTGCTTCATGAACAGTGTGGAATTTACAGAGGAAAGAGTTGAATGTCTTAATTAAGATTAGTTGAAATTCCAGAATTTTTGTTAGTACTGACAGTACTAGCTTCTGATTGTGGCTCTGATTTTTATGATCAGAAATGAATTGATTTTGATCTGATTATACACACCTTACATTTTTTCCAAGAGTCATTAATCTCATCCATCTTGGTCTTCCTGTCTTTGATGTTTTCTGTCAGTTCATCCACTGTTTTTTGGAGCTGACGCTGTTGGACAAAAACACCATGTTGAATCTCAAACCTTTTAGATGATTAATGTTTAAGTACCTTCTTCCTGTTCCACTCTTCCTCTGTAGACACCACCCCCTCCTCCCCCTCCTCCATACAAAGCACACAGATGCACTTCTCCTGCCTTCTGCTGTAGAGCTCTAGGGGGCGCCCATGAGTCAGACAAGCCCTTTGGTCCAAGATCTCCACTGGAGCCACCAGTTTGTGCCCTTTTAATCTAAAAGCAAAAAAAAAATAAACTAAAATAGTTGAGAGCTGTCACTGTTATAAGGATGGGTGTACTGTATGTCAGTGTCTGTTCATCCAAGCCAGGGTCCAGGGTAAAAGCAGGGCCAGGGAGCGGAGTGGAACAGTTCGCTTTGCGCAGTGGAAACAGCATAGGACCCTATTGTGCCGTCCCGACCCGAGCCTATAGAAACAGGCTGAGCCGGCTTTAGGCATTAGGCTGCATAGGCTGCAGCCTAGGGCCTCCGCCAACAGGGGCCTCAGTGAGCAGCACTTCAAAATATATCTACATTAAAATATGTTCTGAAAAGCAAAAGGAAAATTGCTATTAGAAAGTTTTATGTATATTTTTATGATTGAACACATTACAATTCTATTGGCATAAGTTAAATAGAAAAGTTAGTGTCTTTTGAAAATACTCAGAGGGAGGGGCAGTACTGCTGCGCTGTGAGAAAGAGAGAGAGAGAGAAAGAGACTCTAGAAAGATCATTCACAGCATACAGCGGGAAATCCAAGACTCTGGACGCAACTTAGACACCCTAAAACATGTTCTACACGCCACAAGCTATCAGCCAGTCTTTGTTTCGGGTCAATCCGTTATGTATTCTCGGAGATACGATCAGTAAAAGCTGATGAACAAACGTTTCAACAAATTTAGTTTAATAGCGCAAATCACCGCGACCAAGCGCGGCGCATTGCTGCCCGCATTTCTGTCGAATTATTCCAAAGAGAAATGTCCAAAAACAAGCTTCTGTAGACTATTTTAGCGTGAGCCACTCTGCTTCATGTGTGCGTGACGTGAGAGCGCTCTTTGCCGCGAAGCAGCAGAAGAGAGGAGGAAATTAACTCTTTCCCTGCCAATGACGACAACGTGTCGTCATAACGAACCCAACCGTAGCCTGCCAATGACGACAATTGTCGTCATAAGCTTTTTTTATATGCGGCAATAGAGGGTTCTCTGACGCACGTGTCCGGTGCACCAGCAGTAAACAATCATGTTGCACTTTCATATATTCACCACCGGAGTGCAGTATCACATTAGCACAAGGCCGCAGAGGAAGCCAAGGACCGGAAAAATGCACGTCTTTCTGTTTACATTACGGAGCGCAGTTGGCTGTGTTTAAGTAATCATCCGCCTCTAAAGGATCGTGTTTCTTTTCAAACGGATTACAGGCAACACATCTTGGACTAAAAACATTGTTGAGTAAGTTTAGAGCAGATATTTGATCTTTAAAATGAAGAAAAGACGATCCTACTGGACTGGGACTGGACTAGGACTCTGAGGAGAACGAGTCATGCAGCGAGTCTCCAGGAGAAAAACTAAACTTTCTCTTCTGTGAGCGATCCAAAAGTGTCAGAGTAAGTCAAACTACTGTATTTCTTCATGTTTGAAGGGTTAAATATAATCTTTGCCCTGTGAAAGCGTCTGAATCTATAGAATCTGCATCAGAAAGTAGAAAAAGTCCTGTGATGCATCCTCGTCTGTATCACAGGTTTTGTTGGTTTAAAGATGAAAAAGACACTCGTCCTCATTGTTTTAATCACGTGAAGCTTGTATTTTTATCCTAAAAACATTATTTCATTGTACTGGCTCATATTCTTTCACTAAAAAGTAGAACAGACAAAAATAACACTGACATGAAGTTTGATTTAGAAAAAGGACGTTATCTCAAAAGTTTCTCGTCAAACACTGAAATGTAATGAAAACAACGAATTTCAAATGCCTATAAAAAGAGAACGGAATAATGTAGAATAACATTTATTTTTTTAAATGAAAGTAGACACTTGTAGGTCTCATTTGATGTACAACATGTCATGATTCCAGTTGCACAAGGTTTTTTGTGGAGCTGTGAATATTGCTTAAAATTAGCAAAAAGTCCTGGCAGGGAAGGGGGGTCAAAGTGAGAATAGGGCTGGCAGTGAAAGAGTTAAAGAGCCCATACACAAAAAAATTGGGTGTATATTTTAACACTGTTTTCACATGTAAAACATATCTGGAACTGTGTTTTGTTGTTTTCACACTTGTTTCAGACACAGTTAGTTCATATTTAGGCCATGTTCTTCTCTAAAACTGAAAACACACTGATTTCTAAGGTACAAAGTGCTCCACTGTGTTTTAAAATTGCACACATCTTTACAAAAATCATTTTAACATTGTTAGGCATAGATTTGCTTGACATTGAGACCACAGAAATAGTTTAAGCTTAATTCTAACCTGGAACTTTTCTGTAAGGTAACACTTACTAAATTGCCTACTGCTAAATCATGTTGAAATAATATTATTACAAATAATAGTGGCCAGGAACTGAGTAAAAAGCAACAAAATCTTCTCTAACCCCCCCCCCCCCCCTCCAAAAACATTAAGTCGGTCCTGGAAACAGGGCTTAAGTTAGCCCAGTAACAGCATGTAGACTACGTTTCTACTTTGTTTCTCCTTAGTTTCTATTTAGACAGTTTATACACCCATTTGACCTCTTAGAACTTCTTTTTTTCTCCTTTTTAAATACTTTTTATTGACTGTTTTTTGAAGTGTCAGTGAATGACCTAAGTAGTATAAAATGTGATAGATTATTTGTTGTAGCTGCTACCTTTGGTTTGCAGAGTGTATTTGGAGATGGTCGTCACAGTACGAGGCGAGACAAATCAGGCAGGACTTTGTAGCGGCCATTTTGGTGCAGATGTCACATTGAACTTGTCCCGGTCTCCCTCTGAATCTCCTCGGGTCACATTCTTCCTCTTCCCTTTTTTTCTTTTCCTCTTCTTCTCTCTTTGCTCTCTCTTTCCTACTCTTCTCCTTCTCTATCTCTTTCTTCCTCTTCTCCTCTTCTTTGTCGTTCTTCAACTGCTCCACAACATTCCGTAGCACTATGTTCACTTCAGGTTTTCGGTTTAAGTAGGTTTTGCATAAAGGGCATATATCATTGGTGTGCATCAAACTCATAGTCAGACAATTTTTGCAAAAGGAGTGACCACAGCCGGTAGTGACTGGGTCTGTAAACAGGTTCCTACAAATGGAACAAGACAGATGCTCCTCCATCAAGTTAGCAGGAAAGGCAGGACTGGAAGCCATATCTGGGAAAAAAAGAACATTTTATGTGTTTTATGTTATGTTTTCACCTAAAAGAAAATGTATTTTATAAAAATCTAATATTTCAAGCAGCTTGCAAGTTTATTATATCCTAGTTGAATTTTTTGAAATGCTGGCGTTACAGCGTTAGCATTTACAGCTGAAGCACGGCTAATGCTAAACCATTGCCTAATGCTAATAGATCATGAATTTAAAACAAACACATTGTTAACATAGTTGTAATATATTTTTTCTCATTGTTTATCTAAAGTGGAAGTGATGCATAACCAGTTAAAATCTTAGCAGAAAAAAAATTCCCAATTAGCAATTTTATAGAACGTACAAAAAAAAAAAAAAAAAAAGCCTATGATACTGCTTTTTTTTAGCAGTAAGTAAAACTTGTTTTTTTTGTTTGACATTTTTAGAAATAGATTTAATGTTATCTTGGAAACTGTGACCACATACGCTATTCTTTATAATTGTTATATGTACATGGGTATTATATTTATTTGCAAAAAATAATAATAATCTTTATTTATAAAGCACTTTTTACAAACAATGTTTACAAAGTGCTGCACGCGCAGCAAGTTAAGACTCACAGCCCGATCTTGCCCCTTTGTCTTAGCCGGTGTTAGCCTTGGTCTTAATTATTTCTCTGTTGGCCACTAGTGGCTCTCTTCAAGCTCTATACACTGTCAGTATAGAAGGTGTGGCTCCAGCCAGATGTGAGGGTGCAGTTTTTTTCATTGAACCTGGGTCAGTGTGAATGCTATGGAAAGGCCAAAGAGACCAAAATTTTTTTAACGCGTTGACACGTAAAAAATGGTTTAAAAAAATACATGGCCTCTTTGGCCTTTCCATAGCATTCACACTGACCCATGTTCACTCTCACATCTGATTATCTTTTTTATTAAGTCAACAAGCTTTATGTAAAAGAAAAGACACATTTTTAGACAAAGTTGTTAAAGTCTGTCAAGTACATAGACTTTCACCAAATAGATTTCTATTATTACAGTTTTTTTCCAAACTGAAGCTGCTGCTACAGTTCTCATTTGCGTGTAATCCTAAAGCAGCTGCTCACTTGTCACAGGCGTGAGCATGTGTCAGGTTCAATGAAAAAAACTCCCTCACATCTGGCTGGAGCCACACCTTCTACACTGACAGTGTATAGAGCTTGGAGAGAGCCACTAGTGGCCAACAGAGGAATAATTAAGACCAAGGCTAAGACCGGCTAAGACAAAAGGGCAAGATCGGGCTGATAGGCTGTGTCCGAACGTCCACACTCGTTCCCTATCCACTCAATTACTACATAGTCCTGCACTGTTCAATGGACTGGTCAGTGCACTCATTCATCTGGTCTTTCGGGACGACGCACACTACTTTCAGCTGACCGCGGGTCACGTGCCTCTCCCCTTGAGTTTCTAACGGTCGGCAAAAAAGTCCGATAAAAATGAACTTTGTAATAAATACTGGTCAAATCCATCTGACACGCACATATTTAAGGACTACTAATCATAATACAAGTCTGGTTTAACTTGGACAATACATTTAACCACAACAGACTGGATAATTCCTCTTTTACATCGAAACTATAAGATAAGCAGCTAACGTTAGCATCTTTATGGCTAACAGCTTTCAGTTACGAGTGTTTTGTTTATTCTCCGGCTCAACAGTAAGTTTAAGCGGCTCCTTATCATCTTTACTTCAGTCGTGTTGTTTACAGTTAAAGACCTCACGTTGTCCGCGCTGTTTTTTCTGATTCTCGCAATGGATTGTGGTCCATATTGACCGTTCTAGTGCCATCGATGCTCACTACTTTTCCAGATGCATTGTGGGAAATTTTGAGTGCACTACTTTTTGACCTGCTGGACATTCGGACACCACTACAAATGGCGTGACCCCCGAATAGTGCACTATATAGTAAATAGTGTGGACGTTCGGACACAGCCATAGTCAGCAAAAGCACATGGTGTAAGCAATAAAGACAGAAACATAAAACAATAAAGAAAATACCTTCTTTATTTATTCATTTATTTTGTATAAATAAATAAATAAATAAGGCAGACAACAGGACAAAAGACAGACAAATAGACACAGGAATTAAAATTTAAATAAATCAAAAATAGTGCTTGTTATATCATGTGGCTTCGCTTTTCTTGTCTAACTTTATATGCTTAGTTGTCTCAGAAAAGCTTTAGAGTACATTAACATACATGAATCACTTTCTTTGCAAAATAACATTGAATGTTACACATGTACCTTATCCATGCTGACAAAGAAACAATTAGTATGTTAAAAATGTATTCATGAAAACCTGGTCATATGTACGTACTTCAAAAGTGGGCTTACTCTTTAAAGCAAACCCTGACTTACCCTAAAATACTTATAATATCTTCAATATAAATATAGGACAAACTCCTTGGAAGTATTTGTTGTTTTATCAAAATAGTGTTTTAAAGAAATTACATGGAGGTTGCCATTTTGCTGTGGCCATTTTGCGTTAGCAAGTAACTAAGCAACATGTTAAACCTTTTCAGTTTGAGCTGGAGTATGGCCAAATACAGGAGGATGATGTGGAATCTAGTGACAATGAAGATAAGCAAGAGGAAGAGACAAGAACTGGACACTGTCAGTGGTGTTTTTGTGGCAACTGTTCACAGATGGAACCCCAGGAGTAACCATGGCACTTTTTTATGTCATCAACCAAAATGGCGGCGCCCAGTGGCTTGAAAACAACATAAAAAGTGACAATTTTATTAAAATAGTAAGCAGTTATATATTTGTTTGCAATTTATTTTAGTAAACATGGGCAGTACCAGCATTTTAGTCATGTTTATCTTCATAGTCAGGGTTCTCTTTAAAGAAGAGCAATTCAACACATGTCGAGGGTCAGATCAGGCCCTCTAAACCAGAGGTTCTCAAATGGGGTGCGTGACGTGAGTTCAGGGGTGCAGCGGAAAATTGACCTTTTGCCGAGCCCCGCCCCCCTTAGTTACTGTTGCTACGCTCGTCAAATATGATAGCGTGCCATAGACTTCAATGACAGAAAGAAGTATACCTATTCGCGTTAGTAACTTTTTTAAAGCAATTTTACCGCGATATCCTCTAGATCGAGGCAAAAGGGATTGCACTATGCAGCGGAGGGATTTATTCAAAACATTAAAATTCGCAACGGAGGGGACATAACTCCTATGGAGGCTAATGCTACTGGTCTCATGCTAAATCAGAGAAACCCATGATCTTTAACGTTACCTCAAATACAACAAGCACAGCCTTGTCCTGCTCCTGCACTGCTGGGTAAGTTCACTTTCATATGTTAAGGTCTATTTTTCTCTATTGCAAGAATATTGTTCATTTACAAGGATATGTTAGCGAGCTAAGCCTACTAGCGCTGGCTAAAGCTAAGATGCTCGCTAAACTAAGTTTAAACCTATTGCTGGGTTTCACATTCTAGAATTCTTGTCAGTTAAAAGCCAGATTGGGGGCAAGTGGCAGTTTTTCCTATTAATTATTGGACTTTGCCATGAAATATTTCAAAAAATATTTAACACATTTAAAAAGTGATGATTTTTTGGGTGACTGGACCTATTTAACTTTTGTATCACAAAAATAAACTCAGTTTAAACAAACTTCATTTTAGCTGCCCCCAATCTGATTGAAATAACATTGCCCTGTAGAATTCTGTGATGTCATCTGAAACCCAGCAATAGGTGGGTTTCAGATGACATCACAACCTTCTACAGGCCAATGTAATTTCAATGAGTGGAGGGCAGCTAAAATAAATATTGTTTAAATGCAATTTATTTTTTTTATTTTTGTAATGGAAATGAGTAGTGGGTCTAGTCATTATAGAAATAATAGCTTTTTAAATTAGCAAAATATTTTTTTTATTATTTCAGGACAAAGTCCAATGTTATTGATAGGAAAATCTGCCTCTTGCCCTCCACCTGGCTTATAACTGCCAAGAATTCTAGAATGTGAAACCCACCTATTGCTGAGTCTGATAGAATTTTTCAAATAAAGGCTTTCATATTGACCCTATTTTGTCCCGCCCACTTGACTTGGAAATGCACTTCCTGTTTAGTTCTGCTAAGGTAGCTAACGTGTTTGTTTGTCTGTCTTGTGGGGCCATTTTAATTAAATATAATGACAGTTAAAATAAACCCATCGACTGAAATCTACAGGCTAAATGCAGCTAAACAGGAAGTGCACATCCTAGAAAAGTAGGCGGGACAAAATAGGGTCAATAGAGCAGTAGTTGTGAACACCCAGAGCGCGCTCTTCGCCTTACTTTCAAAATGTGTGTCCCTTCAACTTCTCACCCATCCTCACTTTAGAGAGGCTGCGTGTGCCATGTAGAACTCATTAGGAACTGATTGTGTCTTTAAATAAGCCACACATAGAGATATTCTACGAAACTGGAGCTTCGTATTGATGCGTAATTTGTGCAAATCTGCCTCGAATCTGCGGAGAAAAGGTCCGAAACATAAAGTGAAATAAAACCTACGAGAATAGAAACTCAATGCGGCGCGTAACGCACAACGCAGAAATCGTCAAAGTGATCTTTGGAGCTTTTGGATTTGCAAGACAGTTTCATAAAACAGAAGTCCTGCACTGACAAAAGTTTGTAGAACTTTTTCTTCACTCTGATCACACAGGACAGTCTTGTCACACTGAAGCTTCTGAACGCTGGTTTACAGGGGCGGACCTATTTGGGGTTGGGCCCCTGAGAGCTTTTGATTTTAAAATGATTTTACAACATACTTTACACCATTTCAATAATAATACAATTACATCATGTAGTAAGAAAAAAGCATTTAAAATAGTTCAGAAAAATTGGATTGGATTTAATAAAATGTTCCCCTGGGAGGCCACGCACACCCTTCTAAATTAGGCCTATAAAAAACATTGTTTTTGTGTGATAAAGTGTTTACTAGCCTCATTAGTTTTAGAGTTCTTTATTGTGGATTTCCATGAAATCTTAATAAGTGGGTTGAAATAAATACAAAAGGTAAAAGACAAGTACGTTTAGGGGTGCCCCAGTACTGAAAAGTTTGAGAACCTCTGCTCTAAACTATTTGATTGGCCCCACACCCATCTTCCATCTTCTGTGTAATATTTTTAGTTCTACTTACTGGTGGATTCCTGGTTTCATTTGGGTTAGCATTGGCTTAAAGTTGGGATAACTAACTCTGTTTTTCACTAAAAAGTACATGATAAATGCAGCACTTTGTGAAAAACCACAGCGCTCTGATTGGCTGTTCTTGAGAGGTCCTCTCCAGTTTCACTTTGTTGTTTGTAAAAAAAAAAAAAAAGTTTAGAAGCTTTAACTGCAACCAAAATAAACATTTCGATATTAGTCATGTGTCGAAGGATTTATCAAAGGAAGTTGTCAGATTTAAACCTAGATTGTGTTTACAGTGTGAAAACCAGCTACCACTATTTGGGAGTCTTTGCTTGCTTATATACGAGGGCAGATAATTTCACACACGGCTAATCAAAAAAAAGAGTATAAAACATCATATGCAAAAATAGAAGAAGATATTCTTAAACTGGAAAGAGAACATGCTGAAACCGCAGATGAAAGAGTAAAAAAATATGCTCACTTTGAAACGCTTAGAACTTAACAATCTATTGACGGCTAAAGCTGAAGCTCAAATGGCAAAAATAAAATATCATTACTATGAAAAAGGAGAAAAAACCGGGAAAATGCTTAGCTGGCTGATCAAAAAGCAAGAACAGGAGAAACTCATAAAGAGCATAAAAAGTCAAGAGGGTGTGATAATTGCTGATCCTTTACGGATATATGCTTGCTTCGAAAATTATTATAAACATCTGTACAAAACTGAAGTACAAACAGCAGTGGGGAAAGTTTCTTAAGGCAAATAAAATTGAAGACCAATTTCAGAGGATATGAAAAATAGCCTCGACTCTAATATTATGGAAAAAGAAATTATTGATGCAATCTCTATGCTTAAAACAAATAAAACCCCCGGACCCGATGGGTTTCCGGCAGAATTTTTAAGAACTATTCAAGTCTGTTGGTACCTCCCCTAATGAATATGTTTAGAGAATCTTATAAAAATGGGAAATTACCAAATTCATTGGAAGAGGCAGCCATAAATGTCTTCTTAAAACCTGGAAAGGATGAGCAATTATGTAGCTCTTACAGACCAATTTCCTTGTTAAATGTCTCTTTTAAAATTCTCTCCAAAATTCTAGCAAATAGACTTGAGAAATTTATGGGACATCTGATTCATGTGGATCAAACAGGTTTATAAAATATCGTCAAGGATCTGATAATATAAGAAAATTATTCCATATTTTACACTCATCAAAGGATGCCACAGAACCAAGAGCCGTCATTGCGATCAATGCCGAAAAGGCATTTCGATCGTATTGAATGGAGCTTTATTTTTAAAACATTGCAAGCTATGAATTTTGGAGACAACTTCCTTAAATGGATAAAACTATTGTATAGAGCACCAGTAGCAATGGTAGTAACAAATTATATCACATCTAAACCTTTCGTTCTTGAAAGAGGCCGCCGCCAAGGCTGTTGTCTTTCTCCGCTTTTATTCGCCATAGCCATAGAGCCACTGGCAACTGCTCTACGTGATAATAAAGATATACAGGGAATAAAGATTGGTAATCAAGAATTTAAAACTTCTTTATATGCGGACGATTTACTAATTTACATGAGTAACCCTCAAAAATCTATACCTCACTTGATGTTACTTTTAGAAGACTATAGTAAAGCTTCCGGGTATAAAATTAATTATGGAAAAAGCGAAATTATGCCACTGAATAAATCTGCATTAAGTCAAACTCCATTTATTAGTGGGCTAAAATGGAGTCCAAAAGGGTTTCGCTATTTGGGCATTAATATCTGCAGTGATATGACTCAAACCTATAAAACGAATTATTTACCTTTAATTGATGAATTGAAAAATAATATACAAAAATGGAAGGATTTGCCCATCTCCCTTATCGGCAGAGCTAATCTTATAAAGATGTCAGTCCTTCCAAAATTTATTTTTCTTTTTCAAACTATTCCAGTGAAATGCCCAGCTCGTTATTTACCACAATAGATACATTGATATCAAAATTTATATGGTCTTTCAAACATGTTAGAATTAAATTATCCAAATTAAAAGCTCCCCCACAAAGGGGAGGTATCAATCTTCCTGATTTCAAACTGTATTATAATGTTGCACCACTACGCAATATCTGGATGTGGTCTCATAGTGAGGGATATATCCCCTCTTGGATAAATATTGAACAAAGTCTGTGTAAATCACTCCCCTTGAAAGATTTAAAACATTTTGGATATATGGATGATCTAGGAGTAATATCAAAGAACCCGATTATTAATCACACTCTGAAATGTTGGCAGTATTGCCATAAAATCATAGGAATAAATAATAAAATATACACTGGTACTCCATTGTGGGAACAACCCAGCTTACACCTAGTTTTTCAGATGGAATAGCACACAAATGGAAACAAGCTGGGATAAATACATTAGGAGATCTTTGTAAGGATGGTTGTTGGAGGAATTCTCATATATTAAACAAAAATACAAACTTGCTCAAACTGATTTGTACAAATTTATACAGCTTAAAAGCTGGATAAAGGAAAGAATTGGAAAGAACGTACCCCTTCAAAAAATAAATGAAAGTTCTCTCTGCACAAAAATAGATGTGTTAACTTCATCAAAAAAATTAATTTCATACTTCTATTTAATTTTAAATAAACAACAAAAATTTGAACATCTACTTACAAAAGAAAAATGGGAAAAAGATCTGGGCAAACGATCACAAATGAAAGATGGGAACAAATTCTTAGAGATTCTCAACCATCCTATCAAATACCAGACATAGACTTATCCAATTAAACTTATTAAACCGTGTATACTATTCACCGAATAAACTGAATCAAATTTACCAGACACATCCTGCTGTCCGAGGTGTAAAGCAGATGGGGCAGACATCTATCATATGTTCTGGACTTGCAAACATTTAGAACAATACTGGAAACAAATTTTTGAACAGCTTGGCAAACTTATCCAAAAAGAGGTTCCAAATGACCCCAGTCTAGCCTTGTTGGGAGATACAGAATGCTTAAATAAATCTCATCTAAATATTTATGAAAAGAAATTTGTTCTGCTTGCAATGGCAGCAGGAAAGAAATGTATCCTAACCGGCTGGAAAAATATAATCCTCCAATGAAGCAGCACTGGTGGAATGAGCTGCTTTCTTACTGCACCTCTGAAAAGATCAAATACGAAATTAAAGGAAAACCAGAGCTTTTTAAGAAAATATGGGATGTCATTTTTAAAGTCCAGAACATGTGACATTGACTTCTGAGTTGTTGTTTTTTTTTTTGTTTCTTTTTTTTTTTTGCCTGTTTGTTTTCTTTTCTTTTTTTTTTTTTTTCCTACTATGTTAATTGTAGTTTTTTCAAATGTACTAATTAGGCTATTGGTTTATGATTTATCTTACTTTTTGGCCAGACTGAAAGCCAGCGTCCACCTCAGTGGACTGTGGGGATGGTGAAGGGTGGGGGAAGGGAGGGGGGAAATAGCTTTTTTTTTTTAAATATATGCAAAACTTATGAAATGAATGGAGGGGGAAGGGTGCCTTTAATTACCAACAAAATTGATGAACTAACAGAAAACAAACTGCTCTTAAATTAAAACAAATAATGAAATCAGTAATTTAAATATATTTGGTAATTTATTGTGAACTTAATGAAATGACTTGGATGTTTTCTGCTGTCCTCTCTGCTGTGTTTTGTGTATACTTTTGTATTGTGTATAATTAATAAATAAATAAATAAAAAAAATAATAATAAAAACCACATCTTTAAAACTGGTTTAACCTCAGTCAGTCCTTCTTTTAAACTGCATTGTGTTTTTCTAGATTTAAAAACTTATTTTAAGCACATTTGTATCTGTTTTAAGTAGGACTGCAACAAGTTAATCGATTAATCGCAACTAATCAATTACTGAAATAATCGTCAACTAATTTACTAATTGAATAATTGTTAACTGGTCTTCATTCAGATTCCAAACATCTATGAGCTGTGGAAAAGTGTCAGATTTAATAGAAATTACATGACAATTGTCATGTAATTGTCAACAATGTAAATTTGTTGTTGCTGTTTTTATGTTTTGTTTTTTGAAAAATTAGTTTGCCTGTGCCTAGTGTTTTTATGATACTGAATTTCAAACAAAACTTTAATACTAAGAAACAGACTCCATTCTTGATGAAGCCTGATACCACAATGCTCATTAAAAATGCTCTTTATGTCAGATTTCTATATGATAAATTTCAACAGAAAACACAAAAACTTTTTTCTAATTAAACATTTTGGTTTTAAGCTAGCTTTGATAAAGTGGTAAGTCTACAACTCATCAGAAAATATCATTTTGTTCATGCAATACTTGCTCAAATGAGAATCAAGTTTGATACCAGTTTTAATGTTGATAAGTATCAGACTTTGTGATAAACCTGAAATCTACATCTCCAGGACATCCTCAAGCAACATTAACTCAGCTCAGATCTGGCAAAAATCTTGCATTCAAGTCACTTTTGCGTTCTAAACAACTAATCAATTAATCGAAAGAATAATCGCCCAACTAATCGATTAGTTATTTAATTAGTAATTGCTTGAATCAAGAACAGATTTGCTTAAAAATCTTTTCAAGAGTACTTGAAACTAGCATTTTCTGCTCAAAACAACTATGTTAGTCACATTTTCTTACTGCACTGGCAGATTATTTCACTTGAAAAAAGACATTTTTACCTCAAAATAAGCAACATTTTCTTATTTTTTGAAAGGCCTTTTTTGCTGTGAGTTGATGTGATGACTCTCTGTGCACCTATTGGCCCTGACACCACAGTCCTTATAGATAATTCAAGTTGAATACCTCTGCTTTAAACTATGTTTCACTCCAAACACTAGGAGGCAGAGTTTAGCTGTGTAACTGTTTCCTCATCAGACTGGGCAGTGGCGTGTTGGAGCAGGTATACGGCTATTAAAAGCACTGAAATTCACTCAATTTACATGCATTTTTCTTTTTTTGCTTTAGTGACCAAAATACTGTTTCTTTAAAGTAATCCTTTCCAATCAGATCAACATTGTGATTTCAGATCAGGATGGAAGCCCAACTGTTGATCATGTCTTGTTATTTTGTACTTTCACATACTAAATGCACATGCCTTACTTAAATCATTGCTTAATAATGAACTATTGTTAGTTATAATCTGTATATTATCATGTTTTTTTTAGTTTGTATGTTGTAGCTTTTGCCTCTTGGCCAGAACAAGGAAAATGATTGTACAATTGGCTTGATTCTAGAACATTTGTAGCTCCTTCCTCTTTGTAAAACTGGCTACACAAGTACTCAAAGCCAATGCATTTTATTCCTAGTACAATAAACCATATTTATATGAATGTAATGGGGTGATTTGATCGCCTAGGTTACGAGGGCGGCGTTGTGGGCGTGACCTTTGCGCCACTGCGTTGTCGCGCAGCTGCTTCCTGTTTTCGTTGATTAGCCTTTGTACATAAGCTTTGTGTGGCAGTAGGCCCGCATTCGCTGGCAGCCTATTGTGTGCCACCTGAGCCTTTAAAAGGAGGTCTCCTTACCTGTGCTTCCTCTTTGGCTGCCTCAGACGTCATCTGCTGCTTTGGGGAGCTGTGCCCGGCAGCACGAGCACCAAACCCGTTGCAAACAACTGTCTAAAAACGAAAATAGCCGCGGCGCTCACACTCTTTGGAAAGCGCACGACGTGCGTAAACACTATCAGTAACTTCCCACTCTGGAACACCTGTGGCTCGTGCTGCACGCTTGCAAAGTGAAACGCTCCGCGCGTGGCGTCAACTGCGTTTTACGCACGGGATAAATTGGAATAAATCACGGCTGTTGTGGTGCCTTCATTAAGCGCTCTATTTGAGCAATACCTGCAAAGATACAAGCGTCGTTGGGGCTTTGGTTGGGTTTTTGGTTGCTTCGTGCACCGTGTGCGCAGCTCGTATTTTTGGTATGTATCCCTCTCGCTGGCGCATATGGTTCTGAACATTATGGAATGTTCAGAATGGAATTAATTCTCAAAAATTCCTCTAGGATTGGAAGCTCGCGGGCCTCTCTTTCTTCTCCTCTTTTCCTCTCGAATTCATCTCTCCACCAGTTGTATTATTGGTCCGTCTCTGACTCTTGTCCCGTGGTCCACTGTTAAGACTCCTTTCGCCCGACACTCCTGTTCTGGACTCAAAGGCGACCTCGGGTCTTATACGCAATCGGGCGGTTGCGTTCCCAACCAGCCGATCGGTGTTGGCTGGCTGTCCGGTGCCCGGGTGAACTCTGGACTGTGGGCCGCAGCGGACCCGCGCTCTATTGGGTAGGAAATAAAAGTCCGAATTCCTGTTGCTGTCTTGAGGGTGTTTTATGCACTCCAGTTAACGCATGTACTATTTTAATCGTGTGAGTGAATGCAAGAGTGAGAATGGAAGTCTACTGAATTTTAAAAAGAAATGTTACACTATTTATTTATTTGTGTAAATAAAAATTGTTACTCTTTTCTATTTCTGTCTACAGTCCGCTCAATCACTTACCTGTGTTGTCCTTTCGTTTTAATTAGTCTAGTTAAGTGTCCTGGCACTATAAAACAGGGTGGCGTTGTTGGTCCATCATTTCCTTTAAAATAGTCTGGTCTATTAGAAATTGGTCAAATTAAAATACAATATTCATCTCACTGCGTCTGCCACAACATTTGCACGCTGTTGGTTTGTAGTCGGGGCTGTGAGTTGGTGAAATTGCGTGACCGTTGTAAGTAAACTTAATGCTTTTTCCCTCCGTGTTTTCGCTAAATTGTAAGTCTTCTAACTATGTGTTTTTTGGTGTCCGGCTGCTTTATAGCCTTACGCAGCTATTAAAGTTCGGGGAGCCTGAGGTGGGGGCTGCGCCGGGTCGCACTCCTAGCCCCTGGTTACTGTGATATGGGCGACTGACGTAAAGGTAATTGTCAAAGTTAATACAGTACAATCTTTGTCAAGTAATCTGGCAACTAATTGTCTGTGTTTTTGGTCAGATTAGCCGCACCAGTTCGCTTGTTTTTCTCTCGTCTCGTTTCTCTCTCGCTGTCTTGATGTAAAAGTAAACCAACGTGAAATACCGTGTGTGTAGTGCTAGTGTGAGTTCGGTGTAAGAATAAAACTGCTTGTCGGTGTAGCTAACTAAAGACGACAACGTAGAATACAGACAACAATGTAGAATAAAAGGTAATTCTCAATTGTTTGACTTAACAACAGCATTTAAACAATTGCACTTTAAACAACTTAGAACAACCAGATAAGCACCTTGTTTTGTGTATTTTAAACATTGTGAAAGTGAATAAAAATGAATTTTTAACTTATTGTAAAATAAAACTAAATATATTTTGCACTTCTGCTGTTGTCCAGTTTTTCCGACCAGACTTACCTGTGATAGTTTATATATTTTTCAATCGGGGGCCTTACCACGCCCGGTTACACTAACATCAGTGCTTGCTTCCTCTTTGTTAAACTGGACAGTCGAGTGCACAAAATACTCTAAAATAAGCACAACATGATTTAAGATAAGCTGTAAAAGCTGTGTGTTCTTACCTTTAAACCACAAAGATGAGATGCTGCTGGTGTGTGGTTGTGTCTTGCATAGATTTCACTCCTGGATGTGTTAAGTTTAATTTCTGCCTAAGCTCCCTCCCTCTACAACTTTTTTTTCTCTGCGTCATAGGCAAATAAGGAAGCTTGTTGTTTGCCTGTGTTGGGGCGTGGTGTTGGCACATCAATGTTGAACTGGTTCAGTGTGATGATGTGGGTAAATGCTCTGCCCAGACATTTTAAACATATAACATATATTGTTTGTTTGTGTTGAGTGATGGTGTGAAGGGGTGTGGAAACGTAAAAGCTTTTGCTTCAACCACCTCCTTTTCAAGCCATGCATTTGCAATGCGTTATTGTTTATACTGTACTTTGTATTGTGTATGATGTGCAGGTTTGGAATAAATTTATTCATTCATTCATTCATAATGTTAAAGGTGCACTGTAGATTTCCTCCTGCCACCTTACTGTTATGATATTAAAGGAGACTTTTTATTTTGATGATTTATTATTGAGCTAGTATATCAGGATTTTATAGGTTGTTCATTATAAACTGCAAAATTGATCTAAAATGGCTCAGTAATATTTATTTAATCAGAAAAGTCCTGCTAAAATCTTTTTTCAGGGGAGCACCCCGAAGAAACCTACGCAGACACGAAAAGTATATGTTAACTCCACATAGGTCTTGGCCTGGCTGGGAGTCGAACCCAGGACCTTGTTGCTATATGAAGCTAGAGCACAAACCACTGTGCCTAAAACAGATCTATTGGATTCATGTTCAAATAGCAGAAATCATAAAGTCATGCCTCTTCATTGTAATAAGCCCTTTTACGCTTTATTCTTATTAGCCCCGCCTTATCATAGTGGTAAGCCCCACCTCTTCATAGTGGTAAGACCGCTTCTTCATAGTGGTAAGACCGCCTCTTCATACTGATAAGACCGCTTCTTCATAGTGGTAAGACCGCCTCTTCGTAGTGGTAAGACCGCCTCTTCGTAGTGGTAAGACCGCCTCTTCGTAGTGGTAAGACCGCCTCTTCGTAGTGGAAAGACCGCCTCTTCGTAGTGGTAAGACCGCCTCTTCGTAGTGGTAAGACCGCCTCTTCGTAGTGGTAAGACCGCCTCTTCATAGTGGTAAGACCGCCTCTTCATAGTGGTAAGACCGCCTCTTCGTAGTGGTAAGACCGCCTCTTCATAGTAGTGAGCCCCGCCTCTTCATAGTGGTAAGACCGCCTCTTCATAGTAGTGAGCCCCGCCTCTTCATAGTGGTAAGACCGCCTCTTCATAGTGGTAAGACCGCCTCTTCGTAGTGGTAAGACCGCCTGTTCATAGTGGTAAGACAAATACAGACATGAGGATAAATAAAGTGATTCAACCTTCCAAGTATGTAAACATATCTAGCAATGCTAACGGTAGCTGCGAGCTAAATGCTAACGTGATGCCGCCTGGCGTCTTTTAGCATATTTTTAACTTATTGTTTACTTTTTTGACATAACAAGATCTCAGTAACCTCCGTTTAAACCTGGTAGTAACTCGACTTGAATTAGTTGTGCTAAAAATACATTTAATTCGCCAGAAAACGTCTTAGAGGTAAACAGTTTAGCTTCCCATTCTGAGGCAGGAGTTGTTTTCCCCCTCGGCAACCAACAGTTGCTGCTGAGGGTGAAAACAACAGTGACGCGTTGCCAACTGTATCTATAGTGGTAAGACCGCCTCTTCATAGTGATACAATCTTCTTGTTCATATTGCTGGGTTTCACATTCTAGAACTCTTGTCAGTTAAAAGTCAGTTTGGGGGCAAGAGCCAGTTTTTCCTATTACTAACATTGTACTTGTCATAAAATATTTCAAAAATGATTTAATACATTTAAAAAGTGATGATTTTTGGGTGACTAGACCCAATAAACGTTTGCATGGCAAAAATAAACTGCGTTTAAACAATATTCATTTTACCTGCCCCCAGTCTGATTGAAATAACATTGGACTGTAGGACGTTGTGATGTCATCTGAAACCCAGCAATTGATAAGCCCCACCTTATCATAGTGATTAGCCCCGCCTCTTCATAATGACAAGTGTAGTAGTAGCCTAATCGAGACTGGTCTTGAGACAGCGTTTTTATGGTCTTGGTCTTGTCATGGACTCAAGCACATTTGGGCTTGGTATTCTTGATTTTGTCTTGAGGGTGCTTGGACTCGATCTTGTTTTGGACTTGGTCTTGTCTTTAGTCAATTAATCGGTCGATGGAGTCTCGGTTTTAGTCGACTAATTCTTTATTTAGATTGGAAGGCTTGTATTCAACAGCAGCAGAATCAATTTTACAAACACAAGGTTTACTATTAATTTTCTGTATAAACTATGGTTTTTGCATGAACTACATATTATTATTAATCTTTTTGAGCAAAGTTTCTTGTAAAGTTGTTACAGTACTAACCTTTCAAACTCGATTTTGATATTAAGGAATAGACTTGATTCTTGAAAGTCAGATTGTTATACAATGGACTGACATTTTCAACTCAAAATGCAAGTATATGATCAAACATTTTACTTTCAAACAAGTTTTGATGAAAGATTATTTTAAAACTTTTCAGAAAATGTGACTTTTTTTATTTACAGAAAATATCAAATTCGGTTCAAATTGTTGTCCCATTAATGTAATCGGTATTTGTTCAAATGAGTATCTAGTTTCGATCCCAGTTTTAACATTGATTTGCAATATTTTTGTCAAGCCTTCTTTTTAGCTTCAGAGCCTTTGTCACGCCCCCTTTTTAGTCGATTAATCGGTTGATAGAACACGTCTTTAGTCGACCAAGAATTTATTTGGTCGACTGCAGCCCTATTACCACCACACTCTGCTAAACTTTCACCAAGAGTGCGATGACCTGTCCCAGGCACAGTTTAGCACTGCACAACCAGGGCTCTCCAATGTAGCTCAGGAGCTACCAGTATCTCGCCACCATCTTTCAAGTAGCTCGCCAGAGAATTATGGAAACATACAAATTATGCTTTATTACTCAAATTGTATTTATTACATGCCTTTGTCTTTAAATGTCTAATTGTGTCCACTTCTAAATAGATGTCATAGTTAAATTTGGGGTAGCTGATTTTCACACTGCAAACACGATTTAGGTTTTAAATCTGACAATTCCTCTCATAAGTCCTTCAACACATTGTTAATATCCACATGTATTCATTTTGGTTGCATTTATGGCTTATGAACATTTTTTTTTATAAATAACAAAGTGAAACTGGAGTGACCGCCCCAAGCTCAGCCAATCAGAGCGCAGCATTCAGCTCCAGATTAGAACTAAAATTCTTTATTATTCAGTTCAGACAGTACTCAGAGGTCCCATTTTTTCACAAAGTGCTGTATTTACTATATACTTTTTAGTGGAAAGCACAAAGTTTACAAATTTACAACTAAAAAAGTTAGCTATCCCACTTTTAACTTCAATTTTTGGTCATCGCTAAAAGTAGCAGCTCACCACCAGTTTTTTTTTTTTTTGCAAAAGCAGCTCTTCTGGCGAAAAAGGTTGGAGACCCTGATGTAGACACTGATACATGTATAACATTTCAGCGGTGGTCTTGATTTGGTCTTGGTCTTGTCTTTGGACTCCATCGTCTCAGTGAGGTTTTGGATTTCTTGACTACAACACTATGACAAGCCCCTCTTCAAAGTGGTACCACTGCCTCTTCCATCTTTGGTAATAAGTCTCATGATATTACATTTTACAACTTACTGTACTTTATATAAATGAATAACTGAAGCACCATCTTTACTTTGAGTGTCCAGTCTAATGGAATACAAAAGACACATAGTAGATTCTTATTTGTCATTGAAATGCATTTATTACATTAAAATCTATTTCATCACACATAACAGATACAAGATACACATTCATTTATATTTGTAAACATTTTCCCGACAGTGAGTAAAATTTTAGAAATATTTACAAAAAATTCACAGTTTTGAAAAGGGTTAGGGATAGGTTTAGGGCTATATATTAAAAAAAAAAAAAAAAAAAAAAGATTGTGTCTGTTCATCATAGTGGTGCCGTGAGTAAAAATCTCTAAAAAAAAAAAAAAGATAATTGAGTTGACATTTAAGGTAAAATTGAAGAACTTTTACAACAAATACAACCAGAAAACATTGCTATAACAAGGTTTTTGCTCTTACCTGTATGAAGTGTAGGCTGTCCTCTGTTTGCAGCAGCTGGTCCATCTGCTCCTGTCTGGTCTGAAGCTCACAGACTTCCTCCTCCAGCTCCAAGATCTGCTCTTTATTAAGAATATCTGTATTCAACTTCAGAAGCTCCTCCATTCTCCTCCGTCTGTCCTGCATCGTCTGTGCCACTTTGGTCCGTTTGCGTAAAAGCTGACTCTGTAAAAACACAGTCAGATTGGAACAGTAGGTTAAAACTGTCTATTAGATTATACTATATATGTAGAATGATCAAAAAAATCTCAAATTAGTGTTGCTTATATTTATGTCTATTATATACAAATTTAGAACAAAAGCAATTTCCAAAAATGTCAATAAAAATCAAAGGTGAAACCAGTTGAAGTCACAACATTCAGACTTTTGTAATAGCAAGCAATGTTAACACTGACTTGTAAAATTATCTCGAAACACAAAAACATGAAAAGTTTACAACTACATTTGATATTTAATGTTTACAAGATATCTAATTCAGAAAAATCAGGTAAAGAAAACCAAATAAACAACAGGAACATTGTAACTGTTTCTCACTGATACAGACTGTGTTGTGGAAATGAATTGTTGTGTGGCATGTGGAGTGTACTTTATCTCTTCTGCTGTTTCATGACTTATAATGACATAGACCAGGGTGTCAAACATTGGGCCCGGGGGAAAATGCGGCCCATTAGATTATTTTATGTGGCCTCCAGGATGATTTCTGATTATTATTCACAGTGGCCTTCTGTGTAAAAAGCCACATAGGCCAAAATAAAAAAAAGCCTATGGAAATAAAAAGGCTTCTATTTCTGAGATGTGACTCTAAAACCAAAAATGCACCGGAATGCAGCAAATTATATACAGATTGTCCAAAGATTATCTGAGAAGGACACTCTACACTCTGCACGACACACACAATACAGCACAATTCAAAATAATGTGATGCAATGTAAAGCAATTCAATATTATGTTACGCTTTACATAGCCTAATTGTCATGAATTATCATAGGTAGACCTATATTTTTCAATGCGGTCCTTGACTTTGATCAATTCGGCCCCCAGCTCCATTTGAGCTCGACACCCCTGACATAGACGCTTTGTTCCAACAGTACAGTAGGCTACTTTGGCTCATACATACTTTGGCCGACAATTGGAATAAACCTAGTTTTTAGATTTATTTTTTCATGTAAAACAGGGGTGCCCAAAACTTTTTCAGACTGGGCCGTATTTTGAAACTTATATGGAGCGGAGGGTCATATAATTCACGTTGGTGAACTTTTAATAACCATTTACTTTACTTTACTTTATTTATTTAAAGGACAATGTGCAGTTACATTAAAAAGATGGCTGCACCAGAGTTAGCACAGAGCTACTTTCCATCTGTAGTCCGTCACAAACAACAGTTACATACAATAAGAAAACATTAAATAAAAGCCTTTAAGAAAATGTACAACAAAATTACACCCATATTCAGTAAAAGTTCCATTAGAGGTTACAATATAGCAAAAATTAATCCTTAATCCTTCTTAATTGTGAATAAATGCCGACACTGCTGGTTTTCCAATAGTAATTTCTTGACATTGCATGAAAAATATCTCATATCAGAAGAAAGCTTCAGATTCTGCGGAACCATTCATTTTAAGGTTCAAATTTGACATAAAAAACTATACTATACTCTTGGAATATTCTATTCTAACACATGTTTGCTCAATGTCAATTACACTTAAAACCATTAACTTTGATAATAATGATTTAAACAATCACTTGTGTCAAAGCCTAAGTTTACAGTACTTGAGACTGAAGCAGTTTGAAGATAGAACAAAATATAGGTAACACTTTATAATAACTACACCTTAATCAGCCTTTATAAACTCTTAATAAAGCATGAGTAAAGACTAAATATGTCATGAACAAATCAAATTAATGAATAAAAAAGTTTATTAAGGCTTTGTAACTACTTAATTACCCCAAGCCCTGCCCCTCATCCTAAATCCTAACCTTAGCGTCATAAAAAAGTAGTTACTAAGCCTTAATAAACTTTTTCATCCATTAATTAATCATATGTATATAAGTAATAAAGTCTTTGTTCATGCTTTATTAATGATTGACTGTGGCTATTTAAGGTGTAGTTATTATAAAGTGGTACCAAAATATAAAACTAAACCAGCAAAGCCTTTATTATGAGGTAAGCAAATATGTCCAAAGACTTGGACCCAAGTGTCAGAGAGTCAATTTAACCTATGTCCCACACGAGGGTTTTCATGAAGAATGTGTCAAACTGAATCAGGTTCCACATAGAGCTGTGCAATATATCAAATTTTAGATAATATTGTGAATGTTGTTTTGAGGATGTCCAAAAATTGAATATCTAGTATATCGTGCAGTAAAAACTTGCTAAAAAGAGCTCATTTACATTAAAAAATTAATAATAATGCTGTACTTTCTTAAAGACAAGACAATTTTAAATATATACTGTATCATAATTTGTACATTAATCGATTCAAAGAGTTTTATAAAGCAGGAAAAGTATTCATAATGGCAGGTTGCTGCACTTTTGTGATTAATTTGACAAAAATTGTTTAATAATTAAACACACTAGAAAAAAATGACCATTTAAAATGAGTCTTTTTCATGTTTTGAGTAGATTTTGGTTGGTTTGAACTTGATCACCAACAGAACAAAGAAAAAGATCTAATTTTGCTTAAAGAAAAAAACACACTAATTTGAAATTATGAAAAAAAAAATCTTGTTTTCTTGAGATAATTATTTAAGACAGTCAAACGTTCTCGAATCACGATAAACACTATACGCCATTCATTCAATTTTAAACTCATTGGAATATTTAAGGTTGTCGTTTTTCCAGTGTAACTAATTTGAACACAGATTTTAACACATTTATGTTGAACTGACAGAATATATATTTTATATATATATTTTTGTCAATATCGCCCAGCCCTAGTTCCACACAAATTTTTTTCTACCAAGTTTTTACATTCAGTGCAGTCACTTACACTCTTTTGCCTATTGTCTTTGAAAAGCACCTGAATTTTTCAACAGATAAACTGCTTTTAAACTTACCGTGATTTCTGGTCTATAAACCGCTACTTTTTTCCACAAACTGTGAAGTCTGCGGCTTATATACCAATGCAGCACAATGATAGATTCTCGTAGACTTATTATTGACAAGTGCGGCCTATTATATGTACTTTATCATTTTCTTATTTTCTTATTCAGGTGCGAAATAGAAACCTAGCCCCAAGCCCTTGCCCACTGAGTTTTGTTCCTCTCTCAGCTTTACCTAACTTGTACCTTCTTTTTGGCCGCTTCTCTTTTCACGCTGATGGTGTGGTGTCCTCTGTGGTCGCTCTGAGCACACAGGGCACAAATACACGTCTGATCGGTCCTGCAGAACCTCTCCAGTCTCCTGCCGTGAGCTTTACACAGAGGGCCCTCCAGGTTCTTCACCACGTTGACCAGCAGATGGCGCCCCAGCTCTGCGTCCTGGTAGTGAGGCTGTAGATGAAGAGGGCAGTAGGAGGACAGACACGTGACGCAGGACTTCACCGCTGGACGAGGGGTCGAGCACAGGTCACAGGGGACTTCTCCACAACGTAAGGGAGGTAGGTTTTTATCACTGCAAAAAAAAAAAAACATATTTGGGTCTTGAACAGTGGTCATTTCTTCGAAGAGTTAACACGTATAGACAGACATAAACAGGCTATCATTCACTCTATTCATACTTCATTCACACAAGGGGATTTTGCATTGTTGCTTTAAATATGCATGTTTTTTGGAGGTGAGAGGAAGTCAGAGTATGTGAAGAGAACCTACAGTAGTGTTGGGAAGAAAACTTCGAAAATGTATTTAGTTACCGAATACTGAATATGTGCATTAAAATGTATTTTGTAATGTATTCCAGTACAAATCAAAGTATTGTATTCTGAATACTTGGAATACTTTCACTTTCAATTTGACTTATATTGTAATACATTATAATACATTACATTACAACCTTTCAAAGACCACAGAGTCCCAAGACCAAGACTGCAGTCCATCGAGACCACCATTGTAACTGTATACAATTATCAGTGTCTACATGAGCTTATTGTGCAGTGCTTATTATAAATTTGTGCCTGGAACAGGTCACTGTGCTGGATGGAAGTTACCAGTGTATGATGGCAATGAAATGTGTCAATCGTGTCCAAGAGAAGATTGAGTCCAAGACCTAGTCCAAGATATGATCAAGTTCAAGACAAGAACAAGTCCAAGCACCCTCAAGACCAAGACAAAACCTGAGTCCAAATGTTCTTGAGTCTGAGGCCAAGACCTTTAAAAAGCAGTCTTGAGACCGGTCTTAAGGCCAAGTTTCAAGTGCTATTACACTAGTAAAAACACTAATCTTGTGTTGTGTGAACACAAGATTAAAACTTTTTATTTTAGGTTCACAGTTTGTTTTACCATTGTTAATAAGATAAGCAAACATTTGAGATGGAAATATGGCTGGAACAAACCACTCTAATATATTTGCCTGGGATCCACAAGCCACGCTTCAGCAAACTGCGAAGAGTGGGTCTGGTCACGTGATGGTCACATGATATTTTGTTTTCATCAGGAGCAACCATGTTGGTTTTCAAACGACAGAAGATAAGTGTCTCTGATTGGCTCAAAAGAGAGACACAATGGCCAGACGATATATTTTTGATATATCATCTGGATTTTTCAGGCAACTAATATTTGTTCAAGGTTTGTCATTCTAAATTTAAGTTTAAATCCTAAATTGAGGGTTGAAATACAAACATGTAACATAGTTTAAAAAGTAACTGTATTCTGAAAAGCAAATGAGTGTAATTAATACAGTTTATCTGAAATAGTGGTCTGAATACATACTTTCTGTACAAGCATTTAGTTACTTCCTAACACTGCCATGATAACATGAGAACATACAAACTTCACCCAGAGAGATCGTGAGGCGTTGTTCCAACACAGTCGTCCTATTGGAAAGCCAGAGCTCTAACCACTCAGCCTCACTCACCTTTCTTCCTGTTCACATTCTGAGGATTCTAGTATTTGGAGCTGAGGACGTGTTTGGAAGCAGGTCTTGCACAGAGGACACAGACACTGTCCCTGAAGTCTCCAGAAGTCTCCGATGCAGCTCAGGCAGAAGACATGTCCACAGGGGAGCGTCACAGGGCCAGAGAAGTTCTCCAGGCAGATGCAGCACAGCGAATGTTGGGACATGAGCTCACAGAGCTCAGGTAAGGTCACTGCAAAACAAGATCGTTACAGTCACTTTAAATGCACTTTAGTAGTAGTTATTTGTAATGACTGGGCAATGAATAAAAATATATTCAGATATCGAGATATTTCATGGACAAGATATTAATTTGGCCATTTTATATGCAGTATATTGGTATAATTCTGGATTAAAAGATCCCATAAAACTGATAAAAAACAGTTTCAGGTAGAAAAACAACAAAGAAAATGAGAAGATCCATTCAATTTTCTATTTGTTGTATTAGTCGAATTATAACCTTTATAACCAAAAGACATCACCACAATTATTGTATTTAATGTAAATTTACATTTCTTTTTTTCTAATCAGCAGGCTATGAGCTTAAAAAGGATTTCACCTGAAAAAAAGTTATTTTAAAGATGTTGAGCTACATCTCTTGCTCATATCACCTACAGAACTATATTGAAAATAGTACCCAATCGTTCAATAATGGTGTTTCAATTCAATTGTGGTGATGCGTTCAATGCTCATAGGTTTTTCCATGGCAGTGTTTTAGGAAGTGGTTAGGAAAAAGTTAATTTTATTTCTCTGAGGAAGTAAACACCAGCTTATATTGTTTTATTCCTATTTAGTTGAGATTTGCCATTTTGTCCCTATTTGCTTCACAAAAATGATTCAGAAATGAAAAAAATTGGGAATCGGGATCCAAGTATTGAACTGTGACAAAACAAAATCATCTCATCCCTACACAACTAAATACATTGACATGTAACAATCTTTAGTAAGTGTTTTATAGACACTTGTTTGGTTGAGGTTTGAAATTACAAAAAGTGCTGTTTAGTTCTTGGGCTTAGTCAAGATCAGGATTTTGTTCATGATCATAAATAATAACATGCCTTTACATCCAGCATAAATCAACAGGAAACATGTAGAATTATGTACATATTTAGCAATGTACACTTCCCCATTGGAAAAATTGGAAAATTGGAAATCTAGACTAGATTCATTGGAATTTGTTTTTTCATGGTTTTGAAATGCTTTTGCTTTTGTTTTGAGCTTACCTGTAACACGCACATACATTGTCACTGACGTAAATCATGCACATGCAACATTATGATGGATTACACTCGTGACTCACTGTTTTTATCAGATTAAGATCCATCAATGAAGTCAAACAGAACTAGGAAAGACACAGACTAAATCATACGTGATGTTTTAAATGCAAATATAAAGCATTTTAACATCTAATCATAATAATAATAATAAAAGTGTGTAGTTCAAAGCTGCAGAGAAACATTTGAAAACAAGAATCTATCTGAAGTAGACTTTTTTTTTTTCAAATTCATGACGAATACTATCAAGGATGTCAAGCTCATTTACACATTGGCATCATGATTGTCATAAAAGTCCTGGCGGTGACTGTAATAAACCTCCCTACTCTTTGACAAACTAATAATAGTCTCTGTATTCAATTGTGCAAGTTGATAAGATTCAAATAAATATGATGTGGGGGCCTAATCTAGTCTCCTGGCCAGATTAGGCTTAGATAATATGAATACTTGATTTATCAAAAGAGACGCTTTGATCCATGACTTTAATGTTAAAAAAGTTACATTAGCTATTATTTATTTACATTTTGCTAATTTAATATTTGTACAGAATACAAATAAGTTTCGGTAACACTTTGGAAAAACTACACATTCATTAGGCCTAATAAATCCTTAATAAAGACTTAATTCACCATGAACAGCAAATTAATTTACAGATGAAAAAGTCTATTAATTCTTAGTAACTACTTGAGTACTTTGGATCCTGCCCCCAACCTTAAATTCTAACCTTATCTTCTTGATAAAAGTATTTATTAAGCAATAATAAACTTTTTATTTATGAATTCACTGTTTATTGGTGAATAATTAGGCTTTATTTATGCTTTGTTCATCGTTTACTACAGCTATGTCTTTGTTGGTTTGAAAATCTTATTTTTTTTTTTTATTACAGAAGTTTTTTTTTTATTATTATTATATATATTCATTCACTTGCACTGCCTCAAATAAATTCTAATCATGAACCTAATTTTTTCTTCTTCATATTATTACTGTTGTTACTATTTTTTGTTATTGACATTATTTTGTATTTAAACTGGATGATTAATCAAATACCTTATTATTACTAATCAAACTGACACTCTTCATCAATTACTTTCTAAATTGAATCTTCCACAAAGCATTTTTTTTTTTTGTCTTTTGTATAATTTATTCCAAATGAAATCATACTCACGTAGTCTGTGCCTTCTCTGGTTTTCTTCTTTCTCTTTCTGTCTTGTTTCACTTCTTACTCCCCGAGCTAGAAGTCCGTTTACAAAGCATGCTGGGTAAAAAAAGGGGGCGGGATTTTGTATGACAACATCACTTCCAGCTCACTCCTCAAAGCAGTCATGTGAACATAAACAAATACGCCAAGACGTAGCCAAATGCATGACTCAACATCTACACTTGTTTTTCTTACAGCAAAAGATAAATACATAGATAAAAACAGTCGTAGAAGGAGTTTTAAAGTTATAGAAGACATTGCCTGGTAAAGAAAAATTGACAAGCCATATCTCAAAGGTCTATAGTCTTAAAAAGATTGCACCACACAGTTGTAATGACTTTCTCCATAGATGGACACACTTCAGAAGTTACACCAGATAAAGATGATTGTAAAAGACTTTACAACACAAGCTCGTAAAAATAAAATGATCAAGCTTTGATTTAAAGTATGGACGAACTAAGAGTAAAAGTATTGTTATATGACTGACTCAACAAAATGATAAATATTATCGGTGTTCAAAGTTTTGTAATGGAGGAAGCTAAATGAAGGAAATCATAAAACATGTTCAAAGATTAGCCAACATCTGATCAGTAAATGCAAATGATTTATTTACAAAAAAAGAAATAAAGGAGTCACCATTTTTAAATTAGACAGTAGACAAGAACTTGCTTTGGATTAGAAAATGTAGACAGTTTAAATCAAATCAAATCAAACTTTATTTATAAAGCGCTTTTCATACATAAAATGTAACACAAAGTGCTTCACAGTGCATTAAAAACAATCCCGCTCGCCTCCACCCCCACCCCCAAGACAACCCCCATACATGTACACACCCTCTACCCCTCCTCCCCACCATACACCCACCCCCAACCCCTTTTCCAACACGCATACACAAACAAGCACACTCCCAAACACTAAAATACATTCACATACATTTGGCCGGGTACAGGTGGACCAAAGAAAGCATCATCAAAGGAGCTGTCTGCACCAGGAGCAGAGCCACCCGCAGCTACAGGACAGCAGCCCAGGGCCCAGAGAAGAGATGAGGTCAAGACCAAACCTCCAGGGCCCATGAGCCAGAGCCCAGCAGCCACAGCCGACCACAGCTCCTGGTGCAGAGGCTCCTCAGAGGAAACACTGGAAACTAAAAGTGAGAAGAAAATTTAAATTGATAAAAAGGTAAATACAAGCAAACTAAGAACTAGAGTGTAAAATATGCTTTAAAATAAATAAATAAATAGATATATACTAAATAAATACATTTAAAACAATAAATACTAATTAAAAGCTAAGCTAAAAAGATGGGTCTTGAGCCTGCTCTTAAAAACCTGAATGTTCTCTGCGGCCCTGAGGTCCTCCGGCAGACTGTTCCATAGACGGGGGCCATAAAACTGGAAAGATGCCTCGCCGTGAGTGTGTGTCCTGACTTTGGGAATGACTAGGAGCCTGCTGCCGGAGGAGCGCAGGGTCCGCGAGGGTTCATAAGGTAAAAGCAGTCCTGAAAGATAAGAAGGCCCAAGACTATTAAGACACTTAAAAACCAATAAAAGAACTTTAAAATCGATCCTAAAACACACAGGGAGCCAATGCAGCGATTTTAAAACCGGTGTAATGTGGTCCCGCCCCCTGGTCTTAGTCAGGACACGTGCAGCTGAATTTTGTAATAATTGTAAACCTGAAATAGACTTTTTGGGAAGACCAGAGAGCAGGGCATTACAATAGTCTATACGACTGGTGATAAAAGCATGCATCAGCGTCTCTGTGTTGGCCCGAGAGAGAATGGGACGGACTCTGGCGATGTTTTTAAGATGGTAAAAACCTATTTTTGTGATATTTTTAATATGTGGGATAAAAGTCAGCTCAGAGTCGAAAATAACGCCCAGGTTCCTTACTTGTGATGATGGATTAAAATACTGTGTTTGTAATTTGGATAGAAGTTTCTCTCTCTGGGCCTCAGGACCGATGACTAAAACCTCAGTTTTGTCCTGGTTAAGCTGGAGAAAGTTTTCTGCCATCCAGGATTTGATGTCTAAAATGCAGTTAAAAAGAGCATCCATTGGCCTGGTGTCATCAGGAGACATGGAGATGTAAAGCTGTGTATCGTCTGCATAACTGTGGAAGTTGATTCCATGTCTCCTGATGACACCACCAAGAGGGAGCATGTACAGGTTAAAAAGTACAGGACCTAAAATGGAACCCTGGGGCACACCACATGTGATTTCATGAACCTGAGAGGAGCAGGTATCTAAACTTACCATAAAAGTTCTGTCTGTGAGGTAGGATATAAACCATTTGTGCACAGTACCAGAGAGGCCAACCAGGTGTTTGAGTCTGTGTAAAAGAATAGTGTGGTCTACTGTATCGAAGGCAGCGCTTAGATCCAGTAGAACCAACACTGTCACCTGTTTAGAATCATAATTTAGTCTAAAATCATTTAAAATCTTTGTCAAGGCTGTCTCGGTACTGTGGTTTACCCTAAAACCAGACTGACATTCTTCAAGAATGTTCTGTGTGTTTAAAAAATAATTAAGCTGAGTAAAAACTAGTTTTTCTAAAATTTTGCTTAAGAATGGTAAGTTAGATACTGGTCTGTAATTGTTAAAATCATTAAAATCAAGATTGCTCTTCTTCAGCAGGGGCCTGACCACTGCAGCTTTAAAAGCAGTAGGAAAGACCCTGTCTGAAGAGAGCAGTTCATCATGTTTAAAAGCTCGTCTCTAAAAGATTCATAAAATGACTTAAAAAACTGAGTTGGGACGGGGTCTAAAAGACAAGTGGTGGGCCTCACTGACGAGAAAACTTTATCAAGCATCTCAGCATTAACCAGGACAAAACTGTCCAGTGTTTCCTTTGGTAAAGATAAACAATCAGATGCGGTAAAAACAGTGGTTCTAGTAGATAAAATGTCACATCTGATTTTGTTTATCTTTCCCATGAAGTGGTCTGCAAACTGCTCACAAAGAGCATCAGTGGGAGGAAGTTTGGAGCTGTTAAAATCAGGGTTGATAAGATGATCAATGGTGGAAAAAAGAATTTTAGGATTATTTTTATTGTTTGAAATTATTTTTGAAAAGTATGCATTTCTTTTGTTTCTGACTGCGTTGTTGTAAGTCTTTAGGCGGTGAGTATAGATTTGCAAATTCACTGTTATTTTGTTTTTCCTCCATTTTCGTTCTGCCCCTCTGCATTTTCTTTTTAGTTGTTTCAGTTCCTCATTTCTCCAGGGGGCCACAGGTTTGGAAGGGGCCTTTTTTAGTTTAAAGGAGCAACAGTGTTGAGAGCAGATTGTAATTTACTGTTAAAATCGTTCACAATAAAATCACAGGGGGCAGGTAAAACAATTGGAGGAGTGTTTTCTAAAACCTGAATAAAATTTGCAGCCACTTCAGGGGTAAGATGACGCTTCCTCACAGTTCTCACAGAGGTCTCCCGTTGAATAAAATCAGTGATATTAAAAACACACAGAAGTGATCTGACACAGCCAAGTCGACAACAGAGGACACACTCGCAGACAGGCCATGCGTGATGACCAGATCCAGGGTGTGTCCTCTGTTGTGAGTTGGCTGCGTCACGTGCTGAGTAAAATCCATATAATTAAGAACATTTAAAAACTCAGTTGCAATAGGGTCTAAAACATCAATGTGGTAAATTAAAATCACCGATTAAAATAATTTTGTTGTAATGAATTGTATAAAATTGATAAAAAATCTGAAAATTCATTTATAAAAAGACTGCACTTTTTTGGTGGTCTGTAGATTGTAACGCATAAAATTTGTGGCTTAATAAAAAGTATTGCATGGTGTTTCAAAAACTGTTAAAATTATTGAATAAAATAGGTTTGGTGGCTATAGTATTAGTAAATATTGATGCAGTGCCACCTCCCCTTTTACCTTCCCTAGTCTGAAAACTCAAAGTTTAAAATCAAGCGGTGAGGTCCTCTGAGAACAACTGGTGCATCTGCACCCAGCCAGGTTTCAGTTAAAAAACAAACAATTAATATTATTATCTAAAAATAAGGTCATTAACAATAAAAGATTTGTTCAGCAGAGAGCGGATATTAAAAACAGCCATATTTAGAGTCAGTGTAGGAATTGTGGTGGATGAGTATTGAAGACTGGCTTGAGGTTATGTAAATTAACTGTGGGTTTATTGAAGGTTTTGTGAGATGGCCGCTCTCTGCTGATGATTACTGGAATGAGTTGTGGTTGGTGAAATTGTCAGACAGACTGTACCGTGAGTTGAATGTTGTTGGAGAGGAGGCGGGATCCGGTGAGGTTTGGGGTGAAGGCGGTCCTTTTTAAAAAGTTCAGGTCTGTTAAAAAAATGCAATAAAATTGTCCACGTAGGGGATTCGATTTTCTCTGCAGTATTTCATGAGTCTGATGTGTAGTTGTCTGATGCGGCTGAATTTAACATCTCCGAATCGAGGTGGGTGGAAGGGGTCCAGAAACAATGCACTGTTTATTTAAGCTTTGAATTGTGGAAGATGAGGGTTTTGTAATGGTCCAAGAGTGTTTCTGACTGCTGCAACTTTATGTCGTTTGTGCCGATGTGGAGAACAACTGTTGTGACGGTGGGATGGGACGTAGTATGGTGGGGGCGGAATCAGTGATGTCCTTTACCAGCGCACCTGGGTGGCAGGAGGTGTGGCCCGTGTTGATCCTCACGTGTCGAACCATGGAGGATCCAAGGACGAGCACGGACGGTCCTGGCTTCGAGGCGGGGGGCATCGCGGAGATATGCGGCTGGCTTTGCGTCGCTGGGTGGCCGGAGGCATGTCCCTGCTCACACAGGGATGGAGCGGAGGACGCCCCACGTCCACGCGGAGCCGGGGAGCCCCGCGCAGACGAGGAGGACCCCCCAGGCGGCACAGGAGCCGCGCTCGGCGTTGATTGACCCAGCAACTCACGCGCACTCTCATGCAGACTGCCCAGGACTGGCGGTGTTGTGCCGTCCAAGCCTCGCGCTACAGGGTGGTCCGACCGTGGAGCTGGAGTGAAGTGCAGATTTCCGGCACGGGTTTTCTTGGACGGTGGTGGAAACTCGTCGTGATCCAGGATGTTAAATTTGTTTCCCAGCGTAAGGTCCACCGTGGAATAGGAACGAGACGCACGCTTACCTCGCCCCTTACGTGGCCCGACCTCGATCCATGGATTGGACTGAACAGGAGTGCTGCTGATGGGAGCTTTGGGTCTTGCCCCTTGTTGGAGCCAGTTACGTTCCTCTGAAACTGGCCTAGGACACTGGGATCCGAGGACGTTGATCCGGTGGCCTCGCCAGTGGAATACTGGGCCGTGTCAGCGAGTTGGGCGCTGTTTGCACTCCTAATAGTTTTGCCCAGAATGATGTCAACATCCCGTTCCTCCTGGATTTTTACAAACAACGTGGATATTTGATGTTCCAGTTCAGTCACTCTCTGGCTAAGGCCGACGCAGCTCTCGCAACTGGACGAGCAGGTGAGTGGATGCATGCTAGCAGTTAGCACCACACCGGTGCACTGCCTTTTAGTTTAGTTTTAAAATCCGATCATCCACA
>CM076404.1:35371942-35592114 GCA_038363315.1 Mugilogobius chulae
GAATTTAACATCTCCGAATCGAGGTGGTGGAAGGGGTCCAGAAACAATGCACTGTTTATTTAAGCTTTGAATTGTGAAGATGAGGGTTTTGTAATGGTCCAAGAGTGTTTCTGACTGCTGCAACTTTATGTCGTTTGTGGCGGATGTGGAGAACAACTGTTGTGACGGGTGGGATGGTGACGTAGTATGGTGGGGGCGGAATCAGTGATGTCCTTTACCAGCGCACCTGGGTGGCAGGAGGTGTGGCCCGTGTTGATCCTCACGTGTCGAACCATGGAGGATCCAGGACGAGCACGGACGGTCCTGGCTTCGAGGCGGGGGGCATCGCGGAGATATGCGGCTGGCTTTGCGTCGCTGGGTGGCCGGAGGCATGTCCCTGCTCACCAGGGATGGAGCGGAGGACGCCCCAGTCCACGCGGAGCCGGGGAGCCCGCGCAGACGAGGAGGACCCCCCAGGCGGCACAGGGCCGCGCTCGGCGTTGATTGACCCAGCACCTCACGCGCACTCTCATGCAGACTGCCCAGGGACTGGCGGTGTTGTGCCGTCCAAGCCTCGCGCTGCAGGGTGGTCGACCGTGGAGCTGGAGTGAAGTGCAGATTTCCGGCACGGGTTTTCTTGGACGGTGGTGGAAATCGTCGTGATCCAGGATGTTAAATTTGTTTCCAGCGTAAGGTCCACCGTGGAATAGGAACGAGACGCACGCTTACCTCGCCCCTTACGTGGCCCGACCTCGATCCATGGATTGGACTGAACGGAGTGCTGCTGATGGGAGCTTTGGGTCTTGCCCTTGTTGGAGCCAGTTATGTTCCTCTGAAACTGGCCTGGGAACACTGGGATCGAGGACGTTGATCCGGTGGCCTCGCCAGTGGAATACTGGGCCGTGTCAGCGAGTTGAGCGCTGTTTGCACTCCTAATAGTTTTGCCCAGAATGATGTCAACATCCGTTCCTCCTGGATTTTTACAAACAACGTGGATATTTGATGTTCCAGTTCAGTCACTCTCTGGCTAAGGCCGACGCAGCTCTCGCAACTGGACGAGCAGGTGAGTGGATGCATGCTAGCAGTTAGCACCACACCGGTGCACTGCCTTTTAGTTTAGTTTTAAAATCCGATCATCCACAGGTAAAAACGTATATCCAGTAAACAAAGTTAAAAGCTGTAACAATCCGTGCTCGTAGTCCCAAAATAAGAGGTAAAATCCAATAAAAACGATATTAGTTTTGGACTCGATCTGTCAGCAAAACAAAACGCCGGCGCATGCGCAGCATACCCTCTCTCTGTATTCTGCAAGTTTAGACAGTTTACTATGGTGTCAACATTCTAAAGTATGTATGAAGTATATTGTATAATATAATATATGTCTGTAATGTTATTTGTCAAGTAGTGCAAAGCATTTGTCTGTATGTATGTACAGAATGTATGTGTGAGTACCAGCACATACGTACGCATGGTATGTATGTATGTATGTACAGTATGTATGTATGTATGTACAGTATGTACAGTATGTGTGAGTACCAGCACATACGTAGTATGGTATGTATGTATGTATGTATGTATGTATGTACAGTCTGTATGTATGTATGTACAGTATGTATGTATGTATGTACAGTATGTATGTATGTATGTACAGTATGTATGTATGTACAGTATGTATGTATGTACTTGTTTTTCTATCTTAGTGAGGACCGTTTTGAGTTTTTAACCAACAGAGTGAGGACATTTTTGGGAAGTGAGGACATTTTGGTCGGTCCTCACTTTGCGAAGGGCCTGTTTTGGCCTGTTTGAGGGTCAAGATGAGGTTTTAGAGTTAGGGTTAGAATTGGGTTAAGGTTAGGATTAGGGCTAGGGTTAGGGCTAGGGGGTTAGTTTGGATGGTTAAGGTTAGGGTAAGGGGCTGGGTAATATATATAATATTTGTAAATATAATATGTCTGTAATGTTATTTGTCAAGTAGTACAAAGCATTTGTCTGTATGTACTGTATGTACAGTATGTATGTATGAGTACCAGCACATAAGTACATATACATACATACATATGTATGTATATATGTCTGTATGCACAGTATGTATATTTGTATATACTGTATGTACAGAATGTATGTATGTGTGTAGTTTGTATTAATTTCCATTGGTTTTTAAATTTTGTGAGATTCTAAGGTTAATCCAATGAAAAACAGTTTTTTCCATTCAAGATATTAGCACAATATTTTATTTACAGATACAACTACACCTGCCAAATGTGTAGCAGCCAACTGAAGTAAAAGTAAAACACGCATAGAAAACATTCTGTTACAAACATGGTTTGAAGTGGGCAAAAAGTAGTGCTGTACTCTCATATTCTTTTTCACTCAGCCCCACTCAATCTGAAAAATCATTGGGAGATTGTGCTGATTTTTTAGAAGAGGTGGAACTAAGTACTACTGAATCCTGGCGTACCTAATGCACTGGTTTCTTTATAAAGTGCTTGTCTACCTTGCATCTTTGAATTATTCACACCAGTGTACACAGACACTGGAACGACACAGACTAAGTGTCTTGCTCACCAACACAACAACAATTGGGTCTAGTTAGTTGCAGCATTGGTCTTGCATGCCAACTCTATCTAATTGACTAAGTGTAGCGTTGGAGTTAGGGCAGAGCTAGGTGAGTGCCTTTGATACTCTTCATTTTAAATGTCATATGTTTATGTTCCTCAAATGAAAGTGCAGTTCAGTTACTGAGCATGAATCATTCCTGATAATGTATTTTTTTATCTTTTTTTTTTTTTTTCAAACTTGCAAAGAGCCAGGAAAGTCACTATGTGCCTCATTTGGATGAGAGCTGATTGGTTGTACAGAGGGTGGTATGTCTGCCATTCCAGCTTGTTCTGATTGTGAAGGCCCTGCTCTTTCTTCTCTCGCACTTGGGAAGATTTCCTGTTTCTCTTTTGGTTCTTCTTTTTTGAAACACGGCTAAACCAGCTCATGTTTTCATTCATCCTTCGCAGTTCCATCGGCTCCGACTTCTTTGCGTAGCTATGCAGATAAAAATACGGGAACATTTTCTCAGTAAACTTCACTCCAGTAAACGAATAAATGTGCACTTCTCTGTTGACGTCGTAAAAAGACACTCTCCCTTCTTCGTAATCCAAAAACACTCCAATTACATTTGGTCTGGGAGACAAATTGAGGATCTCAGACGGCACACAATTTGAGCTATAAGTAAGACCATCTTTTTCAATGACGTAAAAGCCATTGTCAGGCTTTACATGTGTTCCGCTCTCTCTGGAAACTGTTTCTTTGGCAACACCCACGTCCCAGTCACCTCTGAGGCCGACTTGGACCTCCCAGTAGTGACGTCCAGAGGTGAAGCCTTGGTTGACAAGACCATGGGAAGTTTGAACCTGCTTGGACTGTCTAGCACAGTCCGGTTTGGATATTTGTGGTGCTTTATGCGTCGATCGCAGTCATATACGTAAATACGATGGCTAGCAGTGTTGGCGTCAAAGGTTAACGACTCTGAAAAAAAGCAAAATACAATCCATCAGTAGGCTATGTCATTCCCCAATTTGAGTCAATCATGTTAGACAATGTTTTCATCATTTAAAGTTCAAATATTGCAACTGCTTTGAAACAACACATTTTTGTGTGTTTTTGTAGAAAACCTTAAAATCACAAATGTCCTATTTTTGCACAAACTGCAACAGCACCAGAAGCTTGCACCTGTCTTCTCAGTTTTTGCTTAGATACTTGTGATAATTCAGGCAGCACTTGCTAAATTAATGTTTGTATTTATTTACTTCTCAATGTGATGTTTGTTGGTGAAAATGCAGGAGATCCTTAGTGTTTAGTGTCACTTTAAACAGTATAAAACAGTGAGAGCATATTCAACATTATTTGTCCATAAAGGATAGAAAGATAAATTGGTCAAATGTGGAATACAGCTGAGGGTAAGACTTGAAGGTGTGCTTCTATTTCAAAGCCCAGATGTGTCTGACTTTGTGAAGCGTTAGCGAGCAAAGACTCAGCAGTCTGTTGGAGTTCATCGCCATGCATGCTGCTTCCTTTCAGACTGTGGGGGAACACTGTAAAAATGGCCATCTTCCAACACCTGTATGGGACTCTAATCAATATTTGATGAGGCAAAGCTGAAAGGAGACTACAACAACACATGGAAGAGCTGCCACCCAAGGATGAATGGTCATGCACTCTACAGTGGCAGTTTGGGTACCAGCTCTGTTCACACTGACAAGGAAAGAGCTAAGCAAGATCTGGGGTTGCCCCACCTCCTCTAAGCATCTGGAATGGCGACCTGCAACAGCAGCAGAGAGTGGAGAGAATCTTAGCTCTTAGAGGAAGGTGATGCAGTACAACAATACATTCAAACCATGCTCTGTTCTTAAAAAGATGGACACCACAGGAACTCAGCCTTGTCCAGACTGGGGGGACACTAAAAGAGGACTATGCATTCGGTCCAAACAAAGCATTTTCTAATGAGTGAACATTGGAAGGAGAAAATTCACATAATCACAGTTGGCAGATAAAATGTACACAACCTAATCAACTTACCTTTGTATTGTTTCATTTTGGTGATTTCTGTAAAAAAGAAAAGAAAAAAAGAACAGGATAATATTCGATGAAGACAATGGTTCAGTCGTAAGGCTTGAGTAGGAGCACATAGGCTGTACCTTCTTTTGTCAGTATTTTGAGAATTGATTGAAACTTTTGCAGAAGTTTGGACACAGCAAGTCTCACAGTCTCCAAACAAACATCAGGGAAGGTCACAGGTTCAGTCCAGCGCTTTAGCTCAGAGACACTGTTTAAACTCTGCAGAATGAACAAGGAAACATGTTTCATTCATTTTTGTTTTGTTTATGAACAAAACAAGAAAATTTAGTTCTCAACTTGAAAATAACCTTGACAATTCCATGCAAATTAAGCTGGATGTGCCCAGGATGAATAAAAATGCGTTCTAAACAGACCAACACTAAACTGAACAACAGCTGATAAAACATGATGAGATGATAGATAATCTCCTACCAACATTTGTCTGACACAGAACAGAACTTACTTTATAATCAGGAAAACAGGTCTAAGCTAGCTAGTAGTACAATTCAAAAATTTGATGCTGATGGTCACGGGTTGGACTTATCCCCGTTAGGCACCAGTCCCATACGCTTCATAGTTTTGATCTCTGATGTCTTATTGACTCTTGACTAACCCTAACCCTATTAAAGGAGAACTACACATGTACAAAAAAGATTCAGAAAATGATTTCTGCCTAAATGTTCTTTGATAAATATAAACAACAGTAAAGCCTAAAGAAATTTGGGGTTTTGGCAATTCCTCTTTAAAGGGGCACTATGTAAGAAAAACAAACAAACAAAGTGATTTCCACTTTTGAACACTAGAGGGAGCCATTTACATGCATTTTGCTTATTCAGCATGCCTCCATCTAGCGTCAATGATCCGGCCCGTAATAAAACATTTCAAATACGTATAAATGTATCACAATTGATGTGGAGTGGTTAACAGTGCTCTCTTAAGTATTCATGTTGTAAAGAATAAATATGTTTTAAATGTTTGTGGACTATATGTGATCATTCAAATTCCTCTCAATCTTACACAGTGCCCCTTTAAAAGCTAAAGGTAATTAGTCCATTAAAAAGTCCTGTTAAATTAAAAAGCAGGATGTTTTTTTTTATTTACAAGAACTGCTAAATTAAAAAAAAAAAAGTTGAGATTTTTTTTTTTTTTTTTTGTCAGAAAAGCATTTGAACAGACAATGAGTCACCCAGAATGATGGGACAGCAACTTGTTACATCTACTTTTTTTTTTTCTTCTAATTATCCAGAAGTTAGAGTTAGTCTATTTTTATGGGATGCCTGACAAAATTGAAAAATGAAAGAAAAGTGTGAGGTACCAGACATGTCCCCCAGGTGCCTAAATGAGTTTATTTGATTGAGGGGCCTGATCAGACCTCCATTTTGAATAACATATTTAAATGGGTGTATAACACATATGTCAAAGTCAAGGCCTGGGGGCCGGATGCGGCCCGCCACCTCATTTTATGTGGCCCTCAAGGTCTGATAAGGTTTACTTTAATTTTATATTAGTGCCAGGAGTAATCTGGATGTCTTAACCTAATGAAATGATTTGTCTGAAACTTGACGAGTAAGTCATTTTTTCAGATTAATGCGGATGTATGTATATTCAGTAATTGTCACTTGAATTCATATACAATAATCAAATAATTTGTAAGGTTTAATTTAGTTACAACTGGCCCTTCGAGGACAACCACGATGCCAATGTGGCCTTTTGTTAAAATGAGTTTGACACCCCTGGTGTATAATAACAGGAGACCAGTAGGTGGCAGTACTATGCCAAATTGGCTGTGCTTCATTTCTTCTTAATTATTTTATAAATCGTTTCGTCCCAGAACAGATATATTGCAAATGTGTCTATTCAGGAGAAAATCAGCTTGCACTGCTGTTGTTACATGTATAGAGTATTTTCTTTCTTTCATTACCTAGTTTAAAATGTGGGCTCAACATGTTAATATATTGAGAAACGAGGAAGTGAGTGCATCGCCGGCTCAACAAATGTGATAATAATGTAAAAAAGATCAAACCAGGTGCTCTGTCAGGATGCGGCCTAAGTCGTAGTAACAGACAGAAAAAATCTGAAAAAGTATCCGAGGCACACTGTGATCTGTTAAACTAAAAGTCCTTTATTGTGACTTTTAATTTAACAGATCACAGTGTGCCTCGGATACTTTTTCAGATTTTTTCTGTCTGTTACTACGTTAATATATTTGTTCTGACCTGCAGCAGATGTAGTGGGTCCTCACTCTGCTTCAGCTCCTGCAGCTCAGACTGTCTCTGCTGGAGTTTGGTGATGTCCTCCTGCAGATCTTTGACCAAACTCTCGTCTCGTTCTTCACACATCTGCACTTTCTCTAGGACACTTGTTTTGACTTTGCTTTTGGCCTTTTTCATGTTACTCATAAATTCGTCCATCACTGCGTCCATGCTCTGGATTTCCTTCTGGGCTTTCTCCTACAAACAGATGTGACAAATAGAAGATCAACAGCACAGACTTGTGGTGTACAGCTGTTATTGCAAGTTGCACTGTCAAGATTAAATGAATACTGAAGGTATACTTTGGTGGATATTATCTGTAGTACTTTATTAGACATTTTGTATGTAAAGTGGAGAGAAAATAAAACATGGCAACAAAATCAAAGCTTTAAAATCATCCCATTATGTCATCAATGCTTGTAATTCTTTTTTTTTTTCCAATGAAAGATGCTTTATGTTGCATAACGTGGTGACACTTTCTTTAGGTTTAACGGGTAAGTTTAGGCTTCAAGTTTCTAAAATGGGCAAGTTTAGGTTGCTTGGTTAAGATTAGGGTAAGGGTTTTATTAACATTCATAAATAATACCCAGCCTAGTCTCCAAATAAACATACATACGAAAAGTCAAAAACGTTTTCACGCCTTTTTACATAACTAGGTTACGAAAAGTCAAAACAAAATAACCACAAACGTTGGTTGAAGCCACATGGCGACATTTTCTTTGGGTTTAACGGGTAAATCTTAACCTATCCCAAGCCCCAGCCCTAATCTTCCCTATTTAGTAACTAGTTAACTTAATAACCTAAAAAATCATGGGCTAAATAATAGCCTACATAGTTTTTTATGTTTAGTTGTATATCGACGTTTTCTTCGAGGGGTGAAAAATGGATGCAGAAGGCACCAGTGAAAGTTCAAAAAGACACAAAGAATCCAGAGCATATTCGCACGAAGCACCACACTGCACAGTGTGCAATGTAAGAGTATTTCACACCAACACAACTCGCTGTCAGTAGGGTGGAGCGACGCAGAGTCTGTTCAAGTCACCGATGTAAAAGAACATTCACACAAACAAGATTCAAACAGCCACCAGTCGCAAACAAATGCCAAGTGAGCATGCGCGTGATGTAATGCTTGACACAAATGACGAAATATAAGCAGCGCGTGAGTAGTTGTCAAACTCTGTGGCTTACAATTTTACCTCACACATCAAGCTCAACTATTTCCCTCCACAGTCCAGCCTTACTGTGGTCGCTGCAACTCCTCTGTCTTTTTTTTCTCAGACCAAATAGTAGCCATTCTTCTTTGTACTTACATCCTGTTTGAACCCGTGTAAAAACAGCAATCATGCTCAGCTAAATACTGTTTTTCCGTCATTTTTGTTTTCCCGCATGATTTTCCTGTGCACTGATTTGCTGGTTCTCCTGTAGCCACGAGCCAATCAAACGGTTGCATATGCGGCAACTGGCGATCGCTGGCAAGGCAAACTTTACAAACATGTCTTCAAAACGTCATCTTCATGACTTGCTCCGCACTCCTCTATCCTTCGACAGCCCCATTCTGCCAAGACGCAGAATGGGGAGCAGAAGTTGCCAAACCGGTTTTGATGGGAGACCCTCAGCTTGGTGTGAAAGACCCTTACAAGTCTCTCGTACTTTTCAAGAAATGAAAAACCTGCAGTGACTGCACCAGAGTTCAATCGGAGGCTGTCTGAACTTGGAGCGAGCTTGCTGACTTCTAGCCATTCTTCCACATGCAGACGTGAAGGGAAAATTTACTTTTTTGTATCTATTTTTGTCCTTTGTACTTCAGTGGTTAGGATTGTCATTACGTTTGCACATTCATAATGGTACATTTACTGAATGTACTTACTTTTCTTATCACTGAAGAATCTGTGAATGCCTGTATTCTATGCATTCTCTCTTCTATCATCATTTGGATTCGCTCCATCAAAGAATCAATATTTCCCTTTAAAACAAAACAAAAATATTATTCACTCTGTTGAATGTGTTTACCAAATGAGAGAACCCCAATAGCACTAAAAATGTATGCTTCCTTTACATAGTTCTTATGTATGTGTTACCTTCTGCTGAGCGCCTTCCTCTTCCAGAGAAACCACTTTATGATCTTTGTGCTCTGTGTCATGGCAGATGTTGCAGATGCAAACTCTATCGTCTCTGCAGTAAAAGTCCAACACTTTGTCATGAATGGGACAAATTCTTTCCTCGATATTATCCACCGGTTTGATTAACTTGTGCCTCTTTAGCCCCGGGACTCTCAAATGCGACTCCAAATGTTCAGAACAATACGAAGCCTGGCAAACCAAACAAGATTTCACCGCTCTCAATGCCGTTCCCCTGCAAACATCACAATCGATCGGCTGTAATCCATCTACAACCTCCGGAATCTCGAGTTTTCTCCGTTTCAGCTGCACGGACACTTCCTCCAGGACAGAATTGGTGCTGATTTCTGGTCGAGCGTGGAATCTCTTTTTGCACGTGGGGCACTGGCAGAATTCGCTCTGGTCCCATTGGTGGTTGAGGCAGGATTTGCAGAAGCTGTGTCCGCACGGAGTTGTGACCGGGTCGGTGAAGATGTTTGAGCAAATGGAGCAGAGGAACCGGTCTGAAGGAAGCGAGTCTAGGGAAGACATTTTGTGGACTATAGAAGAAAAAGGTTATTTTACATTTTGGTCGAGGTTGTATCATCTACCTTTATTCTTTAAGGCATTTTGACACGTTTTGCTTTTTAAAAGTGCACAAAACTGACCATTTCTACTTTGTCTGGGAATTGATTTTCCTACCTCTAAACCTTTTAAACCACCAAGTTATTAAAGCATTTCACAACACTGTAACCTAAATTTGACCTCAGACTGGTCTCATGGTGTTTGTCTGGGATCCGGAGCCCACGCTTCAGCAAATTGCGAAAGGTGGGTCTGATCATCACACCCCTGTCTGCAATTCAGTTCAACTCCACAACTACCGGGCAAACAGATTATTTAATTTGCTTGGGGAGCTGATTGATCGTCTGTCAGTTAGATCAAATGTTGCATTCATGAGCACCGGGAAACTCAGAGGTACCTACGTAACGATCGGACTTCGCAAAATCAGAGCGTTCATGACAGCAGCAGTAAAACACACGTGGAGCAGTGCCACTTACAAACATTAACAGAACTTCATCTTGATTTTCTTTGTAGGTCGTGAAAAAGACACGTGGAAACCATTGGCGTAACTTTACGTAGGACCGGTGTGGACATGTCCACACCAATTCTGAGCCAACAGGGACAGTCCCCACCAACTTTTCACAAAAATCTCCGAGTGTCTTACTGGTTCAGGCATCTATCGTCAGCTGGGGGTCATTAACTCTTTCTGTTTTTCCGCGCTCCTAATGCGCTCTTTGTGTGCTTTTTCTTCGAACCTGCCTGGCGAGTTCTCTGTCTCTCTCTCGCGCTCTCTCTCTTTCGCTCTCACTCGCTCTCTCACTCGCTCTCTCTCTCTTGCTCGCTCTCTCTCTTCTCCGACGGGTCACACAAAGATCAGCTGTGCCCACGCCTTGGAGGGCAGGAATTATCCACCTTGAAGCGGGCTGTGCCCCCTTCGTAGCGTGTACGGTCAGACCGTTGTGCGGTGCCTGCGTCTGTATAGCGCTGACTGCCCACTCCGAAGAACGCCGTGCGTTCGCCTCGAAGCACGCAGTTCTGCATTCTCTAAGCGCAGACCTGGAGCGGACGATCTGGATCAAACAGTTTTTTGGTCTTTGACAGCAGGTTTGCGGGATTGACCGCAGAGAGTGTTTAGAACCATAGCTTCACGTGGTCTTGTGTTTCCTTCCTGACGCATGGAAGCATAAGGGCCAATTACATCTACATGCACAGACCACAAGACAGACTTGTCAGAGCGACAGACTCCGCCCATCGCACACATGCAAATAGACTTTGACTTATTTTTAATTGTAAAGAATTGGCTGATTCTCTATGTGAACTGTTGGTTCGCATGACAGTGCAAGGATTTAACTATATATATATATATATATATATATATATATATATATATATATATATATATATATATATATATATATAATGCCCGAGTGTCCCCACCAACCCTGATGCCAAAGTTACACCCTTGGTGGAAACTCTCAATGTTGTAAATCATGAGCTTATTGAGAAGTTGTGTCTTTTCTTGTTGGTAAAAGGTTGATAGATAAATACATGGTTTCGAACTGTACCTGTAAAGTTGCATTGATGTAAATTCATTTAGTCTGCATTTAGGTTTTGAAATGTGGAACTTTGTGGCAGTATCTCTGCTCCAATCTCACACAGTCCTGCTTGTCATTTGACGTAAACTCGGAAATGTGGCGTCCAACACTTCCGCGCGAGTTTCCGAGCTGAAATTCCGACCCGAGCAGCGTTCAAACACGTTCGGAGCTGGGAACTTCTCAGTTTCCGAGACCACATGAATGCAGCAAAAGTCTTAAGTATTGATTAAGCAAAAATCTGCGATGTTTTTCAGTTCAATGTGATATTTTTCCATGAATTTTATATAGGGCTGGGTGATAATGACAAAAATGTATATCTTGATTTTCATACAATTAATACATCAACAGGTTGTGTTCAAGTTGTAGAATGCTATGATGTCATAAGTAGAAAAGTAAGTCCATAAAATTGTAAATTGTCATGAATTATCTAAAAATGATCAAAATCTAAAACTATACATATAGAACTTGACTTTGAATAAGATTTATTTGAGCTCCAAACAACTGTATGAAATATTATTGGCTTGGAGAATGTTGTGATGTCACGTGAACACAACCTACAGTCAGACAAACGTAAAATATTATACTCGATATTCATTTTTTAGATATCTTGACAACAACATTCACAATATTATCTAAAATTCGATATATTGCACAGCTCTAGTCAGAAGCAGCCATGTTGTTTTTCGTACAGGACACGATGCATGTCCCAGTCGCAGCCCCTTTCGTCCTGGAAGACCCAATCCGTCATTAGAGCATGCACGCATTGAAAATAATAATGTAAAATGCTTGTTTTTAATCTAAAGTTTTCTAAATCAGTAGTTTACTTTGTACGACTATAAATGAAAATACTGTTTTGTGTTTTTGTTTTTGTTTTTTCTCTCTCTCCTATATTTTTGTTTTGTACGATCATAAACAAAAATCAAATTTAAAACTTTAAGCAGTAGTTTATTTTGTACGACTATAAACGAAAAAATTTTGGTGCTCTTGTTTTTGTTTTGTACGATCATAAACGAAAAATAATAGCTTTCTAAAAGCAGTAGTTCATTTTGTACGACTATAAACGAAAATTTTGATGCTCTTGTTTCTTGGTTGTTGTTTTTTGTTGTTGTTTTCTTTGCCCGTAAGCACTCCAAGCAAAAATATTTATGTATTTATATTTGTGTGCAAGAGGGGTAGGACCACATAAGTTCTTTGAACTTGAACCTACTCCTTTTGAGCATCACTTTCTGTTTCTAAACTTTCTGTTATTTATTTTATACAGTTCTATGAACTGATTGTTGCTCAAATAAATCAATAAAAAAAAATAAAAAATCTGAACAGTCTTTATTTGTGAATTATTTAACTGTTTATGAACAAATAACAATAAGTGTTGTTTAAGAAATCGTCGAAAATTATATTTTTTTCGAGGCACGTAAGGTCACGTGTGATGATGCGTTCAAAGGTTGAACGGAAAGATCAAACTCTTGTATTACACTAGATAACAACGACTGTGGGTCATGAATATAGGGCTTGTGGATGACGACAATATTATGTGTTTAAAAAGAAGAACAAAAAACAGCCCTTAATTTTCGTTTTAGACAAAAAGGGAACTTCCGGACGAATCGGGTCTTCCGGTCTGAAAGGGGCCATGACAGTCCCTGCTAAATCTCGCCCACTGAAATTCAAGGGACACAGTGGCCAGATGATATATTTTTTATATATCGTTTACAATTTCCAGACTACGATGACGTCATGACTTTGTTTTTTGGTCTCATTCGTTATCATTTTCTGCAGTGGGGGTCACAAGATGAGCTTCTTTAGATACTTTTAAAAATATGGAAGAATAACTCATCTTTAATCAATTTGAAAAAAAAGAAATTTGGAGAAAAAAGATTAACTTTCTAAGTGAATTTTTAATTTTTTTTAGCTCAGCAGCAGAACCACACCTCTCCTACGTCAATTCAAGTAGCTACAATGTTGAATCGCCTTGGCTACACAAAATGTACGTGTCTTTAATTTTTCTCTTCCTACTATCCTTCTGTCCTGAGGTGGTTTCGTGGCCGTCTGTGTTTATTTCATGCTTATGTTGATTCACTACAGTTCTGACAGTGGTCCTTGCTAGTGAAATACTTTTTACACTGAAAAATGATTATCAACAAAATGTTTATTTTGATTTAGTTTGGTTTCATGATATTAGCGTCCCTACCCTAATGAAACCTCGACAACAGCATCTGTACTTTGACTTTGTCCTCAACCAGTCAGTCTCCCTCGAAAAAGAGATTTATCTCAAGGGACTTCCTGATTAAATAAAGGTTAAATAATTAAAAAAAAACTTGTGTCTTTTTATCACTGAAAAACTTGGGAAAAAATCCTTGCCATATTGGTTTTAAGCCTGTATATGATGTGATGATTCTGTTAGTTTTGGACTGAAACAGGTGGCCAACTCTCCACCAGAAAAGTGACGTTGTGTACCATTAAATGCTTGTTACCATTCTTTACAAAACGCATAATAGGCACTTTATTTTTTTATTTTTGAATTGATCAAACCCGGAAAGTCTTACGTTCTCTTTGGCAGACAAGCTACTGAACCAAAAACCCATATGGAGTATTTTATTCTTTTCCCAAACACATGTACTTGTATTTGAGGACTATTTTGACTGTCAATGATACAAGTCTGAACCTCTCCCAGTGACTCATCCTCACATGCACATCAAAAGTTTTTTGCAAAAACTGCATTGGAATCATTTCAATAAACGAATTGAATATCATTTAAGAGAATTTTAAAAATGCTTACCGCTTCTGTAAAGTCTGAGCAGATTTGAGAAGTTTCTAGCTGGAAGCCTGGTAAGTTTGATTTGCCAGACAGGATGTTTCTGGAGAAGAGTGTGGTTAGGTCTGAGTTGTGTCGTGGGTGTGTCATCGCTTCACTGAAAACGAAACTTAGATGTAACCTATTATGTTTGGAAGCCTATTCTAACAGTGTCTCTCATCATATCATAGGATTATATTTGGATTGATTCCTGCATGTTTGAGTAATCTTGTATTGTTCTACAGCTGATGCTAACGTGCTCAGAAAATCCCTGTTTTCACTTACCACCTATCCCCATCCACTTCTCTTTTGTACCTTGGGAAAAAGGTTCATCAGTATTGCATTTTACCACAAAGTCAATGGATCTGTCTATTGACCCTATTTTGTCCCGCCTACTTTTCTAGGACGTGCACTTCCTGTTTAGCTGCATTTAGCCTGTAGATTTCAGTAGATAGGTTTATTTTAACTGTGATTATATTTAATTAAAATTGCCCCACAAGACAGACAAACAAACACGTTAGCTACCTTAACAGAGCTAAACAGGAAGTGCATTTCCAAGCCAAGTGGGCGGGACAAAATAGGGTCAATATTTCTAAGCGATTTTAGATACATTTTGTGTTTCACTATGTACAAAATGAATCAAACTCATCTATTTCATTGCTAAACATACAGTACAAAAAACACAAAAATGAATTATTCTATTTATTTACATAAACTAGAAACATTACAGTGTCATTTTAAGTCAGATTAGCACACATTCTACAAGGCATTTAACTTTCAACTCATTCAAGAAACAATTTAAGACACTTGTTCAATGCTAGTGTCCTCACAAAGTCTAAACTGTTATTGGTCTTGCAGGAGATTTTACAGTATATCTATTCTATTTTTATAACATCCAAACAGTTTACAAGTGCTTTTTGTATTACACAGCATTTCCCAGCTCTCACTTTCATATGTTATCTTATCACATCCTGTAGTCCTGTTTAAGATTTAGGTTCAGCAATCTAGAGTTTTTGCAGCTTTTGTTGATTGAAGGCATATTTTTTGTTAGAAGATACCACAACACAAAAAACTAAAACATGATCATTTTCTTCTTCTTCTTTTCTTTAAATAATTAACTGGGAGTTTGCAACAGTGGCTGTCTTAGTCCCTTTTTGGTGTTTAGGATAATTGAAAATGGCAATTTTTTAAGGTGAAAAACTAGAAAAAGTTTCAAGTGTGGGGGAATTAAACTAAGAATGAGTGTATCAATACATCAATACATACTCTTTACCTTTCTATTATCGATACTTGTATGCAAACATTAATACTTTTTTGCATATGCGAATGTCAAGGCAAGATATTCTATTCTATTTTCTTCTGCTTCATCCGGAGTCAGGTTGCGGAGGCAGCAGTCTGAACCATGAAGGCCCAGACTTCCCTAGTATCCACACACACTTCCTCCGGCACTTCCAGGGAGAATCGCGAGGCGTTCCCAGGACAGTCGAGAGACATAGTCCCTCCAGCATATCCTGGGTCTTCTCCGGGGTTTCCTACTGGTGAAACATGCCCAAAACACCTCCCCATGAGGCGTCCAGGGGGCATCCGAAATAGATGCCCGAGCCACCTTAGTGACATGGAGCAGCAGCAACTCTACTCTGAGTTCCTCCCATGTTACGGAGCTTCTCACCCTCTGCGGAAGAAACTCATTTCGACTGCTTGTATTTGCAATCTTGTCCTTTTGGTCATTACCCGAAGCTCATGATGTTGAGGTGAGAGTTGGAACGTAGATTGACAGATAAATCAATCGCTCCATCCTTCCGTCTCTTGTGAACAAGACCCTGAGATACTTGAACTTGGGGTCTTGAACTTTTCCACTTGGGGCAATGACTCGCAAGACATTAATTTGAGAATTATATGGGATAACTTTTTACATTGTTTTGTGTCAAATTTACTTCAGCAGCAACATTTAAGTCTGAACTACTACTTGTTTTTGCTGATCTGTTTGTCCTTATACAGTAGAAACTATTTGAAAATATTTGTATAGATTTTTGAGTTCCTCATCAGTAAAAAATAATCCTGCAAAATACCATACTATTACCATTCTGTGGTATTGACCCATCCCAAAATTACTTCAACAGCTGTGAGTTTTAAATAATTATTGAATATTTGCTTTTATTTTTTTTGAAGGGGCACCTGGCAACACCATTATTCCTTGACAAATAAAGAACATGTTGGAAGATTACAGACAGCTCAGCTGAGGGGATGCTCCATCTTCTACTTCAGCTTAGGATTTGTATTTCAAAGGCCATTTAAAAGCTCATCAGTGTATTTCTTATTGGCAGCAAAAGAATGAGACCATCTTGCACAACATAATGGACGAAGCGTCAGTCAAAAAAGATATTTTAACAGCTTCTTGCAGCACCTGCATTGTTTTACTGCTTTGATGCTGTGTCTGATAAACTGATCAGACTTCAAGTCAAACAATTGCAAATTGTGTAAGAGAAGCATGAACTAGGTGAACAACTGTAACTTACTTTTGCTCAAATTATTGAGCCACAAACAGCTACAAAGTGCATTCTCAGTATTTGATCAAAACTAAAGAACAGAACACACTGGTTTTAAAGAAAAAGTCCCACCCAAACGTCCCGACATGCTCAGAAAAGCATAATTTGTCCTGCTCAGCACTTGCTTTGACCCTTCTCCGGCGGAGAGCAGATCACCATGGTGTCCGAGGCCTTGTCACAGCAGTAAAGGTAAAAGAACGGCAGAATCTTCTCTGTGAAAGAATCCTTAAACGTAAAAATGTGAGTTCTACTTTTCACATCATAAAACGACACCTGTCCCTCCTCGTAGTCCACGTACACGCCGATCCGCTTGGGTTTGGGGTCCAGGCTGAGCAGCAGAGGGGGGTTGTGGACGCTCGGTAACCTTGACTCTTTTTCATCGCCAGAGCCCAGTAGCCCTGCGCGGTGCTGACGGAAATCCTGCCTTTTCGGTTGACGGAAGATTTAGCCACGCCCAGGTACCAGTCGTCCTTGTCTCCCACTTGGACCTCCCAATAGTGTCGCCCCGAAGTGAAGCCGCACCTTCCCAGGACGATGACCACAGTGTCGAAGCGCTCTGGGTGCTCGGGAAGGTCCTGCCAAGCTCCCAAGTGTCTCACCTGACGACGGTCCTGGGACAGCTGGAGCCAGGGGTTAGCCGTGTCTGGATCTAACGTCACATCAGCTGGAGAGAGAGGAGAAGGAGGCATTAGCTTAGCATTTAAAACAACCTAGTCTTTTAGTTTTGTTTCAGACTGGGCCAGTACTGGTCTAGTCCTTGCTTGATTTAATGCTGGTTTGGATTTTTTTTTAAACCACAAAACTCAGTGAAAATCATAAGAAATCACCCAAATATGACAAAAACGAAACATAGTATATACAAAAAATATAATATTTAGTCGTATTGACATCAAGTATTTTTTTTTCCCAATTTGGACTTTTGTGAAAGACTCTTAACATTTGCTAAGCTTTCAGTTAATGTTTATTGTATGTTTATGTGTTTAGAGGTGCTGCAAAACTAAATTCACCTACTGACAAAAAAAATACACCTTGAACCTCATTGTAAAAGTACGGCGCTCCATAGTACTCATGAAAAAATAAATATTTATCTCGTAATTACGAGAAAGTTATCTCGTAATTACGAGATAATTTAAATGGCGTTTCCCACATTCTGTATACCCACACGCTTCGTATAGGCTAAGCTAGTGACTTTATCCACAACGAGTAGTCTTTTCTGTGCTAGCTTGATGTTTCGCCATCATTTGACTTGCAACATACGGGCATTTTTGCAGTTTCCGCCCACTCTGGGTGATCCATGCGGAAGTGTAGCAAATGTGCAGCACTTCTCTCCTTTTTGGCCAAATAAATTGAAAACTAGACGCTGGAGCCACAGAAAAACTGCTGCTCATTTCTAAGGATGAGAAAGACTGACTGTCAACAGTCAAGAAGATCGAGTTTTATTTAAAAAACCTGCCGATTACCGCTAGCTTCTTTCTGGTGGGTGAACAGCTCCACACACTGGCCGTCTTTATAATAGCATGCTAACTGTAGCTTGAGTCCACAGTCACGTTAACAGCTAGTTTCATACTTTTTGTAGACCTTAAACATTGCAGTGAAGACCACAGGCACTTAATTTAACATAACGAAATCCACAAGTACATCTTAGCTATTTAGAAACATCAAGCTAGCACAGAAAAGACTACTCGTGTCACTAGCTTAGCCTATACGAAGCATGTGGGTATACAGAATGTGGGAAAAGCCATTTAAATTATCTCGTAATTACGAGAAAATTATCTCGTAATTACGAGAAAACTATCTCGTAATTACGAGATAAATATTTTTTTTTTTCGTGAGTACTATGGAGCGCCGTATAAAAGCATGGAATGTCTTAAATAAAATACCTGTATACTTCTGAATCTTTTTGATCTCTGCAAAACAAAAACAAATAAGACACACATAAGAATGAAACTCATGCAAATAAAAATGTAATTGATAATGTTGATAATGTAGATACCGCTGTCTATGAGTTTGTGGATAGTGTCGTTGAGTATGGTCTCCAGTTTGGACACAGATCTGCGGATCATTCCCACACACGTGTCAGTGGGAACGCGTGTGTCGGACCAGTCTTTGACTGAAGGAGGACTGCTCAGGGCCGGGAAACTCTGATCAAAAGAAATACATGAAGTTAGATTTTGTGGTTCAACGACTTTAATGGTCAAGGCAACCTTGACATTTGGACTGATTATGAAGTTCAGCACATTTACACAGACAGATATCCCCTCCGCCACCGTGCCGCAGCCACCAATGTGGATTTAAAGATTTAAGATTCAACGCCACTTTCCGCCCTACTGCGCATGCTCCATTCACAATTAGCCGCTCTCTGTCTGGTTAGCTGATTTCTAAGAATTTAGCCTGTAAACTGGTCTCACCTTTAAAAAGTTGATGTGGTCTGTGCGTGCCACATTCTCCAGGTCTCTATGCCTCCTCCTCAGCTCAGAGATCTCCTGCTCCAGATGGTTTATGAGTCCATCAGCCCACTGTTCTGTTTGCCTCTGCTTCTCCTCGATCACCTGGATCAGCTCGGCCTGAGTCTTCTGGATGGACCGGACCAGGTCTGAGAACACTTGCATGCTCTCCTCCACCTCCCTCTGAGCACTCGCCTACAAAACAGAGCACAAAGAAGCCTTGTAAAAACTTTGAAATGTCCTTAGTCCTTCACTGTAAACTGAAGGTTTAACTTAACACACCAATTGTGTAAACATCAAACCAAACTAATTTTTGCTGTGTTTATTTCACAGAGCTAACATAAATAAGGAACTAGAGTCTAACTGCAATGTAATGTGTACTTTTTGTTTATTATTATGAGAACCTGCTGCCTATAGAAAGTAGTAGCTTTTTGTGAAATTAAAAATGGGGTTCATTTTCATCGATCTTTTTAGCTATAAAATGGGAGATGAAGAACGTTTTAGTTCTTTTTTTGTGCTCCAGGTGTTTATGTTTTTAATTGACTTGAAGCCAATAGACTCTTTGGTATCATTAAAATGTTTCGATCAAGAAAAATGAGATTTTTAATTCAAGCTTCATGAACTCGTGGATGATCAGAAAAAAAACTTACTTTGTTGAGCTCCAGTGAGTGCTTGATCTCTTCCACTTTCTTCACTCGATCTTGAATCATCTGTTGAACATCCATCTCTGTTCTTTTCAGCAGAGCCTGGTCACAGAAATAATAATAAAAAAAAAAGTAATTTGGTCTCAATTAAGAAAGTGGTTTGTTTTTCAGCTGTAAAGGCAAGATTATCAGTTTAACAGGATTCTAAAGATGGGTACTTCGCTCTTTTATTTTAAACAGATCATCGTGGTGTCATGTTTCAGATTTCTACTCATCCTTTGTTAGAAGCAGAGCTTTGAGTGGGTCAGGATGTACAGGAATTCAGGTACACAACCTCTTTTCCAAATCAGCATCACAGTGTTTTAAAGCTGGGGTACCAACTTTTTACTAGAAGGAAATGAGAAAACCTTGTTTTCCACTTACCGGTGGCACAGTGGTAGAGAGGATAGCGCTAGATCTAAAACCTAAATCCTGTTTGCAGTGTGAAAATCAGGTACCCCGTCTTTAAAAGCTGATAGACATCTGATGACAGTCATCTCTGTTTACTATCCTCGGGGCACATTTCTGAATCTCAGTTGCTTCTCTAATCCAACGTTTGCATTTGTTATTCACCCTAATTTTACAAGAAAGAATGGAGGAGGAATTCAAAAGTATCAGGGCATACCTTACAATAAGAGCAAAAGAACTCCATGATGACATAATGTGATACCCATTCATTTTTGGTGGGGTCACAGATAGCTAAAATAATGCTCAGGACACCTGACTTTAGCTTGTGGAGCTAATCTTGAACAAATAAGTTTCAATGTTCTCTCAAAGTCAGTAAGCCTGCCATAAAGTTACATAAGCCACCATCTGAGATCATAGCATCAAACTCTAAAACGTGAATGCAACCTATTTCAAATGCACCACACATACATGTCACTTTACCTTCTTGTCGCTCCACTCTCTCTCCACCGGCACAGTGTAGTGAGCTCTATGGTCCGTCTCCGTGCACAAAACGCACACGCACGTCTGGTCTTTCTTACAATACAGCTCCAGTAACCTCTCGTGCTTTGGACACATCCGATCTTCCATGTTTGCCACCGGTTCTATCAGCTTATGCTTCGTGAACCTGGTCGCGTGGGACTTTAGATGCTCCTCGCAGTAAGACGTCAAGCAAACCAAGCAAGATTTGATAGCTTTGGGTCTACCTTCGCCTAAACAAACATCGCAGAGGACATCTTCTTCCACCCACGATTGCGCGAGCGAAGACGTAGAAGCCGCCGGTGATGCTTCGGAAATCGGGGAAGACATCGGCGGTGATGGAGATGGAGAAACTTGCGGTAAATTCTCCGTTCTCGAAACTGCAGGAGATCTCGGAGGAGGTATTGGCGGAAGCAAAGGAGGCAAATCTTCTTCTGCCGGCTTTGCGTCTTCTCTCACTCTGCGTTCGTCTTGTTTCTGCTTCAGTTCTTCCAAAAACTGATCTTTCTCCAAGAGCCTTTCCTCATCTTCTTTCTTTCGCCTTTCCATCGTCCACTTTTTGTTTGTTTTAATCTCGTCCTCTTCTTTTCCGACGCTTTTGACTCGTATCTGCTTGAACTGCTCGGCGATCTCTCTCAGAACGGTATTAACGCTGATGTCCGGTCTCTTCTGGAAGGATTTCTTGCACATGGGACACTGGTACAACGGAGAGGTCTTCCAGTATCCCAAGATGCAGTTTTGGCAGAAGTTGTGTCCGCAGGGTATGGATACGGGGTTGGTGAAGACGTCCAGGCAGATGGAGCAGTGGACTTGCTCTTCGGATAGGTTTCCCGTAGAGGCCATTCCTACACGGCGGAGAGGTAGGGTCATTCTGTGCACTTAAACTTAGCGGCAGCAGCAGCAGAACAGCGGGAAGAGGAGGGGCATGGGAACCTGTTACAGATCGATTTGTGAAGGTTACATGGCGTATCAAGCAATAATGGAAGCACTTTGAAGTAGAGCTGGGTAATATCAAATCATAAATCAAATATTGTGACGTGTAAAGTCATTTTTTGGAATAATGTGATATCAGTATAGTTTTCTAGTAACAGTTTTGACGACAGTAGACACAGACTGTGGCCAATTTGTAGAATTTTGAATGATGAATTCTGAATGATCTGAACCTATAAGACCCGGGGCCCAAATTAGCTTTTTAATTTTGCTTTTTAAAATACAGATCCTGATGTGTTATATTCAAATATGGCAATTGGACTAAACACATTTACTGCGTGTGCAGACTTATATTGTACAGTACTTAGGGATAGGACGATTAATTTCAGTCACAATTCGATTTCGTTTTCAATTTTGGAGGTCAATTTTTGACTTTCTTCGATTTCTATATTAACGTTTTTTTATTTTTAGCTTAAAACACAGGATAAATCTAATAAATAGGTTGGTTTTAGATGACATCACAACATTCTACAGGCCAATGTTATTTCAATGAGGTGGAGGGCAGTTAAAGTGAATATTGTTTAAATGCAGTTTATTTTTGTAATAAAAACCAGTAATGGGTCTGGTCATCCTAGAAATCACCACTTTGTAATTTAGCGACATAATTTTTTATTATTTCATAGTAAAGTAGAATGTAAATGCCTTTTGCCCTCTACCTGGCTTATGACTGCCATTGTAAAATGTCAAACTAACCTATTACATTTGAACAAAGTCACTGCTGTTAGTGCATTTTTTTAAGAACATTTGAGCAGTAAACAGTCATATTTAGAAGTCCACCATCAGTTGTTAATGCAACATAAAAAAGCACATTCACTCAGGTCTTACACAAGTTCACATTTAGTTTCTTCATACATTATGGCTATTTTTGTACAAATATATATGTATTATGCTATAGTGTGTGTTTGTATAGGTCAGTGGCTGCATGAGCAAAACTGGTCTTTTGATCGCTGGATACTTAGAACTTTTTTTTTTTCCCGAACTCTTTTCCATCCTTAATTGTACTAAATTATGTTGCATTACATTGTACATATTGTCATTCCATGATAATTTTGGACAAATTGTATATAATAATTTGATGCATTCCAGTGCATGTTATGTTTAATTGTCACATCTCAGCAATAAAAGCCTTTATATTTTCAGAAACTTATTATTTTTTCTCACCTATGTAGCTCCTCTCGTCAACCTTATGCTGCAGTGTATTCTGGGACCTGTAGTTCAAATTGCTGTGTGCTTTTGTCGGGGGCAGCTATCGATAACAATCAGAAATCATCCTGGAGCCTCATGAAATCATCTTGGGGTCGCGTTTGGTTCCGGCTATTTGACACCCTTGCTTTAATCCATTATAGGTAACATATTATATATTAAACATAATATATGTCAAAATGTATAATGTTGTAATTTAATAGCTATTCGTGTATATATTTATTACAAGTTGTCATCTAGCAGTATTTTAGTTTTGTATCATTTTAATCACTGCAAATTTTGTCAGAAAAGAACACTTTTTGAAGTTCAAACTTGAGCTCTTTAAGAAGTAACGCTGTAACTTTGCAAAGAGTTAGACAGTTACAAAATACATTTAACCTTTGTTTTCAAGTTGTAATCCAATCTGCATCTGTTAGCTTTCTATAATTGCGCAGGATTGTAAAGTGCAACCAAAATATCCACCAAATTCTTTATAATTTCAATTTGGATGAATGCAAATCATCAGAAAACGATTTATGTTGAAGCCATATTGAGCGGAAACCTTAGTATTACTCATGTCCTTTAACAATATAGTTCTACAAAATGAAAGTAAAGCTATAAATACCCAGTGCTTTTTATAACCTGTTTAGCCTGTGCAGCTGAGTCTAGCCTTTACCAGACTAACACATGCAGAAAAAAGCACCAATCAGCGCAATTCTAGGCCAAAATTTGACTTGTAAACCGCAAAAGAAGCCAGCAGCACTGAATTAAATCATGTTTGGAGAATAATTTACATGAGGTTATTTTAGTTTCTAGGCCCAAAGCTGCAAAATTCACAGTTTGTTTCCTGAATGTATAGCTTCCAGTGCTGAATGCAGGTAACTGTTGTTTGATGGAATGATAAAATATGTTGTCGTAAATGGAAATGCAGTTAAAATGAAGTGGAAATCAGGGGCACTCACCACTGCAGCTGCTCCGAGGCTCCACCGTATGACACTGACACACGAGACACGTCCAAAACCCCCCTGTCACCCCCCCATAGACCCAAAATACTCTCCCCCACCCTCCCCTTTTGTCCCTGTGGATGTCCCCTAACCCACTTACAGCAGAACTACACCTGCAGGATAAAGGCTAAACCTCACAGCAAGAGGGTCCTGGGTTTAATCATTCACACAAAGTTGTATAGAGACATTGTTCTATGTTGGTTAATAGACATTTTGATACCATGCTGCTCCCACAGAGATCAGTGTGTTGCACAAAAGACTTCAAAGGTAGTCCTCTAAAATGTCGCAAAGGATTAAGGTCTATGTAATTTATTTATGTTTTCAGTTGTTACTGCAACAAAGTAATTTTGAGAATCTATCAAATACAATTGTGGTTTGGGAATAATTCCTCAAGCAAACTAAAACAAACATGGTGATAGACCAAGTTTAGCAAAATTACAGACTGTTTTGCTGGGGTGGCTTTGAGCATAGGGGAACTAGACGGTAGCCTAGAATGCTATTTGTTGCAGAAGGCGCTAAATTGCGGCCACAATGATAAATAAAACTATACTGTTCATAAGCTTTTGTTTTGTGTCATTGGGACACGTGTTCATTGAGTTACAACTACAAATGGATGAACTTTTATGTCAGCACATTTAATGGCTTAAACTACCGCAGTGGTAAAAGTCTCATAAAACATGAGGAAATTTGTCCTGTTTCCGGTTCAAGTTTACAAAATGCTGTGTGAAAAAAAACACTCATGACTATCAATGTTAAAAACTGCAGGCAACTTCCTGGAAAGAGAAGACCAATGTTGGTATCAATAAGCAATCTTGGCGGTGGGTAGCGCTCTTACTTCACTGTAAGAAGGTTGGGGGTTCGACTCTCGCTCAGTCCGGGCAGGCCTTTCTATGTGGAGTTTTGCCTTCTGTCTGGGCAGGTTTTCTCTGGGCACTCCGTTTTCCCCCAACAACCAAAACATGGACGTTAGGGTAATATCTTCCAGCTATGACCAAGCCTTGGAAGAACACCAGGAGATGGGTCCCTGAACGCTGCACTGTGACGCTTACTGCTCCTGAGGAGATGTCCCAGCAGCATTGAAGGATGAGTCAACAGAGGACAAATTTCCCTACAGGGACAGTAAAAGTGTACCTTCACCTTCATTTGGTAGCTATGGATACTGCTCTGTTTTTGTTTGCTTATAGCAGATCATCCCTTTGGGCAGGGCAAATCACACAAGTTTATGTGCCAATTTCTATGAAATAATAATGCTTCAACAAACACTATCTCCTCGGTTATAAAAGTGAAAAGGCAGCTGTTTGAAACAGATGGGAGAGTCTGACTCTGCATTTTAATTTAGAGCTGCTAAACCCTTAACACCACCTTAAGCCAGAGCTCCAGCCTGTCCTCCTTTAAGATTTCAGTTTGACTTAGATTTAAAATGACATTCAGTAACTTGTTTCATATCTTTATTAAACAAATTTAAAGAATACAAAATATTTGCTGATAAAAATATACATCACAGTCTTGCTTCCTGTACCAAAATATATTAGAAAACAGATCCCCAAGGAAAACTTCATCTAAAAATACTCTTTTAAAGGCAAAGGCAATATGCAACATCATTAAACATTTCTATAAATATATACATCATCAACATTTATATCACAACTGATAGAAAACTCATTGTCGTGGCAGCAGTACATTTGGATTACAGTCTAAGGAAAAATATTGTCCTTGTTTTGTTTTGGTGGAGGTGAAACATGATCCTTCAAGTTTTCCTTCGGTTATTTTTATCTTCACACACATGTTGTTCAAGTTCTTTGTATGCCTCAACAAACCCACAAATACAAAACAAAATGGCTTCATTGCTTTAAATATTTCTTCAGCATGGTGTGCAACATTTAAGTAAAAAAAAAAAAAGGCACTAAAATAACATAAAGGTGGCTTAACACTAGAAAATCTTTCACAATTTTATGCCGTTTCAAAAAACAAGCAAGAAAAAGAATAGGGTGCATTAGAAAGAAAGACACAAGTCCCTTTCATTGTGGTCTTATATAGAGGGAAAATAAATAAAGGTGAAAGTGAAAACCCAAAGGTATACTGTATTGATTATTGCTATAAATTATTGCTATAAATATGAACTTCCGTATCGAAAGGTAAACTTTTAAGACCTTTTTAAGAACCTGCAAATTAAAACCTATTCACAAGTCGTAACTAGGGATGTATTGAGATTATGCAAAAAGAAATTAACATATTTTCTAGTCATTCTTTTATATCCTTCAGTGATTTCTTTTCTTGGTGCAAAGTCGGATTCAGACTAAATTACTCTATCAGCTTTAAGGGCTTGTTCTTTGCTCGTTTATTAAAGTATTTAGAATTTCATGATTTTTTTTTTTGCATGAAATGTGTGTTGATCTTCTGAACTCAGAACTATTTTTGATGCAACGTAGCTCCTGCTCTTGGGCAAGTACTTTTCTCTTGACCGAGAACTTTTCAATGACTTCGTTGATGCACACTGTTAGGAACGTGAAGCACATCAACAACGCCAGGTATGTCGGAAAGTTTTTGTTAAAATATTAGTGGATTCAAAGTTTATTGAATGTGATAAAAGATGGACAGATGCAAAGAAACAAACACCGCTAAGTCCGTACGCTCACGAGGAGGTACAGTGGGACCTTTTTCAAATCTTCAGCAAGCTAGGTAATGAGCTAGCGCAAGTTGGCATTCATCACACAGCTAAACATTGCTGTGATTAAAAAAAAAAAACTGAAACAGCACTAGAAGAAAATCAAGGACCACAACAACTGGAGTGGGGCAAACATAACGCAAACGGTTTCCCATCCTGGACAGTATTTTGGCACCATCCAGCTTACATTTGCAACATAAGTGGCTGACGTCACCGAATGTCCACTGGAACCTCTTTTGAGCAATTCAAATGCTAGTAGGTATTTGTTCCTTGGGTAGAGATGGGTTCGTGAAAGAAGGGGTGTAGAAGTTTTCCTGATGACCGGTTCTTGGCACTTTCATGTGCGAAAACGTCTTTTGAATCTTGTTGCAATTGCACCGACCTTCCCAAAAAGGCATATAGGGCTTAAAACTGTTCAAAGAAATCTTCTAGTGTGTCGAAAGCTTTAGGCATGTTTGATGTTTGTAATGGCCAGCGGAGTAGAATTCCTGTTGAGACACGGGCTGAATATCGGATACAAATTCTCGTTGAAATTGTCGTTGAAGGTGTAGAGATGCAAACGCGCCTTCACATCATAGAACGACACCTGCCCGCCGTCGTAGTCGAGATACACTCCCACTTTGACGGGCAGCGTGTAGAGATGCAGCGGCAGCCTCGTGTTTCCCAGAGCTTTCACTTCTCCGTTCTTCAGCCACAGGCACCAGTAGCCTCCCTCCGGACTTAGCTTGATGTCTCCTTTGCGTCGAGCCGAACCGCGAGCCACGCCCAGGGTCCAGGCGTCTTTACGGGACACGTCCACCTCCCAGTAGTGTCGCCCGGAGCCCAGACCCTCGCGAGCCAAAACGAAGAGAGCGGGGCTGAAGCGTTTGGGCATGTCGGAGTGAGAAATCCTGTGTTCGTCGTATTTCACCTGACGCAAGTCTTCAGACACGACCAGGTTCTTTTGGGCAGTGGAGGGGTCGAGGAAGACTTCACCTGGAACAAAGCAATGAAGAGGTAAAATAACAACAGTCTAAGATTCATATGGTGTTTTAGGTTTCTCATTCTTGCCTGATTTAACTAGAGATAACCAAACTTCAAATTGACATAGTATCTGAGCTTTGAGCCTCTGCCGCCTGAATGTCTTTGGTAAATATCATGGATGTACCTTTCATCTGTTCCCGTATGAATTTGATTACGGGTCGCTTTTCTGAACTGCAGCGGTTGAGCCAAAGAAAAGAGTCCATATAGTGCAACGTTACTCAAAGTCTGCACTCCGGTCCGAGACCATTTAGTCCAGACCGGGCAGTCGTTTTCTCTCGTATTTTTAATTTCGAGAGTAGCATCAGCGGACCTTGCGTCTTGGAGTGTTTCTCCACCAGAAGCACTTCCTCGACAACTAAGTGACAGTAGCATGACTCGACTTTCAGGCCGGGCCCAGAATCTAAACTGTTTGCTGCACACCCACAGCTACAAACCAAACAGAAATGTGACCAGTTGTTTTTATTTTCATTTTTTGCACTTTTTGATGTTATGCACAAGGTTCTTTTGGCACGCTATGCTATGTTTACATGACGTTAATGTTTAATTTAATTTCTGCATTAATTCACCAATGGGCACAGGCCATAGAAAACAACGGGTTGCCATCTTGAATTGGCTCTGTGCATCAGTTGGCTTGTTTATTTTCAAAATAGCTAACTTCTGTACCTTCATTTTCGCTTAATTTCTATGGGGTTTTCACTGTCAGTCTAAAATGAATAAATACTTGGAAGACCAGGCTGTGAGTTAAAGAAGATATCTCCCAAAACATGTTAAATACTTTTCTATCTGGAGAATAATTGACCAGAGTACATGAGTGTGTTTACAAAGAGATGTGTTTGTGTCCAATCAGGAAATACTTATAAGTACAGACGTTAGCCATTTCAAATACAAGCAAACCAACTGATGTTCTGTGCACAAAGACTATTCATCTTCTAGTTTGAATTATGCTGCCATCGTAAATATACAGAACAGTATAGATCAAGAACCACATTTTTTTTTTTTTTTCGACTTTAATTTGATTTGAATTGGGCAAATGTGGTTCTTTTGTTGTAAAAGGTGAAGCTCCCCATGGTTTAGACCTGAATGGGCATATTTTGGGTGTTGACAATTCAAATTCAAAATGTGTAGCTAATTACCTTCACCTCTAATAACCAGTTTTATTGAATTATTTTTTTTATTTGTTCATTAGTATGATTCATCCAAAAAAGAGGGGTTCAGTTCTCAGGAAAAGAATTTGGGCTCTTTGAATTTATTAGCATTCAAATATATATGTAATATATAACACTAATATATGATTAGCTTAAAGTAAGCCACCAAAAGTGATCGATCATCAATTTGGACTTGAACTGATTTAAAGACAAGCAGCACCATCTTGTGGCCTTTTGAGGGAAATCATTTCTTCCCTCAAATTTTCAAACTATATTTCAAACATTCTCATTAAAATAAAAATAACAAAGGCTGTATTTGTACTCACTTGCGTAGTTCTGCAGCTTGCGTAACTCTGTAAGATAAATAAAACAAGAGGAGAGTTAGTGGCTATGAGAAAGAGAGAAAGAGAATCAATAAGAGAGGATAGATAAAGAGAGAGAGTGAAGGAGGAAAAGAAACGAAGGGAAAGAGGGTGAGTACCAGCAGAGAGTGGAAGCAAGTGAGGGAGGATAAGAGACAAAGAAGAGAGAGAGGAGAGGAACAAAGAAGGGAGGATAAGAAAGAGAGAGGAGAGAAAGCAGCAAGAACTGGGTGAGATAGAGTGGAAGGATTGAAAGGTGAATGGGAAAGAAGGAGACAGACAAATAAGGGATAAAGAGAAGGGAAAATAATAAGGTGAGAGGAAAAGATAGGGACGTGGTTGGATAGAGGGAGGAGGGAGAAAAGGAAGGAGGGAGAGAGTAGGAGTGAGGAGTGAATGGGGAAGAGATGCAGACCAAGAGAGAGAGACAGAAAGGAAAGAGGGAACAATAAAAAAGAAAGAGATTATGAAGAGAATAGAAAACGAGAATTGGGAAATGGACGAGTAGAGTTGAGAGTAGATAGGAAAAGAAGAGGAAGGAAAAAGGTGAGGAAGAGGAGAGGAAGTGGGAGAGGATAAAGAGACCGAGGAGGAGAAGAGAGAGAGAGAGAGAGAGAGGAAGAGAGAAAGAGAGAGAGAGGGAGAGAGAGAGAGAGAGGGAGAGAGAGAGAGAGAGAGAGTGTCGAGGCCAAAATTGTAAACATGAGTCACTGTGCTATTTCAAAGTGCAGCTCCACTGACCTACTTTACTGTAGCTCCACTGTACGACCACTGTGACCACTCAGGACTCATCCAGGACTAAACCAGGTCTAACCAAGACATAATCCAGGACTAAACCAGGTCTAACCAAGACCTAATGCAGGACTAAACCAGGTCTAACCAAGACATAATGCAGGACTAAACCAGGTCTAACCAAGACCTAAAGCAAGACTAAACCAGGTCTAACCAAGACATAATCCAGGACTAAACCAGGTCTAACCAAGACCTAAAGCAAGACTAAACCAGGTCTAACCAAGACCTAAAGCAAGACTAAACCAGGTCTAACCAAGACATAATCCAGGACTAAACCAGGTCTAACCCAGACCTAATCCAGGACTAAACCAGGACTAAACCTGATCTAACAAAGAAATAATCCAGAACTAAACCAGATAGACATAATCCAGGACTAAACCATATCCAACCAAGACCTAATGCAGGACTAAACCAGGTCTAACCAAGATAAAATCCAGGACTAAATCAGGTCTAACCAAGACATAATCCAGGACTAAAGGAGGTATAAAATACCTTTAACTAAGAAATAATCCATGTATTATAAGAATTTGTACTTTTCTGGTCTTGTTTTACAAATCGGTTCATTTTTTCCTTTTAAAAGACAAGATTTTAACATTTTTGTCTTTCCATTTCGATCAAAGGGACTTTTTTTTTTCATTAAAATAATTGAACCTACATTTCTCTCAAGCACAAATATCTATTCAGGTGGGAAAAAGTCGTGTCTATGACTAATAATGTCCTGTGTGTTCACCAATGTCCATGAAGTTCTCAAAGAGAAACTAAACGCAGAATCAACTTTTTTTACAGTCAAGCTGTGTATATGGAGTTAAAATTGAATTATCTATTTTTGTGGGCCTTTTATGGACATTTTTGAACAAATTTAGCAGTTATTTGTGCAAAAAACCGTGACTATGCTGCCACCATGGTCAAAGGCTATTAGTGCATTTTCAGGTCACACCGGCGTCACATCGAGTTGATGCCACAGATGAGCTGCCCAAAAGAAATATAAAAACTCATCCCTCTGACATCGCTAAGGCAAGTTGGAAAACGATTGCCCGCTGCGAAATAACAAAACCAATCATTTGGCTGAGCTAGATAAGTGTGTGATGCGAGACGCAAAGGTGCACAAGTGATTTAATTTTCTCATTTTTATTTTTAGACAATACTCACATGAGCTCATGTGCTTATGTTGGCTAAAGCAAAGGCTTCATACTTATGTCTGCCAAGTTAATGAAAAGAATCTTGACGTGCAAGTAAGAAACTAGACCTGCACAGCCTCCGAGCTGTAAACCTGTCAGGACCGCTCAGACAAAAATCTCACATCACTCACAAGCTCGCTGTTCATATTTGGTGCTGTCAATCATTGTCCCATTGACCCACTGGGCATCTGTTAAAAGGCCTCGGGGCATCTCCCATTTTTGTGAGCCTGTTTGAGGTGCAGTTGTGGGCGGAGTCTCTGATCGCGTGTTTAGCCTAACTTTAACATTGTGGCTAACTGCTGTTAGCATACTGACATGTCTCACTTCTAACAGCTGTGAAAAACATCGTGATGAACACTTCGTAGGCTCAGAATTAAGTAAGTGATCAAAACGTGACTGATGGAGGAAGCTTAGAATGAATTATTTCAGCTTTTTTAAGAAACAAAAATTAGGTATAGGACCTTTAACTTCAGAGCTCTGCAAAAGAAGTTGGCATTAACTTTGTGGAGTATTAAAGTTTGTTGATGAGACATTGTAGCCATACCAGGCTAAACATCTTAGGCTTTTTTTTAGACTTTGGGCCCTAGATGACTAGCATTGGCAAATTAGATTTAATCCATAAGACTATGGCATCGATAGTCTTGTTGTCGATGTTACATTCCAAATTTATTTATTTATTGTTACAACGTATAAATGCTAGAGGAGGGACTTATATTAACTCTACCATAGCAATAAAAGTACATCTATTTTTAACTGTGCAAAAAAAAAAAGTGTACAAGCAGTAGTGGTCTGACCTTTGCTGTAGAGTTTCTTGAGCTCTTCGTTGCACTTGTCGACGAGGCCGCTGACGGACGCTCGGATCGTGCCCAGGTACAGGTCTGTGTTTACGGAGACGGCCGACCAATCAAACGGCTCGGGCAGTGGAGACAGAGTGGACACGTGCTGCAGGGAAGAAGGAGGAATCAGGGTACACTAATACAAGAAAGTACTATTTTTTATGTTGCTGTATTATGAAAGATTGAAAATTCCCTTTTAGATATTGTCCTTGCCCAGTTTCTTGCCTTCTGACATCTTTACATTTTAGAACCTGAACCCAACCTATTGCCAGATTATGAACATGAGTTTGTATGTGACACATTTTGAGAAGCCAAAGTTCTAATACAATCCAGCTTTATTTATGGAGAGCTTTAAAACATCAATGTTCTCACTCCATAATTTACATGTGTTGAATTCTGATCTGAGTTCTTCCACATTATCCATCTGGAACTTCCCCCGCGTTTGGGAAAAGGTGGGACGTTTAATGAAATATTAAGCACCGGTGATAAGAGTCTAAAATATGCTCCCTCGGTAAGTAGCGCATTACGAACCAGTAAAATGTAATATGCGAGCAGATGGCTTCCTCGACAGTGTTCGTAGGTACTGGTACGTGCTGCGGCTCAGAGTGGGACTTGCCTTAGCTTAACAGGCGTGCACAATTCGCTTGTCTTATGTATGTACTTTATTTTTGTAAACTTTATATGTAACTAACAAGACCACTGTCTGTAGAGCGTGTTTGGTGTTCCGTGGAGGCCAGAGGTGTGCCTGGACCTCCTCATCACGCCCTCCCTTCTAGGGTTACTGTTTGGCCAGCTATGGACTCACCTCCGCTGGAAAGGCGGCCAGTGGAGGCCTCACTGGCAAGTGTACGAGGCTAATGGTGGACCCATGTTGTGACAGTCTTTACAGTCGGACACATGACTTAAGCCACTCGCACTCTTTTGAAGTAAGGACGTTTTAACAACGAAGCTCAATGAGGACAATGGTAATACAAGGACTACAAATTGTGGGTCTGACTATATACGACTATCTCAGTGACTTTGGGTGGGAAAAGGAACAAATGAGAAGTCTGGATCTGTCTTGTTTATTTTAAAATAATAATACATATTAACATTTATATGAAAATAAAATGTCTAAACTTTACATGCCTCTTGTCCAATCAGTACGAACATGTAAGCCTTTAGGCTAGATATTTCCCCAGGTAAATGGGGGTCGTTGTGGCAACAATTTGTAAGCTAAGTAGGCCTGCCCTAGCGCTCGGTCACAGAAACATGTTTTGTATATTCTCACATAGCTTAAAATCAAAAATGATTTTAAGCATTGATTAAAGCAGTATTCCCAAAATATAATTATTTAATTTGTAAATATTAATAGTTACAGTAAAATACTTTTGTTTTGTTTTGTTTGTTTGTTTACTTTTGTTAATTTTAGTAATGTGTTTAGGTTTTGTAAATCATAATTTTATGTGGAATCGAAAAAGACGTTTGTTTTCCTAACACCACTTAATCACTTTTAAATGTTCCAGACTCTACAGATGCTAAGGCTGTATGAACACAATCTTTGGGACACGGTGGTTCTTCTGACTAAACAGGGACTAGAGGAATGTTGGGACTAGTTCTTGGTACTTTCATGTGGAAAAACGCCTACTGAGTACCCCATAACTTTATGAGGTACTCATTAAATTATTTAGCTTTTTTTTATTGATGTCAAAAACAGCTCTATAAGAAGTTTTGCAATAAAATTCATTTAAAATCTGAATACTATTTAATGCACCTCCTGCTACTTGCAAACAGTCAGGTATGCTTGTATCCTTGTATAGAAAACACTACCATAATCATAAAAAATTTGTGAATATTCGACTTTCATTTCGATGCTCACCTACACAGACACTTATTTATTCTGTGAAAAAAAAAACACATCCATCTGTTTCCAAATCCGTCCATGCTTTACATCTAACTTACACACTGACTTTCTGTTTTCTTGTCCCTAACCTCCCGGGCTTCTCTCCTGGTGAAATGTGTCTTCTTCAAAGGCTCTTTCATGTGCTAAACAGACATTATTTAGCTGTAAATAAGCCCGGCTGAGTGCACGCACGCTCTTTGAAGCAGTGTCACAAACTTAAAGATGGATGATGCTGTAATTAGCCGGGATTTATGCTAATTTAAAGCAGATTCACGAGGATGTACAGATCTGGGTCAGCTGTGTGAAGATGTGTGAGGAGCTGGAAGTGGAAGAATGAGAAGTAATAATGAGGGGCTGGAGAATGTAGCGCTGCGCAGTTAATCACATTTGAAACGAGATGAGTTTATTGTAATGTAGAAATTTTCAGTCAGTTTAGCTGTTAATAGAATAAATTTGGCTAAAGTCGGTATTCAAAAAATTGGTTGAAAATCAAAATGAGGTTGGTGAAAAGCATCAGAAAGAGCCAGTGTGTATCAGTCTGTGGTGTCAGTCTTTGGAATGGGTTGGGGGAAAACCTTAAGCAGTGCCCAAACATTCATAACTTCAAAAGAAAATATAAAGACTTGCTGCTTTCACAATATAAAGATGAGTGATTGTATCAGACATACAGTATATACTATATTACAAAAAAAAAGACATAAACACAGGCGACCATACTGTATTATCAATGTAAGGAATTGGGGTGGGTTAGTATAAGCTAATCTTCTGCCCACTCCTTTTCGAGAGTCGTGTTATTCTGTATTTATGAATGAATATGAAAACAATGTAAAATTTCTTTGGCACTAAACGCGAAATAAAATCAATCAATCAATCAATGTCTGAAAGTGGGTCTTACTGGCGTTAAAACCCCCCTAATTGATAAATTCCTTTTTGATCAATATCTGAAAAAAACAAAATATAAAACATGTGAAAATGATTAAAATAAAAAAAGCAACAACATATAAATCTCTCATTTAAAGTCAAATCAGTCAGTCTAACCTGGCCAGACAGATGGTTTATCCGAGTCCGAACCAGCGGTGTTTCAGCTGTGTTAAGGCCGAGTCTAATTCAAGCTAAACAAAGATGGCTGCTCTCGTAGACATACGTGTTTCTGCTGCTTTTGATGCGGTTTTAGCAAAAATACAGAGTAATTTATTTTGAAAGAAGAGCAGTATGACATGTACTTGTTCTGTCTCATGTGGACATTGGATACACCATTACGAGTTGTTGCTGTGATTGGCTAAGCTCAAATAAGGTAGGCCGCTCACCCAATCAGCTCGAAGTATTTCACTAAACGTCACACCTTTTCTTGAACGCCTTCAGCGAGTCAAGTCCCAGATAGATACTGTGGAAGAACTCAAATCGTAGTTCAACACATCCATCTGACGTGAGCCAGGTTAAGTCATTTGGCAATGAATTAAAACTCTACTTACAAATAAACAAAACAAAACAAATACATAAAAATACTAATTTTTAAATAGGCTCCACCTAAGTTATTTTAGGTCCCTTAAACTCATATTTATCTCAGTTACCTTCAGCATTTTTTGACAGGAATTGCACAAAGCCAAAATATCCCGAATCTAGTGTCATTAAGGCCGCAGTTGTAAAGACCAGTTATACCAATCCTTATGCAGTACTTATCTGAAATAATTTAGGCGAAATTTAGATTCTCTTTTTTTCCTCTTTTGTGCAGAGCTTGTTCTTACATATGATTAGAGCTTCCTAGTCGTCTAGAGGGTTGTGCTCCAAAGGGTTCAGAAACAGTTTCAGTTTGAATTTACCTGTAGTTGGGCGTATTAGAGAAAATAAATCGTAGTGATAAGGGGTTAACATTGTACTATTTCTTTATCGTCTGCTTAAACTAACATTTAAACTTAGCTAGATTAGAAATGCTTATTCCATGCCACAGAAAACTCTGATCCACAAAAGCTTCAAACAAACAATATACTAAAAATAGTATAAGTAAGTTTAATACTAATTAAAAGCACTATAGCCTCCACAATAAACAGCAATAAAATTACTTAATCAATGTTTCCTCAGCACAGATATCTTGTTAATGTATCTATTCAGGTGAACATTAGTCTGCAGTGTACTGTCCATGTCTAATAATGTGCTGTTTGTTCACTAAAATGCATAAACTACCTCGGTTGTTGTTAGCATTGTGGCTAACTCTTGTTAGCAAACTGATACGCCTCGCTCCTAACAGCAGTGATACAAGCTTAAAGCAGATTATAGTGAACAATTCAGAAGCTCAGAATGCATTATGTAAGTGAGCTAAACATGTGGTAGGAATTTTAAAATGTAATATTTGTTTTAGTCAATGTTTTCAAGGAAGCAAAAATCGGGTATAGCACCTTTAGAATTTTTATTTGAGAGCCACTGCGTCCAAGTAATTTCCCTGGTTTAATGTTGTAAATGTGAGTGTCGCCAAATGGACTGGAAAGTACCCAACGAACTAACAAAGTCCGTCTCCGTGTAAACATGCCAAACATAGGAACTAAACCTAAAAAAATACCAGGAACTGAAAAAAAAGTTCCAGCTGTGTGAAAAAGCCTTCAACAGTATGTTTACATCTTCGTCCCAAACTGTAATGATAATCTGCTCGCTTTAGTTACTAAGGGTTCCTGCACACTTTCTACAACAAAATTTAAGACTTTTTAAGACCTTTTTAAGACCTTGCATAGCAAAATTTAAGACCACGTGCACATTTGAAAACATTATTTTTGTGACAAAAAATAAATATCTAATAAATAAAAACGAATACAATTATATTATTTTTTGTTTTGTCATATACGCACTATTTATTGGCTCACAAAATGACATACATTTCAATTATTTTATAACCAAAAATAACATTTGTAGATGGTTGTTCCTATTTGATGCAGTTCACCTGTCACATGATCACAGAAAGAGGCAGCACCCGTCATGTGACAGGTGCTGCACCTGTCTCTCCTTCACTGCGCTCATCTGCAGTGGCCAGCTTTATGTGACCAGACGTCCAGAAATTCACCCATGTGTCCCGAATCCCAAATCCTGTCCCACATGTCCCGAAACTCATCCAGCCCCGACACCTCTCAGATTCTGTGCTGCGTCATTACGCCAGGCTACACACATCCACATTACACACACGCGTAAATGTGGATGGATGGATGGAACAGGCTACACTTATATCCACATTTACGCACACGTAAATGCTGTGTTCCATCCATCCATGGATCATAGACGCAACACAGCGGCTAACAACTTGAAGCTAACGCGGAAATAAGTGAAAAGTTTTTTGTACACGCGGCGATTTAAAAGCTGATATTTTCCCCACATGTACACAAACTACCGCACAACTTATGTAAACAAAGATAATTTACGGAATGCACAAAGTAAAGCACGCGGCCCATTACGCGCAGCATCTGCAGCACTGGCAATGATAAAGTTGTACATTTTCAGCCCGAATTAAAGCGCTGTGAGCTTACCTTAAAACTCACTCGCTCAGGGAAACATGCTTTTCCTTTGGCCAAGTTGAACAGTTCTTGTTTAGTCCCAAAGTTGTGAGGCGATTCGTGCTAAGCTAACTGTGAGCTCATGTCTCTGCTACACGCACCTCTATTGTGCGCTGTCGCTCCATCTGACTCATGTACACGACGGGCATCACAGCAAATGCAACTTCTCTGACACAAACACGCACAGTCTTCATTTAACTTTGATCAATCTGCTCCAAATACAAGGTCTTAAAAAAGCCACTTCAAATTTATGACCTAAACACCTAATTTTGACAAATTTAAGACTTTTTAAGACCTTAAATTTCCCATTTCAAATTTAAGACTTTTTAAGACTCCGCGGGAGCCCTGTAGTAGTATGATGTAGTTGGACTTGATTAGGAGAACATTGAAATTCTAGCCCTTTTTTGGAGTTTAGGGGACGGGATTGGTCTAAGGGGAAGGGGTAGTGCCTGAATGAATAATGCACTATGAGGTATGGTGAGTGGCATCAAAGACTTGAACCTAAACCCAATGATTAATGAATCCCACAGCATCTCTTTACCTGCAGAAATAAGACTTTATCATGTGCCTGAGAGAAGGCCTCCAGCTCACTGCTCCTCCTCTTCAGCTGGCTCAGTTCGTTCTCCAGACCTCGGGCCAGTTCTTGTGCGTGACGCTCGGCTCCTCTCTGCCTGGCCGCGATCAGCTCCACCAGCTCGGCCTGACTCTGCTCCACCAGCTTCTGGAGCTCTGCGTACACGGCCCAGCTCTCCTCCAGCTCCTTCTGCGCGTTGGCCTGGACGCAGAGAAAACGGCAAGGACATGAGGACCACGAGTTTAACATCCAAGCAAATACATGGTTGTGATTGTATTAACAGTATTGTGGTTTTGAGAACACCCAAGCACAGAAAAGGAATACTTCTGTCTTGGTTAACCTTTCCAATTCAATATTGCAGCTGGTGAATTTTAGGTTCAAAGTTCAGATGCAGCTGATTAAAGACAGCTTGAGCGAGGGCTGGGCAATATATATATTTTATTTTTGACACATTTTTGATTTTCTATTATTCAGCCACTACAAAAGCTCAAACATAAATACCAACAGAAACCAATGTTTCTGTTGGTATTAATGACCAAATGTTTTATTGTTTGATTTTCTGACACATTTGTTTGTTAAATCAACAATCACATGAAGTCCTCTGAGATAACTGCTGTTGTGATTTTGGGCTTTACAAATACATTGAATTGTCTACAGGAGGCCTGATAATATTTATTTGGCTTTAAGGAAATCATGATGCAAATTTTATTGAACTTCAGTATTTGCTCCTTCAAAAGTTCTCACTTTATTGTGATGGGTTACATTCACTCAAAGCATGACAAAGGCCAACCAACTGGAGAACTGAAAGAGAAAAATTGTCTCTAATTGAATAGACAGGAGGTTAAACTGAGAAAAGCAGGCATAAGTTCACAATCTGATGATCATCACAATACAGCCAAGCTCTAGCTTGAGCACTAAGGACAATGTCAGAAACAGTCTGATAAAGATGAATTCACCTGTAAGGTGCAATGTGTGGCTTTTATACAAAAATACAGTAGACTTGAATAAAAGCAAGTTTTGGTCATTTTGTTGTTTTTGGATAAATATCTGTGTTTTTGTCCTAAGCAGGCTGTCATGGCCAGAAAATGGACAGTTATTTGTCTGGAAAAAACATCAGTGGTCTCCAACCTTTTTTCTTGCAAGGATTGGTACAGTCATCATTTTTTTTTTCCAGTGATCAATCGAGTTTGGGTAGTTCCAACAACGTAAAATGCATACATCTAATTATCGTGCATATTTTTTTTAGCTCTTATTGCTTGAATTAGCTGTTTATTTGGTTAAGTGGCACAAAATTTTCACAGTAAAGCACAAAGAACTAGTGATAAACTATAAAAAGTAAAAGCAGCAGATGATCCGCGGACCACTTGAGGCAATCGTGCTTAACATAATAGATCTCATTTAAAACATTTAGATATACAGTATGTTATCAATGTAAACATGGCAAAATGTTACTCAGTTTATAGACGTGACACACAATAAGTAGTTTAGTCTTGGTTCCAAACGCTCTTTGCAGATTTCAACTTTAACTTTAACAGCCTAACACTAACAAAACACATTAGAGCTTTTGTAATGTTTGCCATAGTAATCCTTATCCAAACAATTATGAATGAAACATACCACAAAACAAGCTAACATTACATTACAAAACTCCAAAAAGGAAGTGTCCCTTATTTTCTTATCCAATCTCCTCTCCGACAGAACTGTTTACACGACACATTAGTAACTTGTCTTTGTGGTAACCTGATCCTTAATGTACCTTTTAGCTCTCAAACACACCACAAACAAAAGCACAAGTACATTGTGTCATCTTTTGGTCAACGTTTCTTCATATTTAATTACTAAGCTAACATGCGAAGAGTGGATTTGAGGCTTGAGTGAGCACTATGTTGTAGATGCTGGTAATTGTAACGCTAAAGGTACAAAAAAAAAAAGGTGTGGATTGCTAAGCTTAGCCTGGTTCGACCGGTTCAACCTCTTTGCTCATAAAAACGTGGCATCAATGACACAGCAACGACTGGAACAGAAAGTAAGTCTTTTAACAATGAAGAGGTAAACAGACCTGTACAGACACACACAATTACATGCTAAATATTCTTTTTTTAACAAGCGGAACACTTTAATTTGTAATATCAAATGAAGATTCAAATCCCAGAGCACATATTTAAGATGTGCTGGACGCATGAAAATGTAAAATCAATACCCCCCTAGATGGAAATTAGCTGTAAAAGTTAGAACTTAGTACAAGGACCCAATGGGTTACATTGTGCTTACAGGTGCACCGTGTAACTTTCTGGAAGTGAAAATTCACAATTCAACACAAATAATTATATAAATCATTCTTTGGAACAGTGTTTCCCAACCAGGAGTATGTGTAACCCAGGGGGTCCGTGACCATTTTGCCAAGGGGGTACTTGGGATGATTGATATTAAAAAGAAAGGCAGAATGTTACATGTTAAGAAGCTATATATATATTTATATATTTACATTAAATGTATGTAAACAAAAAAATGCAATCATTAGAAATGAAAACATATGGGTAGCTGTTAGAACAAAAGGAAGCCGTCCTCTTGGTCAAAAAATATAATTTAATTTTGTGGCCATGCAAAATTACAAATTTTTATAATTTATTTATGGTCGCAAGAACATATACACTAGGAAAACATGCTTTCATTTAAGTTGGCCAAAAAATTACACTGTGTATGGTGATGTAATTGTACATTGTTCTATGAATCTTAACCTTTTTAACCTTTACCTTACAGATCACATTAAAACAAAAAAAAAATTAGATTAGATTAGCCTTTATTGTCTCCTCACAGGAGAAATTTGTCTTGGACATCAGGGCAAAAAACATACATTGCAAACATACAGCATCCACAACACATAATGTTCAACCAAGAGTGACACAGTCCACAGGAAAAAAGGAACAAAATTCATATTTACAGTGTACAAACAACATTGCACAATCCATATGGCCTTAGAGTGCATTTTTCATTGCACTCTGTCCCATGGCCTAAAAACCTAGTAACCAAGATTGCATTTCCCACATGGCCTAAAGTGCAGCTAAACAATTGCACTCTTCCCTAAAACGGCCTTAGTAAAATTATTGCAGCTTCCACATGGCCTAAAGTGCAGTTAATATTGCACTCTTCCCTAAAGTGGCCTTAGTATAATCATTGCAACTTCCACATGGCCTAAAGTGCAGTTAATATTGCACTCTTCCCTAAAGTGACCTTAGTATAATCATTGCAACTCCCACATGGCCTAAAGTGCAGTTAATATTGCACTCTTCCCTATTGGCCCTTGTAAAAAGGTTACCATTGCATTTTCCAAAAGGCCTAAAGTGCAGTTAATATTGCACTCTTCCCTACTTGTCCATATGAAAAGCTGTTCCTGTTCCATCAAAGCAGTTTCTTCTTATTGATCAAGGAAATAGACAGAGGAATAAATGAATATTTATAGCGATTCCTCTTACATTGGGGCATCCTGTACCTTTTGCCCGAAGGCAATAATTCATATTGATTTGACAGAATGTGGGAAGGATCTTTGGCTATTTTTTGTCCCTGTTTAATTATAGCTTCATCCAACATGTCTGAAAGAGAAAGTGGAGGAGGAATGCCCATTATTTTCCCTGCTCTCTTGGTTAAGGTATTAATTTGTGACTTAAGCTTAACAGATAAGTTGCCACACCATGTCGTAATCCCGTATCTGATGATAGACTCTATACATGTCCTAAAGAAGAGGAGCATTACTTTCTTGTCTACTCCATGAACCCTCAGACGTCTTAAAAAGTACAGACGCTGACTAATTTTTGAACAAAGATAGTCCACATGCCCCGCCCAATGAAACTGGGGGTCAAAAAGCAGGCCCAAATACTTATATGATGTGACCTGTTCGATGTTTTGTCCCTTCAGTGTAACAGCACTATGATCCCCCACCTCCTTAGGGTCAAAAATCATCTCCTTTGTTTTGGTTACGTTTAGTTCTAAGTTGTGCTGTTCACACCACTCAACTACATTGTTGAGCTCTGATCTGTAAGTTTCCACATCCATGTTTTTTGTGAGTAGACTAAGAATAACTGTATCGTCAGAGAATTTGATTATAAAGTTATTCAAATTTGTACTCCTACAATCGTTTGTATACAGGGTAAAAAGTATAGGCGAACTTACACACCCCTGCGGTGCCCCTGTGTTCATAACAACAAGATCTGAAAGAGTGGAATTAATTTTAACTTGTTGCTGTCTTTCCTTTAAAAAAGAGCCATACCATTCAATAATGTATGAGCTGATGTCCATCTGTCCAAGTTTTTTTATCAAAATATTTGGCTTAATCGTATTAAAAGCGGAACTAAAGTCCATAAATAAGAGCCGTGCATATGATGAGGGGTTTTCCAAATGTTTTAAGATCAAATGCGTAGTTGTGATGAGTGCATCATCTGTACCCCTCCCGTCACGATATGCAAATTGATAAGGGTCCAAAAGATGGGAGGCTTCCCTCTTAAGAAACCTCACCATTATTCGTTCCAAGGATTTCATTATTATTGACGTCAGGGCAACTGGCCTAAAAATACAATTGCCAAAAGAATCTAAATTCTGATTACAATCAATGCTGCTTGTATTGAATCAGTAGATAGATTGTCATATACTGTAAGAAATATTACTATGATGATTTATTTATTTTTTTCAGAGTAGCCTTAAGTATCTTTATTAAAATTACTGTAAGACATAGGGTTTGATAAAGAAAGTTGTTTTGGGCCAAAACATGTCTAAAATATGTAATAGAAATAACTTTTGTGGTTATGGTTGTATGAAAATTAGCACTTGGAATCAAATTCAATAAAGTCCCACCCCTTTGATAAAATAAATCTAAATCTACTGTCAATCAAAGCGTCACTTTCTAGGGTCTGATCTACATGTAATAGGGACTTTGTTTCCTAAATCCCAGCTTCTTTCAGCTTGACTTGAGCTGTACACATATCAAAGCTCAAGTCAAACTCATCATAGTGAGGTAATATGAGATGAGATTTAATAAAGTATATAATGATGTGTTCCATTTGTTTTCTATGGTATCTATTTCATAATGTTGACAATTATGAAGAAAAATGTGAATTCATAAAAAACATGGCTCACCTTAATGACTTTGATGGACTGCTTGATTTCGTCCAGTTTCTTGGAGCGTTCTTTGATCAGATGTTTCAGCTCAGACCTCTTCTTCCCCACATTACTCTGGAATTACAAGTTGTGATATTAGGAAAGATATTTGACGAGACTTCATTTAAAGGACATTTACATTTCTAAAGGAAAAAAAGACTTATGTGACATAGCATCTGTAAAGCCATATGCCAATTTTACCGTGTTTTAGACTATGTTCATAATATGGGATTGGGGGTGCACAACAGGGGTGCCAAAACTATTTTCCTTGGTGGGACAAAATGTACAGATTTTTCCTCAGTTGACCAAATTGTATTATGTTGAAGCAACGTGGAGGGCCAAAGTTCATTTATAAAAAACTTATTTGAGATTAAATTGTCTTTTATTGATATGTTTAACGAGATTGCATTGTATTTGGTGTTGCTTGACTTTGTCTTTTCAACACAAAATTAACAAACCTGAGCCAAAGAGTTTGACAACCCGGGGCCCGCTTTGGGCACCACAGCTGTAAGATCACACAATAGGCCTTTTGTTTTATTTTGCTTCCATTTATTAATGAAGTTATAGTAGATCTGACAAAAACTGAGCCAAACTCAAGCTACAAAAGAAATGCATAGGGTACATTGATAGTGAATGAGGGACTACACCGTCTCATTCGGTACATTGTGTAACCCAGGAGTCTCAAAATCAAATGGAGTTGGGGCCAAAATGATCGAAGTCAAAGATGGTCAAGGGGCGCATTTCAAAATATAGCTCCGACTATATAACATAAAATATGTTCACATTAATTTTTTAAAATTGTTTTCCATTACGCAGCCCTACATTTGATTAAAATTAAAGTAAATGAAAGTGGGTAACTAGGGTCAGACTGTCCTTCCCCAAAAAGTTGGAAACATTTTTTATTGTAATTGACTGTATCCCTGTGAATTTTAGGTTTTATAGACACTAGGGTTGTAACAGTACGTCAAACACAAATTCGGTTCAAATTGTTATGTGCAGTTTATTGGTGGGTCACAATCAAAACTAATCAGAAATCCTTCCGGGGGCCGCATGGAATCATCTCAGGGGCCACATTTGGACCCCGGGGCCGCCAGTTTAAGACCTCTGATGTAACTTAAAAATAAAAAAGACTGCAACTAAAGCTTTGTTTTGTGTTATTGATGGACAAAAACAGGATAAAATGTGTTTCTATGCTTTGAGGAGGCTTGTATTTTTTTTTATTTACTTTATTTTTTGTGTCCAAGAGGATGACCTTGTCCTGCCTTTTTCTATAAACATCTTGTTCTTTTAGATATATTTTTTTCATAGTAGGCTATGAAATATTACCAAAAACAAATAATCTAAGATCATATTTAACTATTTCAATGGAATTATGTATTTGACCTTTACCAACAGAAAGTCATGTAGTGTCACTTTAAATGTAATTAGATCAGGAGATTAGAATCAGAGAATAAAGATAGCAGCAGCTGTGTTTGATGTGATTATTTTCTGACTTGAGTTGACGAATCATAAGAAATGTGCCACTATATCAGTATCATTATCTGTTTAGACATCAGATTACATTTTATTATTATTCTAGTTACTGCTTTAATGTATCCACTAAGATGGCCTGGTATTTGACATTGACTTTCTCGTATTACCATCTTCTTCCTGTACTCGTGGTCCGTGGAGACGATCTCGTGGGACTTGTGCGTGGCTTCAGCGCAGGCCGAGCAGATGCAGGTGTGGTCCGTGCGGCAGTAAACGTCCAGTAAACGCTCGTGTTTCTTACAGATCTTATCCTCCAGGTTCGACGTGGGCTCGATCAGGCGGTGGGACATCAGAGTCTTCACCTAAAATGTCAACAACACAAGAATAAGTCAAAGGTAACCCAGATAACAGAAGAGACATTTTTTTTGCTAAATGATTATGTTTCCAGTTGGATTCAGTTGGATGCAGAAAACATGCTTCTTAAAGGTGAAAATATAACTTACACAAAACTATAAGATCTAATGAACTTAATCGGAATACTTCATGTGGGAATCATGTGAGACTCCTGGTCAGAAACAGTTATTTTCGGTGACCCATTGGAAAAAGACAAGTTTATTTGTAATGTGTCTTCTAGAACAGAGCAGGCTGTATCCTTTTGCCACGATCCCTGACTTCTAAAGCACTGAAGAGCTCAAAGGTCAATATGAACCGCTCTAATTCTCACAAATTCTTTTGTCTTGCTATTGAGCTCTATGAATATGGCTTTTATGAACATAATGTTGAAAACAACTTTTATTAAGCTCTACCACGACTGAGATAAAGAAAGCCTATCTATCTATCTATCTATCTATCTATCTATCTATCTATCTATCTATCTATCTATCTATCTATCTATTACAGAAATACTATAATATAAATTCTCTGCCCCAAAGTTTGACTTCTTCTTCAAAGCATGTTTTTACTAACAACGATTGGCTGCCAATCTGTCGATAAAAAATAACAACATCCAAATAGCTGACAATTCAGAATGACTGAATGTAGATCTCTCAATTTTTTTCTGCATTGCACAGCCCTACCACCAAGCAGCACAACTTTTCATTTAGGTTTTAAAGGTACCATATTACTAAAAATATACTCAAAGCTGTGATTTGTTTCAGCAACAAACATTTGAGTAATTCTGCTTTACAGTTCAAAGTTCAAAATGCACTGTTCCACATTGTGATGTCATCAAGTGGAGATGTCAAGGTAAAACTTTTGCCTCCATTAAACAGCTTGACTTTACAGTAGAAAACCTTACTTCATTGCTTTTTTAAAAATATACATAATTGTACTTTTTGTTCACTTGAAAACCAATCGGCTATTTACTATTGCACGACGAACAAACACAGTTTAAACGAGGCTACAAACAGTAGCTTCATAGATAGCCATTTTCAAGGCTGAAACTATATTATAATGATTGTAGTAGAGTTGAAAATAAAATGAAGTTTAAGTTAAAATGAAGAACACTGCCTAAATATGCAGAATTTGTGAGTTTTCTTGCAAGATTTGAGATGAGGAAACAACATTATAACATAAATTTAAAAAATAAGTACTGCAGTCTCTTTAAACAAGCAATTTTCTGAAAGTTAGAGTAGAACGTTCTGTACCTTCCTGTGATGCCTGAGATGATCCTCGCAGAACGACCCGGGACAGTTGATGCAGGACTTAACCGCCTTCAACTTCCTCCCGATGCAAGAGTCACACTGAATATCCCCCGGTCCTGCGAACTCCCCGCTGTCCTGCAGCTGCGGTCCCGTCGAAGCTCCGGAGGACGACCCGTGGCTGTGGTTCAACGTGGCCGCCTTCGAGGCCCCTCCGCCGGACGACTCGGCCTGCATCAGGCCCTGGAACTGGCTGGAGATCTCGGCCAGGACGCGGTTGACGCTCATCTCGGGTCGTTTGGAGTAGCCCTTCTTGCACATGGGGCAGAGGAACTTCTTGCTGTGGTTCCAGTAACCTTGGAGGCAGGCTTTGCAGAAGCTGTGGCCGCACGGAGTCGACACGGGCTCCACGAAGATCTCCAGACAGATGGAGCAGGTGAACTGTTCCTCCGAGAGCATCTTACTCCCGGGAGATCTCGTAACTGGAGAAGAGACAGAAAATGTGTGGTTGGTTAGAAAGAATAGTATCTCCACAGACAGAACTTGAACTCCAGCTGTGTTAGAGCATTATTGCAAACCTTTAATGTAAATTTTACAGATTAAAGGTGGGGTACCTAACTTTTTAAGATGTAAATTTGTACATTTTCGCTTTTTTATTGTAAAGTATACTGTAATTACATATTTTGTGACAAAATAAGATTGTCGTGTTCTTTCTTAACCAAAAAATAAAGCATTAAAGTTCTCATAAAGCCAATAGCGTATGACTGCAGGCACGTACCTCCCACCTCCCTTGGTAGACCTCTTGCTACAGACTGGAATCACCTTTTCGTCCACACCAGATTTTTAGTCACATTTATAGTCACATCTTGCACGTGGCTATGCTAGCAAATATATTTAACTTTCAACATTTATACCCCAAAGGTTAGGGCTAGGATTAGGGCTGGGGTTAGAAAGTATAGGTAATTTGGGTAAGTTTATGTCTTTGTGAAAAGCTGAGAGTTGCCAAAAATGGACGTGCGACCTGTAGCGAAAGGTAGACTAAATGCCAGAAGGACCTCTCCACCCAGACGCTCTTCTCAAAAGTAGAAATGATCACTTTGCAATCTCTAAAAAAGTAATTGCATTCCATTTCAATCAGCTACCCAATCGGGACAAATCAAATTGCTGCCTCTGTGCCAAATAAAACCCTCTAACTCAGTGTTTCTAAAATATGGTGCATGTAACACAGGTCTAGAGTAAAGAAAGACTACTTAAAGAATACTTATTTCTGCTAATTTATTGTTAGTTTTCTTCATATTTTAAGCCTTCTTTGATTAGTTTCTTTATTGTAAGTTTGTTCATTATCTTTTATTAGTGTAGCTTAGGCCTATAGTTCGAAACAGTCCTATTTTAGTGTCAATGTAGACCTGGTTGTACAACCAGGTGCTTTTCTAGTACACCTGGTTGTGCTTTTCCAAATTGTGAAAAGTTTGGGAACCACTGGTTTAGTAATATGTTCTGGCCTATTGCAATGAGCCTATCATTACAATTATACCTGGGAAACACACTTTTATCTTTGAACCTCAATTGATTCAAATGTTGTTATTTACATTTAAGACTAGAGCTGGGCATTCTGGAAAAAATTTCTGTTGTTGTTTTTTGTCAAAAACAATATTCAAATTAAATTAAGTTCAGATGGATATGTGTTGAACTTTATTTTTATTCAATTGTGAAGACTAACTGCTAAACTAACTGTGGCTTCATCAGGGCTTGATAAAGCCGCCTGGATGGGTGGTGAAATGTTGGCTTCTTAACAAGTCCAGTTGCAATTAGTTTTAATCATTTTTGGATGAACTTTGTTTTGAGTTCTTCCAGATTTCGCATCTAGAACTTCACTGTCTGAAAGAGTTTAGGAAAAGGTGGAACGCTTAATGAAATACTTTGAGCTGATTGGGTGTGTGGCCTATCTTAGTTTGTGCTTAACCAATCACAGCAACAAATTGTAATGGCTGACTCCAAACCAATCAGGCTTGTGGAAGGCCAGATGGATTTCTCTTAAGTTGGTAAATTCATTAATATCGCAAGAGAATCCATCTTGCTGGCCATGATGTTGAAAGGCTTTTAGTAATCTTTAATTTGATTTGACTGAAAATTGTGGTCTAACCTGAAGCTATTATTAGCCGCTATAGCAACTTTAACATCAGCTATCAAAACGAACCAGCCCTTCTTTTTACCTTGTCTTATTCTTTCACTTCACTTGTGTTTATGCGTCGATTGTTTGCTTATGAAAGTGTGACAGTGACACAGTTTGGGTGTGACACTGTTTTGAATGAGGTTTAATAAGCACAGACAGAAACCTTTATCGTTTGGGTGGAGTCCAAACAACGATGCGCCCGTCTGTCAGAGTGTACGATCACGCCTTGTGCATCAAACATGTTGTACTAGACACATTTCACTGGCCTCTAACTGGACGACTACTAACACTGCTGTTCACATTTGCACACAAACACCATATGTAAAGGTCTAGAATGTGACTAGGGATGCACCAATCCAGCTTTTTTTAAATTGAATATTTTTGCTATTTAAGTATCTGCTAATACATAGACCAAACATTTACATTTAGGCCACTGTAGAAGCTAGAGAATACCTTTTTTAGCTCATCCGATATATCTTAATTTGTTTAATAAAGACAAAACAAGATAATCTTCTGGGTCGATATCACAGAACCAATATTCGATACTGCAAAATTTCACGGATTATTGCCAATATCTGATCCCCATAATTAATCTGTGCATAACTACATGTCGCTAGTGTCAAAACATGTCATTTCTGCTTTTTCATGTTCTTCTTTGGATAAACCACAATTTAGAAATATCTCACACTGCAACATGTTTAATAAACTCAAATATTTTAAGATGATCTGTTGTCATTATTTTTTCGAGAAGCATTTTTGCCAGGTTTTAAGTCACATTTTTTAAAAACATTATGCACAAGTTAAAAATATGTTTACAAAATGCTCAGTTGGTTAAACCAATTCAAAACAAATGTATAAATGCACTAAAAATATGTCCATTATGCCTCCTCTCTTCCCTCCCCCAGAACGTCCCTGCAAAAGAGATTCTGAACCTCAGTGGGCCTTTTAGTCATAATAACAGTCACGTGCCTCTTGTGATTGGTGACTCAAATGTTCAAATAGTGGAAGAGTGTAAATTTCTTGGTTTGACTTTGTCTAAGGATCTGAACTGGAGCAAAAACACGACTAACATCGTAAAAAAGTCTCGACAGCGTCTCTTCTTTTTGCGGAAACTTGGAGAATTCACCCAGAACTCTAAGATTCTGTTGAACTTCTATCGCTGCACCATTGAAAGTCTTCTTGTGAGCTCTGTCACTGTGTGGTTCGGAAACATCACAGAGAAAGAGAAGAGAGCTCTTTACAAAGTGGTACGTTCAGCCAGGAGAACTGTGCATGAAGACCTGCCTGTGCTGGAAACTCTTTATAAAAGCAGACTTTTGAATCGAGCTCTTCAGATCATTAACGATCCCTCTCACCCTGGAAGGGAAATGTTTGAGCTCCTTCCTTCAGGTCGGAGGTATCGCTCGATTGGATGCAGGTCTGCACGCCGCGCCAGGAGCTTCTTTCCGCAGGCTGTTGCCAGCGTGAACAATGCACTTTAGATTAGGTACCTTAAATCTTTTTACTTAAGCACTTTTTAATTTTAACTTTTTTTTTTTTTTTTAAACTGTACTTTTTTTATTGACTCTTTTACTGATTTTACAGTGTCATTGTGTCAGTCGTGTCTGTGTTAATTGTTTGTCTGGTTGTCATGTCTATGAGCACTGAGCTTCTTTTGCACTGTCTTTTCCAATGTGGTTTTTAACTGCAAATGGCAAATAAACTACTACTACTACTACTACTACTTCTGGTTAAATAAAGATCAATAATAAAAAAAAAAAAGATGAAACTATTTTTGCATTGTTTCATAGCCACACGTTTACTAAGGCGGCCGAGTAGATTTTTATGACTTAAAGATGGGGTACCGGACATTTTTCGTTGTAACTTAGTACATTTTGTCTTTTCCAGCAAAAATTGTAGCGCATAAGCAGCGCCTTGTCACAAAATTAGACCACTGTGTCCTGTCTAAATTTAAAAAAATAAGCATTTTTGTTTCTCTTCAAAAGCCAAATGCAGTCGTCTGATTGGCTCTTCTTGAGTGGTCACCTCCAGTCTCAGTCGTCTATAAAAAATAGGGTTTTAGACTTAATTGCAGACAAAATAAACGATATACTGAACATTGATATTACCAAGAGCTGTAGAATCTGAGAGATAAGAACTAGCTTGACTTCAGATTTTGCGGTACAAAAATCAGCTACCTCATCTTTAAGTTAGGGTTTTATTAACTGATTAACTGAGCAGAACAGTTTAGCTAATTTCAAGTAAATTACAGTATAAGTGCCTGGGTTTGCAATGCATTTTAGAACCAGTTTATCCCCATATTCTGCTTGATCAAATTTGAAATTGGATCATATGAAATGTAGTGTATTCTTTCACTTGGTATTTGGTGTGAACATTTGAAAACCATTCATCTATAATAGTTGCAGATCAAACAAGTATTGTAACAACAACTCATGGTATTACATAAGACTTTTGATGTAGTCCATATAGTTACACATTCATTTTTTAACTATGTATTTATTAACTCACTTTCACCTCAAATGCCACACATGAACGCGGTGACCTCTGCGGGAATCATAAATGCCGTGATATATGGGTTTTATGTCACAAAATGAACTTTGGTTTTACTGTATTATCGGTCAGACTCAAAGCTGCAGCAACAGAAGAACCAATCCTTGTGAATGTTTGAGGAGGAAAAGGAGGGAAGAGAGAGAGAGAGGGAGAAAGAGAGACAGACAGACAGAGAAAAGCAAAAAAGATAGAGGTTGAGGTAGAGAAATACACTGTTAAAAATCCTAAGGCCAAAAAGGTAAACTGACTTAAATCTTTAGGTTGATATAACTTGACAATGTGAGTCAAAGATTTACAACTTAAACTTTTAAGTTACAGAGAGAGAGAAGAAAGAGAGAGAGAGAGAGAGGAAAGAGAGAGAGATAAAAAAGAGGAGAAAGAAAGAGAGAGAGAGATGAAAGAGAGAGAGATAAAAAAGAGAGAGAAGAGAGAGAAAGAAAGGGAGAGAAGAGAGAGAGAGAGAGAAGAAAGAGAGAGAGAAGAAAGTGAGAGAAGAGAGAGAAGAGGGAGAAGAGAGAAAGAGAGACAGAGAGAGAAGAAAGAGAAGAGGGAGAGAAGAAAGAGGGAGAAGAGAGGGAGAGAAGAGAGAGAGGAGAGAGAGAGAGAGAAGAAAGAAAGAGAGAGAAGAGAGAAGAAGAGAGAGAAGAGAGGGAGAAGAAATAGAGAAAGAGAGAGAGAAGAGAGAGAGAGAGACGAAAGAGAGAGAAGAGAAAGGGAAAGAAGAGAGAGAGAGAAGAAAGAGAGAAGAGAAAGGGAAAGAAGAGAGAGAGAAGAGAGAGAAGAAAGAAAGGGAAGAGAGAAAAAATAGATAGAGAGAGAGAGAGAGAGGAAAATGAAGAAAGAGAGAGAATGTCAGATGACTAACAAACATTAGTTTAATCAACATAAAACTTGAATTCAGAAACTGAACTTACAAGTGCATTTTATTTTTTACAGTGTAGAGAGAAAGGAAAAAAGAGTGGAGAACAGAGAAAAAGTGTTAAGGAAGAAGAGAGAAACAGAGGAAAAAAGAAGAAATAAAAGGAGATGAAGAAAAAAAGGAAGGGGAAGAAAAAAGAGAGGATGAAAAGGAGAGAATGTGTGGGGTGGAGGAGAGAGATTGTAGAGGGAGGGAAAGGTAAGAGATAGAGAGAAAGAGAGGGTGCATGGGGGAAGAAAAGAGAGAGAAAAAGAAGGGAAGAGAGAGTGGGGAGAAAGGAAGGGAAAAAAAGGAAGAGAAACAAAGAGAAGAAGAGAAGAAAGAGTGAGCGAGAAATGGATGAAGAGAATAAAGGAATGAATAGTGACTAAATGAGAAGAAAATAGTAAGGGATGAAGACATAGAGAGAGAATTGGAGAAAGAAAGGACAGAACGTGATGAAAAGATAGAAAGAGAATAAGAGAAAGAATTGGTAGAGGGGAAAAAAGGGGAAGACAGAAACAAAATGAAAGAGAGAAAGGGATGAAGAGATAAAGAGAGAATAGGGGCAAAAGGGGTAGAGGGAGGGAGAAAAAAGAGGAATAGAAACTAAATGAAAGAATTAAAAAAGTGAAGAAGAGACACAGAGAGAATGAAAGAAAGAAGGGATAGAAAGAGGGTGAAAAGAAGAATGAATAAATACTAAATGGGAGAAGAAGAAGAGAAAGGGATGAAGAGAAAGAGAGAATAAGAGAAAGAAGTGGTAGATTGAGAGAGAAAAGAGGAATGAATAGAGATGAAATGAAAGAAAAAAGAGAGAAAGGGATGAAGAGATAGACAAAAAGTGATGAAGGAAGAGGAGGAAGAGAGGGGGTAGAGAGCAAGGGAGAAAAAAGAGTAAGGGATAGAGAGAAAAGAAGATAGAGAGAAAGAGACAAAGCAAGATTCCATCAAAAACTGATTTTTCTTAAAGTTTAATTAATAAAAAAAAAAAAAAGTGACATTTAAATAGAATACGGCTCTTACTTAAAATATGGTTGCTAGGTAACAGTTGTGGAATGACCTTTATCTTTGTTTATCTATTCCATCACATCATATCACATGTCCAACCAGGAAGTAAAAACATAAACTGATCTATAATTGTCAAACAAACACAAACTTGTCAAGTAAATGCTTTAATAGACCTTTTGTAATGTATTTGCTCTTTGGTTTGGCCTTTAGTGACAAAAACTTAAAATTTGCTTTTTGACATTTTTACAGTAAGAAACAAAACATTTCAACGTAAATAAATAAAAGACAAAAATAAATTAAGCTTAAGTTTAAAATCCTATTAAATAAAACTATGTCATTTAATTAAAACAGTTCAAATACAATGGGGATAGAGGACACCCTTGTCTTGTTCCCTCATGTTTTGGCTCGTTAAAGCAGGAAGTGTTTGTAAAAGAAAGACGTCATTTTGCCCTGTGGAGGTGGAGAGTTATCTAAAGAATGTCGACACACGAGATATGCTAGCTGCGTTAGCCGTCTGTTGTGATTCAAATGAAAACAATGTGGCCTGGAAAAGTTTAGGGCTTTTTTTTTTTTAACCAGAGGAAGATGAGAACAATCACTTGATTTTGTTTGATAAAAGATATTTTACTGTATACAATGTAAAACAAATCTGTCAAAAATAAGAATATAGATATAGAAATAGATTAATTTTGAGGTTAAGCAAAAAAAAAAAAAAAAAGTATATTATTATTGTGCACTTAACATGACTTAAAAAGAATAATTCTACAAATTCAAAGCATTAGAAATGAAAATATTTCAAACAATTCAGTTACAAGATACTTTCAAATTCAGTGTATTTAAGTCTAGTTTCAAACAAAACAACAGAGGATGTGCTCGTTTAGTTTTTAGTTGCAAATTCCTAAATATAATCAAGTTGTTTTTTTTTTTTGTTATTATTATTTTACACGTCTATCTATCTATATACTATCTATCTAGTTTTAAACATATTTTTTCTAAATCTTAACTACCCACAAATGGAACCACGTTAGAGCAATTTATGCCCAACTGAACCCAAATAATTTTAGAATTTTTCAAGTATTTTCAGACCAAGAGAGTTCCAAAACTTTTCTAGGGCCTGCAACATTTTTGAACTTTCTATAACTTCTCAAGTTTTTTCCAAGACTTAATGAACCCTAAAACTAGTCTATATATATTCCTCAAGACATGTTATGCTCAGATTGGGGAACATTGGCATACAAGTTGTGTAAATATTGTGTTTTAATTGTAAAAACTAGTTTGCCTACATCTACGTAATTTCCTCTAACATTAGCTCAAATTTCTCAAAAATGTGTATTCAAGGGGTTTTTGTGTTCCAAACCAGTGTTTCCCAACTATTGTATTAGTCATGGCACACTTATTCAGTTAAATGTTTTCTGTGGCACACTTCCTGCACATGTAGCCAAATAGGCCATTTTGAAGTGACAACAAAGAGGATTAATATCAAGTTGCCAAGTCTGCTTTTTTATTCTGAGTTTGAGCTTCTTTATATATATGTAACTTATTTTTTTATTTTGAAAAGTGGCCTTTTGTTAGTTATGGGTTGTTTTTGTGATGTCTATTGTTATTGTCAAAAATACCATATTCACTTTTTTGTAGATATTTTACTTTTTCAATGGCTTGGTCACTTTTTGCGTTCTGAAAATCTTGCAACACTGATTTAATGTTGTAAATATTGAGCATAACATGTTCTTTAAACCATTAAATGTTGACTTGCATTCTTTGGTTTTACAAATAAGTTGTTCCAGACACTTAAAATCATTTAATTGACTGAAAACTGATGATTTTGTCAAGACACACCTGGCAACATTGGCACCCCGGTTGAGAAACACTGTCTTAAACAACTAATCAGTTAATCAAAAGAATAATTACTAATGAATTACCAGCAAAATTTCATTAATAAAAGCTTAGCTAAACAACAACTAAAGTGTATTGTTTTGGCCAAATGTGTTTAAAACTTGAGTTTTAAACACATTGGGCAACACATCACTTAGTTTTAGCAATCTGCGCTATGCAACTTTTCTGGTATAGACTCCGCCCCCGCCTGTCTCCATGGTGATAATATTGTTTGTCTATTTGATCTATTTTCACTTTATTTCACTCAACATGTGTTCATTGTGTTCGAAACGTCCTTGAAAGTCACATGTGCACGCCTCTCCGCAGATCTGACTTATGAAATGCTCGTTTCCATGGAGATCATACTTTAAAGCCTTTCTGTGTAACATTCCACAGACAAAGCAAAGTCATCTCTAAAGACGCAAGCACCATTTGTTCAAAAAGTTGTAAATCGAGCTAATGCTAAGTGCTAACGCTAAGTGCTAACATATTTATTTACATTTATTTAACCATCTTTGTTCAAAAAAAATCCAACAAATGCACTCAAAATACTGCACATTTTGACTTCTTAAAAGACTATTAAACACTCATAGACTTACAAGAACAACTTTGTGATAATAATAAGACTCAATAGTACTTACGTGACATGTTTTTTTCTCCGCAGAAGCAGCAGCAGTAGTAGTCGCAGTCATGTACTTTGTTCTGACTGAGTTCACACACACAGACAGGTGCAGTAGTACGATGCGTGGGCTCTTCCTGAAACCTGTCCTAAGCCCCGCCCACTCTGGCAGCACCACACCCACACCGGGCTTTTGTCATACTCGCTGCTGCTCCTGCTGCTTCACTTTTCAAATGCAAACAGGGAGGAAAACAAAAGAGCGGTTTCTCAGTTTGAGCAGGAGTTGGGGAATAGAAAGGAAAGATTTGGAATTTTTTTGGAAGTGGTTAGTTTCAAATGAGAGTTTATAGACATGTTTGTTGAGTTTTATGAGATTTAAAGCAGATATTAAATATAACTATGTTCTAAATGTTCTCTCTCATCAAAAACTTAGCTGGAAATGTGCATTCTTATGATTTGTGATGTCATGTTTTAAGATGAGACAATGCTGGCAAAACTCGTATATTTACTTTTTATATAAAACTAAAGGCACAGTAAGTCAGGATACACTGAAAGTAGAATCTGCTGGCCTACTCTACGTCATAGGATCTCTACCTATTATTGAAAGTGGTAAAAACGTTAAATTCATTTTCATGTTAACACTTATTTTACTGTGTTTTTGGACCTAATTATACTTTTATATTTGTTCCCTGACTGAGATGACTTCACCAGGGTTCCAGTAGCAGAGGGGGAAGAGAAAAGGGACGGAGCTTCAGCCAGAGTTCAGTTAAAGGGGCACTGTGTAAGATTGAGAGGAATTTTAATTATCACATATAGTCCACAAACATTTAAATCATATTTATTCTTTACAACATGAATACTTAGGAGAGCACTGTTAACCAATCCACATCAATTGTGATACATTTATATGTATTTTAAATGTTTTATTACGGGCCGGAATGTGGATTATTGACGCTAGATGGCATCATGCTTAATAGGCAAAATGCATGTGAAAGACTCCCTCTGGTGTTCAAAAGTGGAAATCCCTTTGTTTGTTTGTTTTTCTTACATTGTTTGTTTTTCTTTAAAGGCACTTAAAAAATAAAAATAGTCTTAGACCTGATAAAATGTAAATCAAATATAAATAATAAGCACTCAATTTTGTAATTTGCTTTGTTAAAATTCTAATGTATGTATATAAGCCTATATGTGGGCCAATATTTTTTTTCTCTGTGTTATCAAATGTTCAAATAAATAAATAAACTAAAATACTTATTTTAGTTGGACTGAGGTCTAACAAAAATAATTTTTTTCTCTCTCTCATGAAAGGCCTGATCACTTGCTAATCTCTAAAAATCTGGCAACTCTGGCAAACCCTCCAACTACAGACGTCCTGACCGAGCCGAAGATCTTGAAGATGGACTTCTCATTTAACTGCTCCTGAAGCGATGTTCCAAAGACATTGAAGGACAGGTCAGAAGCTGAAGATTTTTTTTTTTTTTTTACAAGTACAATAAGCTTAACAATTTTATAATTTTTATTACTCTAAAAAACACTCAGCGGCTACTGTGAAGTTTTACCACTGCTGTAACCACATACATCTGATTACAAACCCATAAATAATAATAAATGTGCGTTACTTAATACGGCGCTTTGGCTCATTACATAAGCGCTTGATTTATAGCTGTCTTGCGAGGCTATAACAATCTAAATGCCATTGCTGTAATCATATTCGCTAACGACAGGCCACCAGGGTAATGACCGGACATTAGCTAGACGTTAGCCCGCAGCATGCTAACGCTAATGGATCGAAAAACATAAACAGCAAATGAATTCCAATGGAGAAGTGTAGCCGTTAGCGCCCGGATACGCTCGAATGAATATGCTAATCATTACTTAATGTGTTTTTTCTCCACCTTCAAAAACTCATCAGTGATTGTGATTAACATTTTCAAACAGCCACATAAAGCATTTGTTTACTGTGAAATTGACAAGTCTATTATTTAGCCTGCCATTACGAAGCGTTCAAATAAGAATGCTAATGCTATTTGTTGCTAAAACAAACTGAAACAAGTATGAATAAACGGTATTGCTGTCATAACAATAACCTAAATATACTAATAATATTAATAAAGTGCTTGGCTTTTTAATGTGTGTGCTTCTCTTGACCAGTGATTTTCCACCAGTGAAATTAAACCTCCAACCCAATAAAATAGATTATTTTGTTCCCATGCAAGCTCGCTCAAAGTAGCACATTTTATCAATTATTTAGAGTAACAAAGACATCTAAATGACAAAAATATGCATTTATTCAAGTTATTTATGGCCAAAAAGTTGCACAGTGCACCTTTAAAGGTTTGATTTAGCCTTATTTGGCTGGGTGGCGTGCCAGTGAAAAATTTCATCCAAAAAAGTGTGACATGGCTCAATACAGGGAAACACTACTCTAGGCTTTGTCTTTGTTTTTGTGTAATCTGCTTTTGCTGTTTCTTTATATGGATTCTAATCTCTTATTATTTAGCTTTTAACTATTTTGATGTTGTGACATCAACCTGTCTTGGGACATGAAAATTAGCTAAATCTGTACATGGAAACATAGTAATTCACTGCCCCACTTCAAATAAATATATGACTTACACAGAAATGTAACATTATGCATAGAAATTACAATTATTTTATAGTGTTTTGCGTCAACAAATCTTGCAAAAGTTGATGCTAAAGTACTAACATTTGCTATCATCACTGGAGAGATGGTAGATTGTAACAAGATTAAGTCAGTGTTTCGTGAGGAATATTATTTATCTGCTCTTTTCCATCTGGTTTTCACCGGATCCTATGTTTTCTCTTGTGCAATTGTCATATTTAAAGATGGGGCCTAAGTATGCCGTAGTAAAGCCTATTTCAGATTACACTGTGAAAGTAAGGCTAGCTGTCTTACTTTGGGCCTCTCAAGTGAGCTGCTGTAGTGTCAAGATTGGACTACCGTCGAGATGGGTTCCCCTCACAAGATTTTTTGACTGTAAATTGTTTGCAATTACTTCGGCTAAATTTAGTCATAATTTGATGGCTAAGCTTAGGACTGGGGCTTGGGTGAGGGTTAGCAAAAGTCATTTTAAATTTAAAAAATATTACTGATTTTCCAGCACTAACTTTAAACAATAGACGGGGGTGGGGGAGGGGTTGGGTTTATTTGTTTATTTGTTTAATGGATCCCCATTAGTCGCTACCATGGTAGCCACTAGTCTTCCTGGGGTCCATCGTTAAAAATACCATTGCAAGCATGTTACATAAAAAACATTATAAAAAGTACATTATCGGTAAATAATCTGGCCAAACAAGACAAGACAACAAAACAATGATACCACAACTCATACAGTATTACATTGATGCATTCTTCATGAGCTCTTTCTTTAAATAGCTTTTAAAACATCTAATATTGTTTACCTTAATAGAAAATGGTAACTTATTCCAATGAATAGCTGCCCTATAAAGAACAGTTTTTGCATTGCACAAGTTCTAGGCACAGGAACACTTACATGACACCTTGTTTGCTGTCTGGTAGAGTGACTGTGTCGATCACGCACATAAACAATTTTAGAATATAACCCATGAGGTTTTTTGTTGTTACAAATATTGTAAAAAAAGACAAGCAAATCTTTCTGTAACCTACTTTCAACCAGGAGCCATGACAAAGTCTGATGCATATCAATAATACTAGCCCGAGGTGAACAGCGCAGAGCTAGACGTGCAGCTTTGTTCTGCACCACCTGAAGTTTATGAATGTCTTTCTTATGTCCACAAGACCACACCACAGAGCCATAATCCAGGTGAGACAATACTAGGGACTGTAGGACTTGTTTAATTGAATGCGCAGTCATAAAGTAGGCACATCGGCGAATAACAGAAATGGCTCTCCCCATTTTGGTCACCAGCTTGTTAATGTGTCCAGACCAATTCATTTGTTCATTTATAGTAATAAAATGAACAAATGAATGGGTTCAATTTCGGCAGAACACCAGTACAGGCCGCTTTGGACCGTACCATTCTAAGTCAAATGGCTTATTTGATCAAGTCCATAAAATGGACTGTCCATATGGTCATACCAGATTCAGATCTCAGAAGATAAGCAGGTTGGGCCTGGGCAGACAAAAAGAGGAAGAGAAATTGTTGTTGTGTCCTCAGGCAAGACACTTTTATAGTTGGGTATTCATCACACTGTACGGGCACCTGCCTTCCTTATGGGGACAAAAAGCATTCCCCATGATGGAAATCCCTCATTATGAGATCAGCAACATGGTTTTAGGATCAAATAGGGTTAAGGTTAGGATGAGGGTGAGAGTTAGGTTAATCTTGGTAAGTCATTAAGGTTGAGGTTAGGGTAAGGGTCCATGAAAAGAATGCAAGTCAATGTATTTTCAAATCTGAAAATGAAAACACAGCTTGTGTGTGTGTGTGTGTGAGTGGTTGGTGGTGATCAAAGGGGCCGATGGCGTAAAATGGCAGCCTCACTTCTGTCTCTCTGCCCCTGGGCTGCTGTTTCTACAATAGCAGTTTACCACCATATTAATGCATAATCTGAAGCGTCATGAAAAGCCCCCTAAATAAATCCCAATGTATTATTATTAGTATTAAGTTTCAAGTCATCAAAAGAGTGACTCAAGTCTGACAAAAGTCCAAGTCACAACGTGCTCACCTCTGATAGTTTGTAATTTCCAACTAAATATGTTAGCTACCTCAGACAGCTGTAAATTTTCCTATCATAATCAACACTTATTATTACTTGTAAGACCTTGAAACTGCCCTCTGTGTTAATAATTGCGTAGATATTTTTATTGTGCCCATAAATTTGACCTGTACAGTTTACTCCAGTTCGTTTCAAGGTAAATAGTTTTGTCATAATTTACACAAGAGTCACTACTTTCTGTCAATGCTTGTGGATTTACTTCGGGGTTAACGCCTTGAAAAGTTTTCTCAAGTCATCACAGTCACATTGCGCATACATCCCAACTCATCCTGTGACTAATTTCAAACTTCTCTTGAAATTCCTTTGGCCAGAACATTCCGCGTTGGTGCTCCGGGTCTCTTTGCGGACTTCATTATCCCCGTTATAAATGGCGGTCTGCCCTGATGTGTGATAAATGTCCGAGGAGGAGGTAAAAATAGTTTGATTTATCTGATCACCCAGGCTCCAGCGACTTTATCACCGTTTTTATGAGCTGTTCATCAAAGTCTATCTGCGATCTACAGCCGCTGCTTCTCCAAATGTTTAGAGGAGTTTAAGGCGTAATAACTGGAACCAAACCAAGAGTTGGTCAAGCCACGCTAGAGGCTACGCAGATGATATCGCACAGTTGTAATTTGTCAGAAGTGAGTGGCAAAAATACATTAGAATCAGTGGTAAGAAATTACAATAAAAGGCAAATTACAGTGATAACAACTGTAAACAATGGGTAAGAGTTCAACGATCACCACAAAAAGTGAATCTCAGGGGCTGAACTGCCACAAAACAATGTAAATATTGGCTACAGGTTTTTTAATGTTACTGTTGTTTAGCCTGAAGCAGGAGTCTCAAATTCAAATGGAGCTGGGGCTTAAATGAACGGAGTCAGAGTTGATCAAGGGCTGCATTTTAACACACGGTCAGAGACTTACTCCGCCCACAACTGAACCTCAAACAGACTCGCAAAAGTGGAGATGCCCGGAGGCCTTTTAAGGGACACCAATGTGTGAACAGACATTGATTGACAGCATCAAATATGGACAGTGAGCTTGTGAGTGATCTTTTGTGTGGGAGCAATCTTGACGTGTGGAGAAGAAGTTTCTTACTTGAATGTGAAAATTGTTTTTTATTAACTTTGCAGACATATGAAGCCTTTACTTTAGCCAACATAAGCACATGAGCTCTTGATGTGAACTTGTGAGTTTTTTCTAAAATTGAAAACCCTGCGACAAGTTGGCCACTGTCCAGGGTGTTCCCCCCAAGGTCACTGGATAGGCTCCAGTCACCCGCGACCCCTAATGGATTAAGCGGTAGAAAATGAATGAATGAAAATGAGAAAAATGAAACAACAAAACAAAAATAGAACCTGTGCACCTTCGCACCACGTACCACAGGCTTATCCAGCTGAGCGAAATGACTAATGTTATTTGCAGCAGCAACCGCTTTCCAGCTTGTCTTAGCAGTGGTGTCAGAAGGAGGAGTTTTGATATGCCACCTGAGCAGCTCGTCTATCGCGTCAACTAAAAGTGACATCGACTTGAACTGAAAATGCACTGACAGTGTTTGACCATCGTGGCAGCATAGTTGCAGTTTTTGCACACAGAAGAACTGGAAAGACCCAGAAACAGCAGATAATTCAATTTTGACCCATATAGTACACAGTTTGACAGTGAAAAAAAGTTGATTCTGCCTTTAGTTTCTCTTCAAGATATAGAGGGAATTTCGGTCAATGTCACTTTCTGCCCTACTGAGCATGTGTTATGCAGAAAGATCTGTTCTCTACTTGTTTACATAGGGAAACTTCTTTGAAATAAACAGCTAAACGGGACAACAGCCAACTGTTTTCATCAGGTCTGAAACGGTCTGACAGACACCTGTTTCCTGACGCTGTTTTTTCACTCACCTAAATGTCACTTTTAAGGGTTGTAGAGTCGAATTTCATTCACAAATGTTGATTAAGCAGCAAAACTTTTGTTTTGTCAAAGTGATAAACTCTTGTAGTTAGCCGACAACGGAGCTTTGTCGACTTGTTTCCACTGTTTGCGTCTATGTGCGGAGGCTCTTTCTACAGGCGGGGTGCACGCGCATCGCCCGTGTTGATAAACAAAAAATCCCTTTATAGGACTGTCTATATTTTATATAAAGAAGGCTAGACTTTTTAGAGCCTGATATATCTTAGTAAGTATACATCTGTTATTTTCTATTTTACTTTGTACGCACAAGTGATAAAGTAAAAAATGGGTAATTAGGGTATTGGACAAATTGTCTGTAATCTGCTGTATTCTAGAGCATTTTAAAGGTCTTAGAGACACATTTCAGCAATATATTTGATCACTATAAATAATGATCATCAGAAATCATCTCAGGGCTAGACAAAATCATCAAAAAATCATCGTCGTTAACCCATCAGTTGTTAATGCAACATAATAAAGCACATTCAGTCAGGTCTTGCTCAAGTTCACACTTTGTTTCTTCAAACATTGTGGATTTTTTTATATAATTGTGTGTAACTACAGAGTGTGTGTGTAGGTCAGCGGCTGTACGAGCAAAACTGATCGATTCTGGCCTTTTGATTTGATCGCTGCAAACTTCGATCGATTTTTTAACTTTTCGATCTATTTTCCATCCCTAATTTACTTCTATTCGAAGACCCACACAGATTTTGGGTAAGATTCCTGAGAATGTCTTAATAACTACAGTCTTTTCTCTTTGTGCGCACCTCTCGTTTTCATCCACTAGTGGGCATCATTTCTCTAACATTCAGAAACGACACCAGCCTGCTCTCCTCGTCTTCAGATTGGTGTTGCATTTTGCTCTATACAATAAAGCTGCTGCTGTTGCCCGTAGCAACAGGAGTAACAGACCTACAGAAATCCTCACACAAAGGCTTGTACGCTTTTACCCGAGCAGTGTGCAAATACAAGGCTGCTTATGTCACCGCTGGTTAGAAGGAACTGGAAGGATGTCACATGTGCTGGTTGGATACTGTGGTTTTAATACACTCAATTTAATATAGTGCTACTAAAGCCACTTTTGCATTTACAAAATGTGAATTGATTAAGAGTAATTCTCATCTTAAAAACATAGACAGTGACATAATATTTAAATATGTCCAAGACGTAGTTCCGATCTTGCATAAATTTGCCAGCACATGGTTAACATCCCAATGCATTCATTTGTCACTTTAGGAATGCTTATATTAGAGTCAGCAAAGGGAAACTAAATTGGCTGATGTTGGCCATCTGAGAAATCTGAGTGATTCACAAAAACACACGTAGTAATTCCATGTTGTGTGTGACACGAGGGTCGGGCTGGTGGAAACTATACTTCTAGTTTATCATCATTTTTCTGTGCTGCCTTTTGAACTTGCTTTATTTACTGCGTTAAGGTTATATTATGTTGGACACATTAAGCACAGAATATACGTTTTTTTAGAGAATTTTTCCTCAACAAACAGGTAACAGCTGATGCTAACGCGATACCTTGCTAAGTCTATCGGCTCTACAAATAGCAGTTGTTATCACTGTAAATGCAGCCCAGTTTCCAAACAAAACATATACAACAATATGTCATAAACTTGCAATAAGCACGTTTTCACATCTTGAGTGAAACCATGATTATTGTACGTTTGTGACATTTTGTTGTAAATGGTGAGGAACATTATTTCACGTTTCTATCTGCTCTTTTCTGTCTGGTTTGCACCAGAGCCTGTGTTTTTTCTTGGCCAATCAAGAGGGATCAAAGTGAGCCTAGGGAGGTCCCGCTTCAGGGTCCATGATATCTTTCCTTTTTATTTCTCTGCTGCAACACTGGAACTTCTCCAATATGGAAAAATAAAGGATATAGTATTGTATTTTACCTTATATTACCTTAAGTGTTTCTGCTCTTCCTAGATTTTGTCAGAAGCATCACATGATGATCTCTGATCCAGCGAAAGTGAAAGCAGCTAATACCACTGTTGCATCAGAGAGCACATTGAGATCTAGTTCACCATTGAGGTTTTTACTCCACTGGACTTTTTTTGTTTGCTTGTTAAAGCCAATTTGGCCATTTTGTTAGAAATAGAGCGTAAACATATGTATCAAAGATTGTTGCCATTTCAATTCGATAAACCTATTAACTAAGGTACAATATCAAATTTATATTTGACACAAGGTCAAAATACATTTACAGTGTGCTGTCTCAACCTGATCTCACAAGACAGCGTGTATATACCACAATACACGACATGTCAACAGCATATTATGTTTAGCACGATTTCATGGCGTATTACGTAAATATGACTCCCATTCCAGCCTTTTCCTTTCTATGTGTTATGATTTATGCATAACATCCTTATTCTAACATTAACCTACCCCAAGCACCAGCCCTAAACTTACCAATTCAGTAACATGAAGCCGTGTTTTTATTTTTCAAGCCATGCAATATAGACACCGTAACATATATACGCAAAGATGGCATGAAATCGTACTCTTCATATGTCCCTCTTTGTGTCTGTATGTATATTGTTTTGTTGTACTGAAAATGCGTAGATTTGGACACAAAATGTAACAGGGTCGTCAACTGAGAGCTAAGTGCGTGTGTGTTTGTGATTACGGACAAGATTCTAAGCTTTACACTAGTTTTTATTTCACGTGAACAGACCTTGTGATGACAGAAACCACAAAAACCAGGTCAAAACAGCGACATTCTGAATGAGCGATTTGTCGACGTGTCCCGGAGCTCCGTGCGTGTGGAACTTTATCGGCTCTGCAGTCGTGACGCGAGGGGCCGATTATGACCCCCACGGAGCCGGGTCTTTTCACTCCGTATCGATCCCGTTCACTTCCTGCGAATGTCAGCTCTTCTCCTCCCATCGATCCACTCACCGCTTCATTTTCCGCCTTCTGATATTGATAAATGGGACGGAGGTTATCAAGCCATGTACAGCACAGGACAGGATAGGATAGGATAGGACAGGATAGGACAGGATAGAACAGAACAGAACAGCATAGGACAGGATAGGACAGGATAGGACAGGACAGGACAGCATAGGACAGGACAGGATAGGACAGGACAGGCTTAAGAGTCAATCATAATTTTAATTTTTTTTTTTGCTTCTATTTCTCTCTCTCTTCTGTCTCTTTCTGGCTCTCTTTGTCTCTGTCTCTCTCTCTCACTCTCTCTCTCTCTCGATCCCTCTCTCTTCTATTTCTTTCTCGCTCTCCAACACTCTCTCTTTCATCTTCTCTTTTCTATCTCTCTTTCTCTCTCTTCCACCCCCTTCTCTCTCCAATGCTCTCTCTCTCTCAATCTCTTTTTTGCTCTATTTCTCTCTCTCTTTCTTCTCTTTCCATCACTCTCTTTCATCTTGTTTTCTCTCTCCATCTCTCTTTCTCTATTCCTCTTCTTTCTTTCTTTCTTTCTTTCCTCCCTCTCTCTCTCTCCAATTCTTTCTCTTCAAACTCTTTTTTGCTCTATTTTCCTTCCATCTCTTTCTCTCTCGGTCTCTCTCCATCCCTCTCTCTTACATCTCTTTTTCATTCTCTCTACCTCTTTTCAACTCTCTCTTTCATCTTGTTTTCTCTCTCTCTTTCTTACTCTTTCTCTCCATCCCTCTCTCTTCCATCCCTTTCTCACTCTCTCTTTCTAACACTCTCTGTCTTTCTCTTCCAACTCTCTCTCTTTCTCTCTATCTCTTCTAACTCTTTTTGCTATTATTCTCTCTGTCTCTTTCATCTCTTTCTCACTCTCTCTGTCTCTCTTCAACACTCTCTTTCATCTTGTTTTTTCTCTCTATCTCTTTTCTATCTCTCTCTCTCTTCCACCCCTTCTCTCTCTTCAATCTATTTTTCGCTCTCTTTCTTCTCTTTCTCACTCTCTGTCTTTCAATCACTCGCTCTTTCATCTTGTTTTCTCTCTCTGTCTTAATTTCTCTCTTCCACTTCCTTCTTTCCTCCCTCCCTCTCTCTCCAATTCTTTCTCTTCAAACTCTTTTTTGCTGTTTTTTTCTCTCTCTCTCTTCCATCTCTTTTTCACTCTCTCTATCTCTTTTCAACTCTCTCTTTCATCTTGTTTTCTCTATCTCTCTCCAACACTCTCTTAAATCTCTTTTTACTTAATTTCTCTCTCTTCCATCCTTTCTCACTCTCTCTCTTTCCAACACTCTCTTTCTATCCCTCTTTCTCTCTCTTCCACCTCTCTTCCTCTCTCTCTCTCTCCAAACTCTTTTTGCTCTTTTTCTCTCTCTCTTTCATCTCTCTCTCGCTCTCTCTGTCTTTCTTCAACACCCTCTTTCATCTTGTTTTTTCTCTCTGTCTCTTTCCATCTTTCTCTCTTCCATGTTCTCTCTATTTTTCTTTCTCTTCTATTTTTTTTGCTCTCTTTCTCTCCACCACTCCCTCTTCCATCCCTTTCTCACTCTCTTTCATCAATTTTTCTCTTGACATCTCTCTCTTCCCTTTTGTTTCACCCCCTTCTCTTCCTTCCTCTCTCTCTTTCTCTTACCCCCCTTTTCTCTCTCCTCTGCTTTCCTCTCCCTCTGTCTGTTTCCTTCAGTTTCCTTTCTTTCTTGCTCTTTCTCTCTCTCTCTCTCCTCAATTTCTCCTTTTTATTTCTCTTTCCCTTTCCTATCTCTCTATTTCTTCTCTCCTCTCACCCTCTTCTCTCTCTTTCTCTTCTCTCTCTCTTTCTCCTCTCTCTCCCCCTCTCTCTCTTTCTCTCTCTCCTTCTCTTCCCTCTCTCTCCCTCTCTCTCTCTTCTCTCTCTCTCTTTCTTCTCTCTCCTCTCTCCCTCCTGCTGTTCTCTCTCTTTCTCCTCTTTTTCTCTTCTCTCTCTCCCTCCTTCTCTTCCCCCTCTCTCTTTTTGCTCTCTCTCCTCTCACCCTCTTCTCTCTCTTTCTCTTCTCTCTCTCTTTCTCCTCTCTCTCCCCCCTCTCTCTCTTTCTCTCTCTACTTCTCTTCCCCCTCTCTCCCTCTCTCTCCCTTTCTCTTCTCTCTCTCTCCTCTCTCTCTTTCTTCTCTCTCCTCTCTCCTCCTGCTCTTCTCCCTCTTTCTCCTCTTTTTCTCTTCTCTCTCTCCCTCCTTCTCTTCCCCCTCTCTCTTTTTCTCCTCTCTCTTTCTGCTCTCTCTCATTCTCCCTCCTTGTCTCCTCTCTCTCTCCCTCCCCTCTCTCCGTTTCTCTCTCTCCTTCTCTTTACTCTCTCTCTCCCTCTCTCTTTCTCCTTTCTCTCTCTCTTTCTTCTCTCTCTCCTCCATCCTTTCTCTCTCTCCCTCTCTTCCCTCTCTCCCCTTCTCTCTTTCTCCTCTCTCTCTCTCTTTCTTCTCTCTCTCCTTTTCCCCTTTCTCCTCTCTCTCTCTCTCTTTCTCCTCTTTCTCTCTCTCTTTCTTCTCTCTCTCCTTTTCCCCTTTCTCCTCTCTCTCTCTCTCTCTCTCTCCTGCAGATCTCCACTGTTGCTGCAGCTCTCGTTGTGTAGTGTAATGTCTGTATCCCCAGCCTCGCTCGCCCCTCGCTCGCCCACCACTGCTCTCATCGACTGGAGCCCTCTGCAGTGTGTCGCATGGAGCAACTACAGCTCTTCTCTCTCCCCTCTCTCTCTCTCCCCCTCTCTCTCTCTCCCTGTCGCAGTGTCAGTCAAGGTAAATGTATTCCTCCCCCTGCAACCCCCTGCCTTCTCTCTCTCTCTCTTTTTCCCTTCTCCCTGGGTCTTTTTAGTTCTTCTCTTTTTCTGTTTTCTATCCTCTTTCCTTCTCTTCTTCTCCTTTTTTTACACTTTCCATCCTCCTTCTGCTATAGTCTGTCTCTCTCTTTTTTTATTTACCCAATTCATGCCTTCTGTCTTTATCTTTTTCTATTTTTCTTCGCTTCCCTCTGTGTGTTTTCTCCCCCCCCTCTCTCTCTCTCTGCATCTTTCATTTTCAGCTCAGCTTCTGTTCTTTATCTCTATTAGCTCCCATTCTGTTTTCTCTCCATTTATTTTGCCCCCTCCCCCTTCGTGCATTTTTATTTTCTCTCTTTTCTTCTTCCATTAATGACTTTTACTTTATCTTTTTTTATTTCTGTTCTCTCTATCCGTTCTTTTTCTTTTCTCTACTGTGGCATCTCGAGGGGTCACATTAGATATCAATGAAAATCCATCAACATTTGACCCGAACTTTGCAGCCCGTAAAACACAGGTTTGTTCACAATGATTAAAAAGCAAGCATTATGTTACAATAATGTATATAATTATTATTGCTTTTCTTAGTTTTTAAAATGTAAATTCCATCGAAAAAGGGGTTCGTTTTCACCCAAGACAAATTCATTCACTGCAGTTCCAGCATCACGTGTATCCGGGCAGAAACAGACCATTCATAAAGATATCAGGGCTTGGGCATCGTGCTCGTAGCCCAACCAGGGAACACAAGAACGACAACAGTAAGGTGGAGCTGATTTATTATGAAGGAAAAAGGGCTCCAGAGCACTCCAGGGGTCCGGAATTGCTAGATTGTGCTTACTTGACATGAATTAGAAGTCATAAAGCTGATTCTGTAACATCAGAGAAGTCAGATGGAAGTTCTGATCAAGTTTGACGGCCCAGTCTCCGAAGAAAAAGTTGATATATAGACCAAAAGTTTGGACACACCCTCTCATTTAAATACTTTTTTGTTTTATTTTCATGAACATAGTAGATTCACACTGAAGGCATCCAAACTATGAATTAACATATGTGGAAGTAAAGTACATCGCCAAAAAGTGTGAAACAACTGAAAATATGTCATATTCTTGGTTCTTCAAAGAAGCTACCTTTTGCTTTGATTCCTGCTTTACACACTCTTGGCATTCTCTGGATGAGCTTTAAGAGGTCGTCACCTGAAATGTTCTTCCAACAGTCTAGAAGGAGTTCCCAGAGATGCTCCTTCAAGCATCTCTGGGAACTTCTTCACACTGCAGTCCAGCTCACCCCAAACCATCTCAATTGGGTTCAGGTCTGGTGACTGTGGAGGCCAGCTCATCTGGCGCAGTGCCTCATCACTCTCCTTCCTCGTTATTCATGATGTTTATATCTTCAGTGTGAATCTATAATGTCCATAGTCATGGAAATAAAGAAGACTCTTTGAATGAGAACGTGTGTCCAAACTTTTGGTTTGTAGTGTACAATTTTTCAAAAAGGTTTTGATGGGCATGTAGCTAATAGCTTTGATCAAATTCAACACAGAGTCTCTGAAGATAACGTAGATAGATATATAGACGAAATGTCAAAAACGTAAAATAAGCCAATTTTTTGTACTTCAATATGTTACAAGTCAAAATGTAAATGACGACATTTCTTTGCGTTAGGTAAATTTTAACCTACCCTAAGCCCCAATCCTAAATTACCCATTTTAGTCAAATTACTTGTTTATCCCTAAGAAAATTTCCGCAAAAATGTTGGCTGTTTTAGGCTTTGGCTTTTCATAAAGTACTAAAAACAGCTTTGTGTAGTTACAGAGTGCTTATGGAGCGTGTTGTGACACTAGAGTCCGGATGTGTTTCGTGTTGGCTCTGTGTCGGTCACAAAAACGACTCACACTATTGTATATGACGATGAATCATGTGTTCAGTGGAATATTACATGTTCAAACATCATAAACAGGCAGGTAATCAACTGAAATTATTGGTAAAAAATAAGATGACTAATGACTACTTCGCAGATTTTGCCTTTCGTGGGTTATTTTTGGAACGTACCCCCCGCGATAAACGAGGGTCCACTGTATTTGTAAAGTTAAAAAGGAAGTTGGGAGGTCAACAAAATAGGTCAGAGGACCACAGTTGTTCCCCAGGCCTCAGCTTGTACTGCAAATGCTTCCCGAAAACCAAGAAAGGAAGCAGTGTATTGGCCAGAACCAACCCAAGATAGCATCAGACTGTAGACATTCTTCTTCTTTGATCTCGTCTAAAACACTAGCTTAGAATATGATATTATCTTTAATTCATAACCTTACCACAGAACCAATGATTGCTAATACGTTTTTATGTTACACTTCCTGGACTTGGACACAAAGATTGGTTAAAGAAAAAAAGAACCAACCTATTGTCTGAACTTCATTGGCAATTTGCAATGAGAATCCTTACTTCGGTTGCTCTCCAATGGGAATTCACAAACAAGTATAGCATTTATATTTTGACACTACGTTCTAGAAAAAAAAAAAGCACGTGCCTTTTCATTTTTTTCTTTTTCTTTTGCTGTCTTGATGCCGTCCCTGTTCTTCTTCCGTAACCTCGTCTCTTCTCCTGTTTCTGCGCAGCCTCGGGTTCACCTCCTGCAGCGGATAAGGTAGCTCTGACTGCAGGGTTATTGATAGTGGCGCGGATAGTGTCGCACTGTCTGTGTTAGCGATAACCTCCCCGTGCCCCCGGCAACCTGAGGACAAGCTGCTCCTGTATGATACTGTACCACCGATGTGTGTGTGTGAGCGCCGCCATTAGCACGTTAGCTCCCCCAGAGGTTTGCATTGATTTAAATGGAAGATGCTATCCTAATAAGCACAGATGCAGTTTGGCTAGTAGTGTGTAAGGTTTCACTGACGTCATGTTCCAAAGTCGATTAAGGTGGGTGGAAGGTAAACTAGCCTCTCTTGTTAACATGCAGGACCTATTTTGCAGTATGATCCATAAGGTTTAACAACTTTTAATCATTTCTTATTTTGACACATTATATTGTCTAATTTGTCTTGCATAATTGAGCTAAGTTTTTTCTAGAAAGCTGATGTTGATGATGTTCATTGATTCATTTTCTACCGCTGTTCCTGTTAGAGTTCTTGGGTGACTGAAGCCTGTCCCAGTGACTTTGGGCCTTAGTCGAGGAAACATAGACAGGGGCCAACTCATCGCAGGGTTACAGACAGACAACCATTGGCGGCACGGTGGCAGAGCGGATAGCGCTCTGGCCTAACAGGTCGCAGGTTCGAGTTTTTAGGGCTGTCAAGCGATCAAAAATTTTAATCGCGATTAATCACATAATTGTCTTGAGTTAACTCGCGATCAATCGCATTTTATTAAATGTTTTTATTTTATTTTTTTATGTATTTTACATTCTAATAATATATTTTGCTTTAATTCCTGTTTATTATGTCTTGATTTGTAGAATCTGTTACACTCTTGAAGAGTAAAAGAATGTTAACATATAATAATTTTTTTAATATTTATTATTTTATAATAATGCATTCCCATAACATTAGGCCAAATCGTGGTATTGACGTGTCTCACTCATTCTAAGCATCGATTACACTGCTCTTTCACAATAAAGCTCTTTCTGCAGCTGGAGATTATGAAGCTTTTATTGTGAAGGATTCAAAGGAAGTGTTAGTTAAAACTAGCGAAGCTTTGCCGCTAACTAGCAGAGCCAAAAGTAGAACTACGAAAGTTTTTACCGGAGTTTTGAAAGCCTATTCTGGATATTGGATATTTTCAACAACCTGAGTGGACAAACATCGCATTTAGTGACCACGGACCTCGACTTTATCGAGACACGGGAAGATGGAAATACGTACCGAGCCTCGAGGACCAGCTCCTCCTCATCAGCTGATCCAACTGCACACGGACGAAGCCGAGGTAAACAAACACATCTCGCTTGTGTGATCGAGTGGAAACATTACCAAAGTCTACAAAAGTGAGCCATCAGAGCCTTGTCTAGGACTCTTTCTGCTTGTGCTTTGTGTTTTACTATGAACCACGCGTCATTGGAGCGTTTTAATGGTGAAAAATAACCATGCGATTAATTTGCGTCCAAAAAATTGTCGCTGTTAAAATAGTTTTGCGTTAACGCGATAAAAGCACAATAAAACTGACAGCCCTATTAGTTTCACTAGGTAAGTGTAGGTTAGGTAAGGTGGTTAGGGAACGCTTGGTGGTGGTCGGAGGTTGAGGCGTCTGAATGAGGTGAGGGTGCTGTGTGAAGCACTTTTGAAGACATCTGTCTGTGTAAAAGTCCTATATAAAATAAGCATTCATTCAAGTTTAAGCTTCAAGTTAGTTAAATGGGTAAGTTTAGGGCTGGAACTTGGGAGAGGTTAAAGATTAGGGCTATCAGAAAAGTCTGACCGGGGTATGGCATGTTCAGAAGTAATCTGATTGAAACTGCCGCTCATCTCAAACACCAATAGAAAAACAAAATACAGGTGCCAGTTAAGGCATTTTCAGGTGTGGCACTGCGTTGATTGGTCTAACACTGGCCAAACTGAGTCAGATTGAAGTATGTGAAATCAGTTCGTAGATATTTCAAGTCAGACCAATTTTGTATACAAATTTTTCCTTAAAAAAAGCTAAAACTGTGTCCTGCTAACCTGGCTCATGCCAGATGAATCTGTGTTGAACTCAAATTTGAGTTCTTCCACAGTATTCATCTGGAACTTTTGGGGAAAGGTGGGAAGTTTAATAAAATACATTGAGATGATTGGGTGTGCGGCCTACATTTTTTGCACTTCACCAATCACAGAACAAGTGTCACACCTCTCTGCTCTTCTTTCAAAAAGAAAATACTGTGTATTTCTGTTATAACAGAATCAAGTGCAGGAGAAACATGTGCATCCACAGGAGCTGCCATCTTTGCATTGTTACCAACCCCCCTCAACCCCTCGAGTTTGTGAATTCACAAATATCGTGAGATAATCCATCTGTCTGGCCAGGTTAGCTCACATACTTTAACTGACAGAGAAAGATTCAGAGTTACAGATTCGGAGATTAAAAACCTTTAAACAAGTTAAATGTTTGTGCAGTAATTATACAGCTTCTCTGCATACAAACACAGCAAAAAGCATACCTCGTCTTTACATGTCCTTGAGCAGAGAATCCCACACTTCTGCTGCTGTGTACATTCAGCTGCATTAACCTGCTCTGAGTCTGCACGCTTCTGACCACGGATCAATTATTCACCTGGTTCTCTCTCAGTCTCTAAACAGTCCTTCTCTCTGCAGCGGCGTTGTTTCTCTGATACAACGTGATACTTCTGCTCCCTCCTGTGTCCAGATCAGGTTTGCATGTTAGATCTGGTTACAGCATTGATTTATTACCAAAGGTTACACAGAAGAGCAATCTAAAAGAGATAAAGTAGTGCACTGACTGGACTGATCTGTCAATGCAAGAGATTAGCCTATGTAGAAAAGGTTGATTGACTTTCTGTTTAAAACTGCAGAATGTTATGCTAACGGCTGTTTAACAAATGCTAACAAAATAAACAAATACATAAATGATCTATTTTTGGACGTATGAGCCCGATCTCACAAGAAAGCGTACTTTCACCACGACATTACACAATATGTAAATTATGTTTGATTAGCACGAGTTCACAGCTGTTTTGCGTAATTATAGTACGCATCACAGTCCCCATTCATTTCAATGGTGGTTGTTAAGACGTGTTCTTATTTATGAATATTAATGAAACCCTGATCCTAATCTTAACTTGCCCCAAGCCCCAGACCTAAACTTACCCATTTTAGTAACTTTATACCTAAACTTACCAGTTTCACCTGAAGAAAACGTCCCCACATGGCTTCAACCAAAACTCGTCCTTTTTTGACGCTGTGAAATCTCGTGTCATTTTTAGTCTTTTTCATATCGTGCTACATGCACGGCGTAACATAAGTACTAAAAACAGCTGTGAACTTATGCTCAAAATACACAGTTTTTGTGTCGTGGTAAATGTACGCCATCTAGTGAGACTGTGTTGGGCGTATAGATGAAAATTTGACAATAAATCTGGGCTTGAGAGAAACACATTTTTAAGGTATTTTCTTTTCAAAAAGTTGGTAAATGTTAAGGTTAAAATAAAGTCCACTTGGTGCAAAATCTTAACAAGGGCTCATGCAGTTTCATCATACGCAGTTAGCTCTATGGGCGTCATCCAACTGTTACAGAATGTGTCCTTTGTCAAATTCCTCATCTCACAGAAGTGTTATGTCCTGCTTTTAACTTGGCCATACTCCGCTTCCGTCCTGTCCCTGAGCTCCTGTTTAAACCTCCTTGTGTAGAAGCAGAGTCACAGGCTGATTCCACATCCAGCATATCCGCTGCGCTGCGCCACGACCTTCACAGCAATTGAAATGAATGAAGTATGTTGCACATCTCTCATATGCGCTGCGCAGGTCTGCACCTAAGCTCCGCCACTCCAACGCCCTCCGACAAAATTGCGGATCAACGGTAAAATCTTCTGCGCCTGAGTCCGACTCTCACAAAGATCGTGTATGACGAGAAGATGAGCTACTCTGTACAGATAAAAAGTGCATGTGCTCATTTCAGACAAACGTACCCCGCGGGGGCCGCAGCTCGCAAAAAACAACGTTTTATGCAGTTTTAATGTGTGCGGGTTCGGGTTGGGTCGGGTCCTGAAATTTAAGCACATTTTTCGGGCCGGGTTGGGTCGGGCTGAATTTTAAATCGGGTCGGGCGGGGCGGGTCACAAAAAAAGCTGACCCGCGCATCACTAGTATGCATTTTGGTGACAAAACTGTTTCACTCACATAAAGACTAAAATAAATTGAAATGTCTTTAACATTTTAGCCAACGCGTTTTAAGGGATAAACTTGTCCGAATTAGAAAATCTCAGTAATATATATTTTACATTATAATGTTGCTGACAATATGTGACACAGAATATTGTAAATATACATAAATATACATATTTATTAAGCTGATCATTTTCTGTCAAACCCTGAAATCTGCAAACTCTCGCTTATAATATTATCACCTCTATCTGTTATATTTGTTAGTATCGTAGTCAATTCATCTTCCTCTTTATTTAGCCAATTTTCTTTGGCCAGTGCTTTGCTTGAAGGAGCTCTCTGATTTCACCAATAATAACATTTAGAAGCACAATCTATCTCACAAACAAAATGATCTGCTTTTGGGGGCCCCTTTCTGCCCTGGGCCCCGGAGAAACTTGCACCATTTACCCCCCGTGTTCAACGCCCCTGCCGACCTGATCAAGTTCCACAGATCAGAGCGCACCAAACAGGAAACAGAGCGTGAACTACGTCCGGAATTTCAAAGTAAAAACACTTCGCACTGACTTTGTTTTGACTACAGTACTTCGATTGTTTAAATACTTCTACAAACTGAACTTGCCGCAATGTACCTGGCATTTAGCAGAGACAAATTATGCAATATCAACTTGTTTGAGTTTTAATTCCAATTCTAAATACACAGATAGTTTTGTCTGATGTCCCTGAACTGTGCTGTCAAAGGTAAATCGCTGAGATCTTCTGCCCTGGTGTCAAGTCCGTAAAACATCAGCATCAGGCAAGATCTGTTAGTCATTTCTGTTGTAATCAGTAGATAGAGCTCTAACCCTATTCCTGATGTGGGAAACGACTGTCATGCATGCTTTACTACACTTGTTTTTATTGGTTCTGATGCCTGGCATTCCAAAGTGGGGGTGCTCAGGGGAAAGCCAAGGGAAAGAGAAAACTAACACAATGTAAAAATGCACTTTTTTAAACACCTAGTTTTCTTTGAGGAAGTATTCACCTTGTATGTGAAGAGCTGATTTTGCCGCCAGTGATTATCTACTTGAAATTTGCTCTCTGCTTTGTTATTTTATATTTTGATTCGTTTTAGCAAATTATCCATAGGTATAAGGCAAACCGAAATTACCCTAGCCTAGCCGCAGCGTGAAAAGGGCCTAATGAGTATTAAAACAAACTAGATGTTAAAGGACAGACTTTTCAAAACATTTATGTAGCGCTGGGCAATATCGTGATAAAAATCAAATCGTGAGCTCTTCTCTGTGACAATCTGCTTTTTGATGAAATCATCACATCGTGATTTCTTTTTCCTCTATTTGATGCATCTGTTTGTTCAAATATAGATTATTTTTTTCCAACCTCTTATCCTTAGAGTTGCTAAATGCAAGTCTTTACAGCAACTTTGGGCTTTTTTTTTTCAAAGTCTCTTCAGAACTGCGCTTTTAAGTCACAAAAGGAATGAAGATTAGCAATTTTTCAGGTTTGATTTGTTAAAATATATCAATTTATAGGACTGGAATATGGATTTTTAGAATGGTTTCATGTCTAAAAGTCGTTAATGTAAGAAAAACACATGTAATGGCAACAACACACTCAATTATTTTATTTAGCTTTTAATTGAAGGGCTGAGTTTGCTTGTTTCTCTCTAAAAACCTGTACAACACTGGTCAGCTTTGACAGCTGGATTTAGCTGTTGATAGTGAAGTGTGCTTACCTCAAAGACTAAAGGAAAATAAATGGTTTACAAGAATCGTGATAAAATCGAAATCATGATATGGCTCCAAGAAAATCGGGATATACCTTTTTTGCCTTATCGCCCAGCCCTACATTTATGTGTGTGGAAATTAACTACTGCTACATGCTTTAAAATTTTTCTGGGACAACTGAACTCTTCACTGTCACTCTTCAATGGTAAAAAGTTTCAAATGAAATAGTTCTTTTTACGTACATTTTTAGTTTGGTAAAAATCACGGCACTTTTAACAATACAAAGAAAAACACACATTATTGTGAGCGAGGTCACCTTTCCACAGATCTGACCTATAACTTGGCCTGGTCTTTTTAACACATTTAAATCCGCGTGCTATGACCAAATAAAGCAACAGTTCTATTACAACATAAACTTTAGCTGACCTTTCCTTCAACTAACATGTAAATAAATGCAGACATAAGCAGGAACGCAAAAAAAACACCTCAACGAAACAGAAAAAAAAAACGGTAAATCCGACATGTTCTAGGCCTTTCTCTGAGAAGGTGACGTGATCCGGTCTGATGTTGTCTTCTCCCATCTCGTCCTGTTTGTTCCACAGAATAAACCGACCGTCGACAAAGAGGAATGGTGTGGTGGATTCAAAATGGAGTCACGGGGTCGGGCGCTAACAGCAGGAAGCGCGGCTCAAAGTGATGGCTGCTAAAAATAACCCCTTTTCAAAACACACATTATTTTAGGCCGCGCTTGGGTTTCTGTAGCGAGGATCTGAAGGTGCACAGTTTACAGACAGAGGCTCCTGATGTTTGCGTTTGTTATCTGATAAGTCCATAGCCTAAAAAGGGGAGAATTTAGCTGATGGTTCCATATATAGTGTCATTTGTGCACAGGGAAAATTGGTGAGAGAAAAAAGGCTAAGGTTGTGTTCGAATGTCCACAAAAAAGTTGTTAAAAGTCCAATAAAAATGAACTTCTGTAGTTAATACTGGTCAAATATTATTGTCAAACAAGCTTTATTTAACTCACATCTCACATTAAACTAACCTGGCTCACTCCAGATGGATCTGTGTTGAACTACGATATGAGTTCTTCCACAGTCTCCAGTGCTTAGTCAATCACAGCAACAACTCGTAATGGTGTATCCAATGTCCGCGGGGGAATAAAACAAATGTCACACACATGACTCTGTATTTCTGCTAAAACCGCCTCAAAAGCAGCAGAAACACGTACATCCACGGGAGCAGCCATCTTTGTTTAGCTTGAATCAGACTCAGCGGCGCCGGAGCGTTAACAGCCCGTCTTAGCTTGCCCTGCTACAAAGTGATTGGGCCTCAAAACCGCGCTGCTTTGATGTGATTGGGTCCGAAACACCGCTGTTTCGGACTCTTAAACCAATCGAGCGGCTGGAAGGCCAGATGGTTTGTCTCGTGTTTGTGAACTCACAAATATCACGAGATAAACCATCTGGCTGGCCAGGTTAATGTTAAACAGCAAATGGACTGGATTATTCAACTTTTACAGTTTAAAGGTAAGCAGCTGAGGAGTCCCCTACCTCGTAAACATGTACCAGGAGTTCACATGACTTATATCTACGGCAATACTACTTTTTATCCATCAAGTTATACGTTTTATCCACTTTAACTTTTTTTTCATGAGTGTTTGGCTGCAGACTTCCATCAGGAAGCACCTCCACCGAGAGAACCTAACAAGTATTAGTTTCTAAGACAATAACTTTCAAAGGACATGAAAGTGATAAACTGACACATAAAAAACAAAATAGACACAAAATTTATTGTTGCGAAACATGGAGAGACCCAAATGCTAGTTGGGTCTGGAGGGACGGTCATTAAGTTTAGAAAAATGGGTAAGGTAAGGAAAAGGGTTAGGCGTAATGGGTAAGTACTAAAAAGGTTTGGGTAAAGGTTAAGATAAAATATAAACTGCTTAGGCCTGATTAGCAACAGTAAGAAACTCATTACTATGACAACCAGTTCACGTCTGTCTCTCCGGTCCATATCATCTTGAACCCGTGTTTGTGGTTTGTTAACTTAGTTAACACAAGGCAACAATAGACATCCGGGCTCCTCTTTGTTTTCTTCAACGTTCTTGTCGGGACACAAATAATGTTTTAAGTGCACATATCTACATAATCCGGGCTTTTGGGGGCCTCCTGGTACAGGTCACATGATGAGGGGACTCCCCATACAGGTCTGGCAGCTAGCATTAGTGTTTTTAACAGCTACAGTTAGTGTCCTTATGGCTAATGGCTTGTTTGGTTTATTCTTCCACTTCAGCAGTGTATTTAAACAAGTCTTATCTCACTCAGTCATGTTGTTTCTTCTCTGACTCTCGTAATGAAATCATTATAGACCAATTGATTTTATTTGTTTTGGGGGTCGCAAGTTTGTTGCATAATTATTTTGGCGGTTTTGGTCTGAAAAAAAAAACAATTGGGTTAAGTGAGGAAGGGTCCTGATACAGCGGGGAGTCGTTCATCTGATTTCATGGAACTTCAGTTACAGTGTCACATTCAATAGAGAAAGTTTTGTCTGACATGGTGATTGCTAACAAATGTTTTTACGCCTTATCAATTGCTAATAAAGTGTAGAAACATTTTTGGTTATTCACATTACTAACGACAAAAAGAAAGGCTGACTAAATGCTGCATCAAAAGGTGGAAGTCTAAAGACATGCTGTGTAGTGTTTGGTGGATGTTGCTCGTGGGGTTTTCTTGTCTGTGCTGCTGCTGTGGCTGAGGTAAACACACTGACATTAAAGAAGACGTGGCCTTGGAAACAATAACATCGCAGGAGAAGAAGAGGTGAGCCTGTTCCACTGTGAAGGATACACACACACACACACATTTCAACACGTCAACCTTGGAATCTTGTAAACCAGGACAAGTAAGAGAGACGTTTGATTTGACTTTTCACAAACATGGCTTCTCTGTGTCCCCATATGAGCAAACATGTTACAAGGAAAAAAGTCAACTCCTATTTTGAAAAACCTTCCCTGGCTCCCGGTTATATTGTGTTCACTATAAAATCTTGGTCCTGACGTTTCAGGCTTGACACGGACAGGTACCGATAATCAACCCCATCTCACAAGAAAGCATATATACATAACAGGACATGTCAAAAGCGTATGATTAGCACGATTTCATGACTTTTTTCATTTCTACAGTGGTTGTCATTTATGAATATTGACGAAATCCTAATCTCAAAAGTGGACATTTACTTTATTAACGGGTACGTTAGCTTCAAGTTAGTAAAATGGACAAGTTTAGGGCTGGGGCTTACCCATTTGAGTAACTTGGGGTAGGTTGAGATTGGGATAAGAATTGTGTTAATATTCATACCTAATTACCAGCGACAATTGTCATTAATCACATGATTGTCTTGAGTTAACTCACAATTAATTGCATTTAATTTAATGTTTTTATTTTTAAAATGTGTTTTGCATTCTAATAACATGTTTAGCTTTCATTCCTGTTTATTATGTCTTTAATTTTAGAATGTATTACTTTCTGGAAGTGTAAAATAATGTTTTGTAGGCTTTCCCATAAGATTAGACCAAATTATGTTTCTCATTAGAAGCATTTATTACACTTCTCCTTCACAAGATTATTACACTTTTATTTTGTAGGAGCCACAGGAAGTATTAGAAGCTTTACCGCTAACTAGAGGAGCTAAAAGTGGAACTTCATACGTTTTTGCTGGAGTTTTGAAAGACTATTCTGGATATTGAATAATTTCAACAACTTGAGTGGACAAACATCGCATTTAGTGACCAATGACCTCAACTTTATCGAGACACGGGAAGGCGAAAACACAAACCAAGATTCAAAGGAAAAGCCTTCTCACCAGCTGATCGAGCTGCACACGGAAGGAACCATCCCCTCTCAGACAGTCGGGCGACGGAGTGGAAAAGTTACCAAAGTCTACAAAAGTGAGCCATCAGAGCCTCTAGGACTCTTTCTGCTTGTGCATTGTGTTTTTCTATGAACCTTGTGCCATTGGAGCGTATTAATGGTGAAAAATAAGCATGTGATTAATTTGCCTAAAAAGAACAATTATTGCCGTTAAACAGATTTATCCAATGAGGATTGTGCATCAACTATCATCTAAAAACAAACATGGCTGCTTATCATATCACATGTATTGAAAATCTTAGAAAAGTAGATCTGCAAGTCACAGAACATCCTTTCCTTTTATTCCCGCCCATGTTAACATCTCCTCATCTCCTTTGCAGCTCATATTGACTTCCTCTCACTGACTCCAGCAGATTTGTGACTTCTGACCCTGCGCACACAGTCGTATGTAACCAAATCCAAGAATCATCTCCAGAGAAATCTAATGCTCCATCTTTGCTCTGGATTTTGTGCTTTCAGGCTTGTAAGTTTCATTAAATTAACACGTCACTTTGTCATTACAAGCTGCTCTGTTCTCGACGATATTGAACATCTTCTGCACTGTCAGCGTTATAATGTTCAATATAGATCGCATGACTTTACAGGAAAACACGTTAGTCGGTTAGAGGAAACAAAATCATTATTGCTACTATGCGGTCTTGATTATTTCTGAAACATAAAACCTGTCATTGAGTTTTAGAACCCAGGTATCGTGCCATTGATCACATTTCACGTATTCTGGTTTAAAGAGGATTTGGATTGCTGTCTTGTACTTTTTCCAATTACTATGTTAACAGTGTCAGTTGGAGAGGTCAGAACCTTATTGTTGATATATACACCACTTACTCTGGCTTCTTCCCCTTTTTATGTGACAGCTCCGAGGTCTGTGTTACAGGTTTTATTCGTTTTTAAGCACTTTCCCATGGCTGATGTACACTGAGTGAGAGTCGGGTGCACTGGGGACTTAGCAACACAGTGTCAGAAGAAAACCTAGATATACTGTACAACAAAATGTCAAAAATGTACGATAAACATGTTTTCAAAAAAAAAAGTTAAATAGTCGTAAATTTTGGTTGAAGCCACGTTGCAACATTTTTATTAGGTTAACGGGTAAGTTTATGGGTCAAGTTATTAAAATGGGTAAGTTTAGGACTGGGGATTGGTTAAGATTTACTTGTTAAACCCAAAGAAAATGTCGCTATGTGGCTTTAACTAATTTTATGATTTGACTTTTCGCTACATACTAGAAAAAGATGTCAAAACATGCTTATTATATGTTTTTGACATTTTGTTTTATATCTACGTTTGCTCTGGAGACTGGGCTGGACTTAAAAAGCGCTTCAAACCAATATGCCATTGTACAAGGACCTCGGGGCAATGTAGGCTCAACTTCAGCATTTGTGCAGAAAGAATCCGTAGAAAGTCTATTTTTCCCTGAGACTGCTGCAGTCTGATACGGCTTTCTCTGGATTGTGAAGCAGGAATGGAAAATATTAACTGGGGTGTGTTTGTGCATGTGAATGGGTTGAGTGGGTGTCATTGTTTTTAATACAATGTAAAGCAAAATGTAATACATTTTTTGAATGAAAAGCGCTTTACGAATAAAGTTTGATTGATTGATCGATTGAGTGATAAATAATACAGAACCAAGGGTTGAACCTTGGGGAACACCCCTTTGTGTTGCTAGGTATGAGGAAACGTAACCATCTACTCTTACTGTTTGTGATTTAGTATGACAAGAACCAGTTTTGTGAACATTCATTATCAAAACCAAGTGAGGCTAATTTGTCAAGGACCAGATAGTCGGCATCAAAGACCAAACTGGACGGTGTGGTCTTTGGACCTTCGTGGGAGAGACTTAACATTGAGAGTTGGTCAGATCAACTGCTCTATCACTCACTGCTCAACAATTTCAACAGCAATTGTGGACTTAAGCAAATATATTACAGCTGCAAGATAAACGCTAACGTGATATTAGCACCGTCTGGCGTGTTTTAGCACCTCATTTTTCCCAATGCAGCTATGCCGCTTCCCAGTTAGCATACTTTTCCCAAATCCTAAGATTTAACCACATTAATTTAACCTAATCCAAACCCTAATCCTAACCCTAACCTTACCCAAATCCCAGAAGTAAATATATTTAAATTTAAACTTTTGCTAGCATAGCCACCAATGCAAGTGATGGTGTATGTATTGCATCACTGGGTTGGAGAAAAAAAAAATTAGGCATTTTAGCACATTTTTTTACCTTCTGTTTACTTTTATATACAGTATAATGCTACTTTAACAACCTCCGTTTAACCGTGGTTGTGACTCGACTTGAATTAGTTGTGCTAAAAATACACTTAATTTGCCAGAATACGTCTTAAAAGAGGTAAACAGTTTCAGGCATAAGACGAAATTTTAGTCCAACGTCTTCATGTACCTTTTAAGAAATCCAAAACATTGACACAAACATGTGGTAGGAGCTTCATTGCAATATGCAGCAAATTTTATTCAGTGCAGAAAACACAGTACAGTGTTCTTGTGCATTCTCGCCTTGTAGCCACCATTTTGAAAACAACACATTTTAGATTTTTGAAATGTCAAAATACACAAAGAGAGAAAGAGGGGAATCGGGGCCTAAAACATACAAATGAGTCCACATGCGTCAACAACAGAATAAGTTTAGGGAAAATCCACAATACACGACGAGAAAATGATAGAAAGAAGTCAAAGAACAGCAATAAACAAAGCATGAGGCAAAAGTTTTGATTGGTCGTTTCTTTCAGGGGCCAGTGGAGCTTCGTGATTGGCTGATGCCTCCCTGAATGCTGGTCTCTGATTGGCCCACACTTCAAAATCACACTTTCTATTAAATCACACATAATAAACCATCATAAACATTAATTATTTTTTTCTACATTTTGACCCCATGCGATAGATTTTTAATGACAAAACATGAACATACAGAGATATTTTGTAAATATTAGAGGTGTGGATGATAATCTTTGAATTAATTTAAATATTTAAGTCATTTTTACTAGTGTAGATGATCGTTTTTTAGCTTTTTTCATTCCACACCCCTAATAAATACACATTTGTCCTTCAAGTATGGCTTTAAATGTTGCTTCTAGGCTGTACAACTGTCGGATATTCATTTTCATGTAACTTTCCAAAGCAATTTACATGGAACGTAAGCAGTAACAGATATTATGTAAACACAGATAGGAGAGACAGAGCGCAGACAGAACAAACTGGTGATACTGCACTGCAAAAAATACACAGATTAAATGACTTGGATTTAGATTTGTTATTTGACTTGATTTGCCTTGACATCTTTTTGTGATTTATTTCATCTAGCTTTTGAATTGAAAGCTTTTTGACTTAATTCTAAATATTTCTTGCTTGGTTTTCTACAAATTTCTGCTTTCACACAAATTAATTACTTTTTTTGAGTAGACTTGACATGGTTATATTTAGTTTTTGGAATTTATGTAGTACACTTGTTAAGTAATTGACTGTGTTTTTAATTTGGGTTACTAAAACACATTTATCATAACTTAGATTTGCTGTAGTTTTTTGAGTAGATTTAACCTGTATATATTTAGTTAACATAGCTTATTTGGTGCAAATTTTCTTGATCAAGTATTAGAATGTCTTTTTCTCACTTGAATTAAAAATGTAATCACTTAAGTTGGGTTGTTAAATCAACACAACTTAACTTTAATTTATAGTTACACTTGATTCAAGTCTTTTTGTGTTAGCTTTACATGTTTATATTAAGTTATACTTGATCTAGTCTGTTTTGAGTTTTCTTAACATGTTTATTTAAGTTATACTTTTTCTATCCTTTTTTTAGTTTGATTAACATTTTTATTTTAAGTTTTCTTTAGTCAAGCCGTTTTTGAGTTTGAGTAACATGTTTTCTTTAAGTTATACTTAGTCAAGTCATTTGAGTTTAATCAACATGTTTATTTTAAGTTACACTTAGTTAAGCCGTTTTTAAGTTTGATTAACATGTTTATTTTAAGTTATACTTGGCCTAGTATTCAAACTATTTCAATATTTTTATCACCTTCATTAACCTTAATTTTTTACCCAATTAGAGGGTTACAACATTATATTAAACCAAACTGAGTTGTCATAGCTTGAAACACATCTGTAAATCTAACATGACTTGCAAATAATCTTGAAAAATACATTTTAAAATGTCATCAAAACTACTCAAATCAAGTTAGTCATCAATCAAGAATTCAAGTCATTCTAACCTTTGCAGATGTTTATTTCGCAGTGTAAGAGGCGGCCATCTTGGTTAAGATGACAAAAACACACACGTTTTCTCGCTGTGCTCTCCCATCTCTGTAACAGTTTGCCTCGAAAGTTTGAAATGAGGTCAAAATAGTATCTTAAAAAAAAACAAAAATACAACATCGAAAGGGAAAGGAAATGGCGCGTCTAAACATGCAATGATTGATATGTCACTATAGGGGGCGCTAGACTCGACAATCAGCCATATTTTTCTAACCTGATAGACTTCTTATATATATATTTATATTTATTTATATACTCACACGCGCCGCACATGCTAACCGTTAGCATCTAGAAGGTGAGACCTAACTACGTAAGCAAAGTGCATCCACAGAAATGGCTTAAGTTTGTTTTTAGCTAGAGAAATAACTGGTAAAGGTAGTTGCAAAAGAAAAGAAACCCAAGAATCCCTGCTTGATTTGTGTACAAAGTGGATAAATACAGTCGTTTTCCGTAAAATACAAGATGGCTTCTCTTTCTGAACCGTCGAACTACAGCGGAGTCAGACAAATGCTTTTCCCAATGTTAGCAAAACACAATATTATATTTTTTTTAAACTTATGATGACAAAAATATTGACTTAAATAAAAATATTAAGCTGCCTTTTTCTATATGATTCAAGTTCACTGAAACTAATTACTTTAAATCAATAGAACGGCCACAATTGTTGGACTAATCATTGTCATTCAACAGAAGAAACACTCGTAACTGTTACTTATAAATAATAAACTAAGAAACTATTAAAATAAAGTATGTTCTACTCAAGTAAAAAGATCAAGGAAATTTTCCATTATTTGCAACATGTCCATCTCTACATTTATACCTTTAAATATCATCACTAGTAGGAAATATTTAATCAAATTTACTACCGTCAACACAACATATAAAAGTGTCTGTTTCTCAGTCTCTCTCTTTGGATCCAGTGGGTTTTTTCCGCCTTCACTTTTTACAATTGTGTCTGTTGCCAAGCGACGTTTAGCCTCCGACAGGTCGCTATTTAGAGCCTGCGGCAACAATTTCTGCTTTCACTTGGACAGATCTGCTTCTGAAACACGACAATATTTCACTTCTTACTGTGCTTTCAGTGGTTTATGTGCGGTGGTTTTGGACCATCACAACAACAAAACTAGTCCATTGGGTTGAAAATGTCAACATTGTGCAAAAGCTTGACCTTATAATTTAAATTTAAATCAAAAATAGAATGGGGATTTGAGTATTTTTCTTGGTATTGAAATTTAGTTTCAAATGTTACTATTGTGACAACCTTACTGGCTAAAGAATGTTACAAAGTTTAACTTAAAACTTGGTTATTTCCATATAAACCATATACGTCATTACTAGGTCAAAGTCAGATCTGTGGAATGGCGCATCTGCACGCTGTAAAAATAATGTTTTTGAAGTTATTTTTGATTAGTAAAATCATCCACAGTGAATTTTAGATATATTTAATTAATGCTCTACTTAGGAACATTCTATCTAGGCCAAGCAACATCACAATGGAGTCAAAAAGGGGGCGGAGTCTCTTCCAGAAATATTAGATTGTCCAATTATGAACCAGTATAATTCATATTTTGGAGCCTTTAGCCATCAAAAATCACAAACAAATGGAAAAAACATTCCCTTTAAAACGGCAAAGTATGTGAGTAGGGAAAAGCATTTGTTAACTCGTTACAGCCCGGTTGCCCTCATTGCGAAAAATGGTCTGTGCGCGTGTGTATGACGTCGTTGTGCTAATTGTCAGCACTAGTTTTCCTCCTCAAAATAGAAAAGAGGTTACATTCCAATAATACTTCCAGTAATTAGCCACGTTGCGATGATAAAAATGGTCTAGATTTCCTATTTTCCAAACTGTGCTACATACATACATGAAACAGGCGAGAGAGAGAAAGTGCAGGGGATCAGAAATGGTTTATATAGTATTATTTTTGTGCGACGATACGGTTGTCAGCAAAGGTTTTAAGATAAAGGACAAAGTCTACTCCTTCCTTGTGTTGTCAAGTGGCCACTTTATTAGATGTAACAGTCTAGAAGCCGATAACATTGACTGAAGATTCGGTTAAAATGGCTGCTGTTGGTTGGCATTATTGCAAGTTCAAAAAGATCGCAGACAAAGACATTTGGTTCAGCTTTTGTGGAAAGAAATTTTGGCATATTATTCAAAAACTTAAAAATGATTCGGTCTGCAAATTGTTTTTTAATCTGATGCTAAAACCGATTGTCGAAAATTCGCAGAAATCGATGTGCGCTTTGTTCATTTCCTTCATTTAAACTGATTTGAAAGTCAGCTACAAATGACGCCAAAGCAATGGTGTTTAAGAATGTCATAAAATTTCGCTAATCTGTGTCTGACAAAAAAAAAAAAATGTTCAATTGTTAGCTCAATCGCTAGTTCATTTGCTAACTAGCTTGTTTCAGTCCTAAAAATCAATCTTTGTAAGTTGGCGTCAAAACTGGAACTAACAATAAACTTGAACAAAAACCAGGATCAACCAAATGCAACCCATTTTATTTCCAAAAGTTCTGATTGTTTCTCCATTCTAATCGGCTGTAGCTAACAAAATGGCCAGTCGATGTCTTTGCGTCATTGTTTGAGCTCGTGGCTGGAATTAGCTTTACATTATCGAGTGTTCCTTCCAAGCGTTTTGCATTACCTGACTTGGATCACGTGTAATCGGACGCCTGGCAGGTCTCTGTAAGGACGGGGGCCAGGGCTAAACACCGCTTTTGTGACTTCTTAAGGGCTTCTGCAATAGGATACTGCCAATATCCCGAGCCCTTTCTGAGTCAGTGATGTGTGAGGCTTGCCAATTTAGCGCCGTCTGGGTGTAGAGAAGAGGCTGTTAAGACGTATTGTGAGGCTAAGTCTGTTCAAATGGTGTCATAGAAGAAGTCTTTAATTTTAGATCTACAGTACAATGTTACATACTGCATATAATAGAAATAAAATGTGTGTTTGAATTTAGTTTTTGGCAAAGACTTTGAAAATTGCACCTTCAAAAATACAATTTTAATCAGCCAAATGTTTAGCTTTGTTATGACTTTGTTGTTTCAGACACAATTACTGTAATGTCACTAAAGATGCACAACGTAACTTTTACAATGAGTTATTTTATCTGGATTATTCCACCACGCCAAGTCATTGTTAGAGCTAAAAATGTCTGTAAGTGAAAAATATTATGTTTAATGTTGTGCTGTAGAACCTTCCAGATAAATAACATCACCAAAGAAGACGATATGACGCGAATTCTGCCAAAACGTTGCATAGTGCATCATTAAACTGGTTTGAAATTTCTCACAATTTGTGATATTGCTTAATATTTTCTACATTGTAATAGCCTGAATAAAGCTTGAACAAATGTTCAGTTAATAACAATCAAATCATTATTATCACTTAATTTGTTCATTTATAAGTAAATCTTTGTTCATGCTTTTTAAAGTCTATATACAATGTTTTTATAAATTGGTTCTATCATGGCTTATGTATGGCATTTGTACAATGTTTAACTGAAAAATCCATTTAATTCATATTCCAGATCTTGCAGCAACTAAATACTTTTGAACAACTGCTAAACTCTGAGCCAATTTGCCACTGGAGCTGCTTTGTGAAGCGAAAGGCCACGGAGAGGTCGCTTAGTCTGAAACCTTTAGACGTTTGGGCCGTGTCAGGTATCTCCGCTCTCTCTTCAAATATTCATCCTCTGTCCACGCTTCACAATCCCTAATCAGCTCTAGGTGTTAGCTGCGCTTTGTTCGCACCGCTGCACCTTTTCTCCCTTTCTGTATCGATCGGAAAGGAAACTGGAAAAAAAGGAAAGGACGGACTTGAGACGGAGCTAGTTTCCATGACCACCACAACACAATCGGCGAAGGGCTCTGTGTACAACAACTAATTAGCTAGCTCAGTCTGTCTCAAAGCTAATGCTAACTTTTATTAAAATGTACATTAAGTAAATAACCAATTGAAATGTAAAATAAAGATCGTTCATCTGTGTAAAGATTACTTCAGTTGGTAATTTTACAATTAATAAAACTAGCATTAGCATTGCGACACAAACGCTTTCAGTTTGTACCAGCTTTTTCAGTGACAGCATTTGTGTGGTTGACATCTTGCAAAGTCAAGAATTACATTTTGCCAATAACAAAATTATTAAATCTGCTTTTTGACAGCATTTAGCACTTTAAGATTGTAGTTCCTAGCCAAAGCCAAAAGCTAGCTACATGTCTTAGAAAACATGCCAGCATTTTACTTAGCTAACATTACATAAAGTAGTCTAATTAAACCATAGATTGATTTTTGCTTGTGCAAATATGTGACTTCAAATGTTAGCTAAAAGTTTTGGAAAACATGCTAACATTTTACTTAGCAAACATAACGTAAACTAGCTTGATTAAACCATAGATTGGACGTTTCTTGCGCAAAAATGTGTCTTTAACAGTGGCTCTAAAGCAATTTAATGTTGTAAGATTTAGTAGATTTAGTTTTTAATCTTCTTCCAAACACCAGGTGATGTTGAGATTTCCTAATTGTGCAAGCGCTAACACTGAGCTAGCCAGATGTTCTAGCACACAGAGCCCATTCAATACAACACACCAAGGAAGAGAGTAGACATGGGAAACAGGGGAGTTACATGTGCTAGCTTTACAACACTTGCTAATCTATTATCTTTTCTAATTGTGCGTTTCATTCATGTTAAAACGTGTGCTTGATTGTTCTGGATTCCTGTGCAAGACAAAAACAGATGGAGTAGCCATGACGATATGTTAAAAAGTGAAAATGAAATGACCAGAGGTTACAGTTTTTGAACATGCTAGATTATAAATAGACCACGCCTCCTTCATTTTGTTTTCGCTTTCGTTTTTCCAGTCATGCAAAACAGGTCTGCGTCGCCATCGCACATCACGACGACAAACAGATCCCGAACTACTGAAATGACCGCCCCAAGAATAGCCCCATGTCGATCGACTACTAGATTTCTGTACAGCTGGGTAATTTTTTGTTGATTTTGTTGGTTTTATGTTGTTGTTTTTTAGACAGTCCGTGCGTAGCTCTACTTCTTTTTCTTCTGGAAGCGTCTGAATTGGTTCTGAATGGCCAGCGCTGCCTTCTCCGTCTCGGGCGCCTCCAGGTCGATGTCCACTTCCTCCTCCTGCTCCTGGGGCTTCACCGCTGAGGCCTTTTCTGTGGACAAATGACAAGGTAAAGAGAGGATTAGTTTATATGTTTTAACTTCTGCATGTAATGGTTACAATGTGGACACTAGGTGTACTGCAATATACAGTATTGTTTTATCTTGACAGTGCAGTAAGTGTGGTGAACAGGAAACAGCTGATGCTAACATGTGCTAGCTATAGCCCTGTCATTCCCCAATTGAAGTCAGTGCCAAATGTGAGTCAAAAGTTGAAAGTCCAGAAGCTTCTGCACAAGTGCAATGCCTACAAGGACAAACACTGATGCTATATTTATCATTTACTTTTTCAATGTTCTTATTTTAAGTTAAATATGAGCTTAACATTTGTGAAAACAGATCTTTAGCTGTTAATAAACTTAAGCAAACAGGTCAGAGCAGTGAAAATCCGAGGTAACTGAGAGTTAGTGTTAATTAGAATGTTTTTTTTTTTTTTGTTTGTTTTAGTGTAGAAATAAAAAAATACTGAGAGCCAAACACAGTCAGTCTTAGGTCACTTCTATCAGATTGAAAATGTCTCGATCATCTAATACACTACTATGGATCCCTCCTGGGCAAATGAGAGATTATACTGATTGAGTAAACGAGAAAAACTTGTACACTGAAGTAGAAAGTTTAAAACCCAATATTGTGATTTGTTCACATTTTTGAGGAAGCAAAAATCAGGTATTGCATCTTTCACCAAGACCTTCACCTGCAACCTTGCACCAAGCATGTCAGCTCATAATAAAAACAATAAAGCATCTTGGTTGTGGAGAGGAGAAATGCATTTAAAAGTTGAGATCAGTCATACATTTACAGTAGCTACATTGCTACGTTGGACAAGGTTAGGGTTACGGCTAGGTTTGAGGTGGATAAAGAAGTGTATCAAACCAAACCAGTTAGACTTCTGCAAAACTCTTCTCAATAAAATTGTCATTACTGGAAAAAGCAGTTTCCAAAATCATGCCATCAATTGTTTTTTTTTTTTTTTTTTTTCACTTGAGTCTGCATTCCCTCTTGTTCAGTTTTCTCATTCTGGTGTGCGATTCCTCCAAACCAACCCACTTTAGAAACTCCTACTATGACTTTGGATTGTTTAAACAGACCAGTGCAGTTCACTAAAACAGAGGACACATTTTCTGACTCAACTGATCTCAATATAGCCTATGTGATATGATTTTGCAGCTCCAAAAATGACATATCCTTACAGAGAAAAAGCCACCCTTACGAAACAAAAATATATTGCAATATACTAGAATTTATATTGCAATACATTAGAAAATATATTTCAGTATATGATAACATTTCTCATATATTTTAACATATATGGCAATATATAAGTAGACAATATATTGCTATATAGTGAGTCATACACTGAAAAAACTGATTCTGGAACATAATTTGTAATATTCTATAAGAATAAAAAGTACATATTTGAATAAACACTTTAAAGTACATTTATGTCTGAAACTTATGTCTGAGTACATTTATGTCTAAAACGTCTTAAATTTGTTGATACTTTAACTAGTGATGGGAGTATCAATATTGAAGTTCTGATAAGTGGATATTGACTCTTTAAAATCTCAGTATTGATGCTCATGCAAATATAATTTCCATATGCAAATGTTGAATTATTGTGGTAATTTCCTCATTGTTGTGTGTCAATCTCACATCAGCTTCAGCTAACTACCTGTTCCTGCTGATTTGTTTGTTATTTTTTTTAATGCCTTCATCTGTAAGGATGTACTGATATCAAACAAATACCCCAAAAATCCCCCAAAATACTAAGTATTCTATGTTTACCAAACCTACCCATCACTAACAAGTCCATACAATGTCCATCTATCAAGTTAAAAAGTCACTAAACGGCCAGAAAAAAGTTTTCTCAGCCCAGGTGCAACAATCCGAAAATACTCTTAGAGCAGGGCTATTCAACTATATTTTACAGCAAGTCAATGCTAGAGCACAATTTGTGGACCAGATCAAAACTGATGAGTGGGCATTTTAGTTGATTAAGTTGATTTAAAAGTACTACAGGCTACTGAATACCAGATCTAATCAAGAAATGTGGCCCAGTCCCTGGCCCACTTTACTATGATGGGCCAGTCTTTTTTCCTTAGCATTATGTTGCTGTATCCACCACTGTTCACTGTAAAGATACAGTGTTTCCCAGGCTTCTTTACAATGTGGTCCAGTTCATGGCCCATTTTACCATGGTGGGCCACATCATATTGTTTAGCGGGCCGCATTTGGCCCGCGGGCCGCAATTTGTCCCGGTGCCTGGAGAGATGCGGGCGCGGGGGGAGCGCGGGGCGTGTTCGCGGGGGCGTGTTCTTCTAGACCGGTGTAAACATGGCGCGGACCTCGGAGAGGTCTGACTTCTTAGTGGAACAGACATTTGGATTATTCATCCCTCTTTTTCGGACCCGACGGGACATCGCGGAGCCTGACGGCCCTGAGTGAAGCCTGGAGTCTGGACAGGCCGCTGCATGAAAGCCAAGTCTCCAAATTGACTGAAGCAGCCTCTAAAAGCTAATGCGCTAACACCGAGCTAATGCTAAAGCTAAAGCTACCAATGCCCTATATGTTTTTGGATGGATCCGTTTGGTTACTTTCAGAAGTTTATAGTGTAAAGTTACTAATGGAGACAACAGGACAGTCTGCTGTGACACAGGAAGAACCTCCAGACACATGGACAAGCACAATGGACATTTATTGTGGACATTGGCTAATATAAGGACTTAGCTAACTGTGTGTCTGCTGTCTGAGTTTGACTGTGTCTCACTTCATATCACTTTTAGTTTTGAAATAAACCTCTCAATTTGATGGTAGTAGATTGATGCATTGTTCAAAAATATTTTGAAATAAAGGATAGAAATTGTCATAGTTTGACATATTAGTGCAAAGTATATTAAGTTTGATTGTATTTTTGCATAATAAAGTATATTATGTCATATATTTATAATGCTTCTTACAATATATATTCTTATAGATTAGGAAATATATTTTAATATACAGAACAATATATTATCTTGTATAATGTAAGATATATTTTAATATAGGCCTACATAGCAATATATTCCAGAGTATATTTATGTATTTATTCAATATACGAAAGTGGCAATAATTGCAGTATTTTCATATACTGAAATATATATTACTTCCATATAAAATATATTATTACAAAATATATATATTATCATATATTGCTAGGAAAATGTAACAATATATGAAATATCATGAAATATATTGTCATTTAATATATTGAGAAATATATTTTTGTTCGTAAGGGCAGGTTACACAACTTTTAATAGAATTGTCACAGCCAACCGTTTTTGGTCGTGTTTGCCGGAATTAAGCTTATGTTAGCAATTAGTGTAACAGTATAGAACTGTAGCCCATGGCACATCCACTCAATTGTTTCCCACACAGGAACATAACAGATATTACGTAAGATTAGGCTGCAATTACACTCTGTTGCTTAATGTATAATATTATTCTCCACTTTCTGAGTCAGCGTCAAAGCAGGCATAATTACTCATGCTAATCTCTAGGTGCTATTATGTATGATTCACATGACACATACAATCTTATTCTCTAGTGTTCAGCTGAGATTTGGGTAAATCAATAGTATATGGTAAACGTTCATTCATTCATTCATTCATGTTCTCGTTAGTGCGCTGGTGTCTGGAGTCTATCCCAGTGACTTTGGGCCTTAGGCGGTTAAGACACTGGACAGCAGGCAACTCACACAATTCACTCTGACCACAAAAAGCAAATTGTTCAATATTTATAGCAAACAAGCAAATGGACAATTGTCCCAGAGCAACTTCTTCTGTTCTTTTACACTATAGTTCTGCCCAACTGTCCATGGACTCTCTTTCTGAAGCAAATATATACGTTTTCATGCCTTTTTTACACAAATACATTACGTATAGCTCAAATGTAAAATACCATAAATCTTGGTTGAAGCCACGTTGCGACAATTTCTTTGGGCTTAATGGATAAGTTTAGGCGTCAAGTTACCAAAATGAGTAGGCTTAGAACTGGGGCTTGGGGTAAGTTAAGATCTACCTGATAAATGCTATTTCTTCGGAGACTGGGCTGGCCACATATCCTTAGTCCGTCCTTCTTTCCCACTGTTATTAAACCCTCCTTCTGTTCAACATCAGCTTCTTTAAAATATCTTGAGGCAAAGCAATAAGTAATTCTCAAGTGACCAATTGTTGCAAAAACAGAAACGTTACAAAGTGAATCCGATCTAGAATTTGAGCCAAAACATGAACCATAGTGAACCACAGGGAATATCCTCCAGCTGCTCCAGTTGACCAAGCTGAGGTCAACAAATGGAGATGGTCCCAGGAGGGAACAGCGTTGAAGAATGGTTCAAATGAGAAATGCCAAAATGCAAAGACAATTTACACAACTGAAAGTTTCCTTGGAGATTAAGCTACCATTTAACAAAATTAAAGTGTTACAAAATGTTTTCATGTGTTACATCATAACATCTGTGTCATTTATGTGGAGTTTGGCCAATACATTCGCCATCAGAGGGAATGACCACATGTCGTCTTGATACTTAATGATTCTCTCAGACAGTATTGATACTCAGTGATTCTCACAAAGCTAATCAACATAAAGCTAATCAAGTTTCTAAAAATAGACTAATAAACTTATATAATAATAATAATAATAATAATAATAATAATAATAATAATAATAATAATAATCGACTTTTCTCTTTTTATAATTACTGTATAGAGGGATTTTTTGTTTATCAACACGGGCGATGCGCGCGCACCCCGCCTGTAGAAAGAGCCTCCGCACATAGACACAACAGTGGAAACAAGTCAAAAAAGCTCCGTTGTCAGCCAACGTCAAGAGTTTATCACTTTGCGAAAACAAAAGGTATGCTGCTAAGCTAACATTTATGGATGAAATTTGATCCTACGACCCTTAGAAGTTACTTTCAGGTAAGTGAGAAAAACGGCGAGAAAAACGCTGACTCAAGCTTCAGGGGACAGACGTCTATCATACCGGTTCATACCTGATGAAAGCAGCTGGCTGTCGTCCCGTTTCGTTGTTTAATTGGAACAAGTTTCCAAATGTAAACAAATTGAGAGGCGCGCTTTCTGCAGGACGCAAGCGCAGTAGGGCGAAGAGTGACGTTGACCTAAAATCCCTCTATATAAACAGATAATGTATGTGCCAAGGTTTAACATTAGATATCCTTGTTAAAGACACAGTGCTGCCCTCTACAGTCCTGGTTGAATAGGCAAATTTTGAACCACTGTTGACACTAAAATCACTTGAAATCCTGACAACAAAGCATCCTCATTAAAATGCATGACGTCATCAAAAAATATCAATATCAACATTTAGATATCGATACCAGTATTGATACATCGCCGAAGCGATATTTTTTAACACCCCTACCAAATACAAATACAAAAAGAAAAGATAAACAAAGTGATCCAATGGTCTAAATATATCCAACAATGCTAAAAGTAGCCGCAAGCTAAATGCTAATGTAAGGCTATAGCGCTACCTACCATCACTTTTCTGACATTTAGACCACAACAACAGCCTCCATTTAAACTTAATTGTGGCTCGACTTGGGTTAATTGTACTAAAATACAGAAAACTTAAAAGCGGTCAAAAGTTTAGCTTCTTAACATAAAACTTTACCCATGACTTGAGGCATGAGTCAATTACAAACCTCATCAAAATCAGCAAACTCTGCAAAAACAAGCAAAAATGTTGAGTGAAATCTTAATATAATCACGTTTACTATGTTTTACTGACAAACATAGTCTAACCTGTCACACGCACTTTCAACAACAAGCACAACAAACTATTACTGCATTGAAGAAACACTATTTTCATCCAAACTGTTACAGGATCAGCCAACAACACTGAACCCGAAGTCAAAATCTCTGCGTTCTCCTGACACTTCCGCCTCTCTGGCCCTCGTCGGCGCCGTCCTCCTGCTGCTGCTGCTGCTCTGATGGATTACTCTTTCTGGCCCCGCTCTGATGGGATATTGATGAGACACATTGTGCAAAAACTTAAGCCCCAACAAACTTTTGATCCAGCTGACGTGAGGCGCCGTCGCTGCCAAAACCACTTTGTCTCCGTTTGCTTAGCTCTCGGAAAACTCCGACGACCTCCACAAAAGTCAGAAATCTCAAATTGTGTCAGTCAAAGAGGAAGAACGAAGCAGGTGGAAGAGATTGGACGTTATACCCATGAATAATTAATGACATTCAAACAGACTGAAGGGTATTGGAAAAATACTGTCGCTAATGCAGTTTTGGGATAAATATTTTAGTATTGAGAATCCGATAAGCGTGGGGTATCTTATGCTACAGCGTGATTGAGGCACGGTAAACATTTAAAGCCTGGAGCACAAACATTTGAGAGGAAAAGAAAACTGCTGAGCTAAAAAAGGCTGCAAGGCGAACTGTGATGAAGTCGTAATTAGCAAAATGCAAAGACAGCTTTTTGTGATAGGCTATGTAAGAGCTTCTCAAAGTGTGAGGCGCCTGAAAGTTTTCGCAGGGAGCAGTGCCAATAAATGCACTTAAAAATACTCCTGAACGGAACTAAAACAACTTTTCCTGTTGCATGCCGGACCCCTTTGAGGAAGCACCAAACACAGAGAACGCCACCTGCACGGTGACAACACCTGCAGCAGTAAGCAGAGCTACAACATGGACAGGATGCTGATAAAAGAAAGGCTACTAATGCTGATAAGACAGTAAACAGCACGTTAATGCACCACATGCTTACTAACAATTCATTATTTTGTCGGCATTAACGCAGGTCAAACGACGCATGAATGGAAGTTCCCCACGCTGCTGCTGCGCCTTTTTCTCTCCCTCGCTCTCATAAATAGTCCTGTTCTGCTGCTGTTGTCGCAGTAAGCATGACAAAGAGAGGTCTACTGTACTAACAGTGGGATAGAGACGTGTCTAAGCTCCATCTGAGTTTTTAAAACATCTAAAAAGACCCAGGACTCACAGAGATACGGCCCGTTAAAAACCTTGAAACAGAAAATTACGTTAACACCTCATTAAATATGCGCACAGAGAATTAGCGCTCGCTCAGCGCACAAACTTTTACTCACGTGTTTGTGATGTTTACTTTGAAACGTTAAAAAACGGGATTATATTACTTAATGTTTAGTGAGCAGTCAGCTTGTTTTAACCAGGTTTATCCCAGAACTGGACCAGGTTTTCTGGTTTAGTTCTGATACAGGACTAACCCAAGACTAAACAAGACTCTTTCATCAGTGAAAAAAACACATTAGCTTGTTTTTTATAAATCTTTGTTCAGCCTAAAACAAGACGAAATAACATTTTGATCCTAAACATAATATCCAAACTGATGAACACTGCTGTTATAGTTATGTAGTTGGCTACATAGTCTATTCTTTAATCTATAAATAGACATTTGAAAATAAATTTTGTGCTAAAATGATTAACTAAGCTAAAATACCACAAACAAACATTTTTTGTACTTTTGCAGATGGGGTGGGGGCATGGATCATATTTTCCATTCCAAGAGGGGCATGGCAAATAAAAGTTTGAGAAGCACTGAGCTATGTGGTTTCTTATACTGTAAAAAAAAATCTCTACAAGCTACATACCTGCATAAGACTTTTTTTCTTCCAGTGACTAAACTGTATTTACAGTAGCGGCTAAAAGTAGCGGCTTATAGGCCAGAAATTACAGTAGTTAAAGATTTTGCTCGATAGGTAGATAGAGAAAAAGATAAACAAACAGATAGATAAATGCCATGGACAAAAGCTTGGCTTTTGATGGAGAACCAATCAGGAAGCAGTAGTGCTTAGCTGATTCGTCAACACAAACAGCCTGATCACAGCAGCAGATTGTTTTCACATCAGAGTAAAGGCTCTAACACTCACGTCATTTTTCTAATGAGCTGCAGTTGCAATAAGTGAGAAAAATGATAGGACTGTCTAAGAAGTGATTTTATTAGCATGATCGTCAACAAGTGAGTTTATTTGGTATTTGGTGCTGACTAAAGCCGACTGCAGACAGGCGTTTTGGCCTGATTTTAAGCCCGATGTGCCCCTCTACGTGTTCGGGCCAGAGTAACGATTTTCGTAGGAGATTTTTTGTCGTTTCTCTCCTTATGTCTGTGCGTCACTGCGACTATTTGTCGGGATGCATGCTCGTGAGGTTCACATGCGCATGTGCACGTGCACATAAAATAAAGAAGAAACGTTTCCTCCGCATCTGCAAATAAATGTAAAGGCTGATTTCGACTTCCCAGTTGGGGTAAGTCCTGGCAAGGGCTGCCATTGGAGCTTCTCTTCTGAGCTAATCAGGTTCCAGGTGCGTCTAGTCAGTTGTACCAATCACAACCAGATCACAGATCAGCTGTGCGTTTTGACGCTATGTGACTTTTGCACGTAGGAGCACGAGAACAGCACGAACACGGCGCAAATGTTGTTGCAAGCTTTCTGATTGGCTACAATAAGCCCCAGAGAAAAAACAAGAGACAGAAGATCCAATAGCAGCCCATGCCAGAACAGGTTTCAGGAACAAGTTTGGAGGGTTTAGCCACTCCTAGGGGGAGGGCATAACTATAAATACAGACAGTCTCAGTCTACTTCCATCAGATTAAAAATGACTTTTAGATGAGAGTCGAAACATCTTGATCTTCGGAAACACTGTCCAGATGACAACTTTGAAGACTTCTACTATGGATCACTCCTGGATGAATGAGGGACTACACCGTCTTGATCATTACGCATGTCATCTCCAACGCAACTGCTCCTTTCACCTACTAGGCCTATATAGAACATGGCCAACACAGAGTTTGTTTAAACTTTTTCATTTCACGTCCACAATGCTGTGTCAGTGTAACAGATCCTTACCTCTAAAGAGCCTCGGCTCTCTTGTGACGTTGATAAACCTGGTTTAATCCACTCGCGTTTCATTGTTCATTTATCTAACCGCGCACAAGAAAGAAAACAGTCTGCGCTCGATCACGTGACACACGCGCTGTTCTCCGCTCACTACGCTCCCAGACAGGAGTTTTGGCCTGATTTTAAGCCCGTTTGTGTCATCGGTGTTCTTCCTGATGATGCAACTGTGAGACAAATCATCGTTGTGATTGTCCTTATGTCTGTGGCCTCTTCTTTTGTTTGGCACGTCAAAAAATCGCAAAAGATCCTAAAGTCCTGTAGTGTGCAGCTTGCTTAATGTGTTGTTGAAACAAGGAAGAAGTAGAAACTACAGGTTATGGCAGGGACAATTTGAGAACTCCCAAATCGACAAAGCAGGATCAAGGAGCGGAGTCAAATGTGTTGGTCTTATAGGAACCATATGTAAGATGCAACTAGTGGTTTAACAAAAGGTATTGCAATCACAGATGAACTTGGGTTGCAGAAATGGCCCCCATATTAAAGAGAAACTAAGAATCATCAACTTTTTTTCACTATCAAACTGGATATATGGGGTCAAAGTTGAATTATCTACAGTTTCCAGGCCTTTTTTTTTATGTCTTTGCACAATTTCGCTCATTTAGCAGTTACGTGTGCTGCCGCGATGGTCAAACGCTGTCAGTGCATTTTCAGTTCACGCCCACGTCACATTTGAGTTGACGCCACGGACAAGTCGCCCGAGTGGGATATATAAACTCCGCCTTCTGACACAGCTGCTGTGGAAATGACATCATCGGGCAGCTGGGCCTCTCCTGTCATTACACTGGGTCTGAATATAAGCTTCATATAAGAACCAATCAATCCATGAATTTTCACCTGCTGTTATCTTAATTACAAGCACTCATGTCAAGCGAGCACCATTTGGCTCCGCGGCAGGCAGGTGGGCACCGAAGCACCAAACTCTCACTTTAGTTTTAAAATGTTGAAGAAAAATATTATATAAAAAGACCTCAATAGCCATTGTAAACCCCCCTCACACAGTTTAATGGTCATGGTTAAGAGTATTTTCTGCTGTTTTATTGGCTGAGACTAGAAGACATGTCAGCTGTCCACTGTTTTTGAATCAAAAACAACTTAAACAAACAACAATATACCTATATTAAAAAAATTAAAAAAAATGCAAATGTCATGAGTGACAAATGTATTTAGATTTTCTGACGACTGTAAATGACATGAGCAGAAAAAACGCTCCTTCCTCGATGGAGATCTGGAAATATACAGACTATTGGCTCACTTCCAAACACAAAATGACATTTTGTGACAAAACAATACACATGCAACTACAAACTGTTACCTATGAGTGGATCTGAACGTACCAGCTAATCAGATTAGTGTTTTTTTAAATCTGCCCTGTTTTTCAATTTCACGTGATATTTTTTTCATATTTTTTCATGTTTTTTTATTGTCGTAATCAGCCATGGTGGTTTTCATACAGGAGATGATGATTTTTTTGTATTGTCTTTCACACCAACACAATTCCCAGTCGCTGTCGGTAGAGTGAAGCAACGCAGAGTGCACCGATGTAAAAGAACTTTCACACAAACACAATCCAAAGCGCCACCAGTCGCCAAACATTTGCCTACAGTCCAGGCTTCGTAACTCCTCCATTTTTGTTTTCAATTTCTATAAAACAATCAACTTTGATCATGCTTGCACAGATTTTGAACATTAACCCTTCAAGTGTTAAAACAATAGCAATTCCGCATCAAGGAATTGCACGGACTCCATCTCCTGACCCCAAATTCTCTGTTATTTTGGAAAATTTAAGATCCAACTCTGCGCCAGATTTCATAATTTTTGGATTCTCAAGGATCACGCTTCAAGTCTTACTGGATTATATTTCAAATCCAATACCCTGGCACCTAAAGGGTTAACAGACAGACTGAGCTTACTGTTTTGTGCAAACCTATATATTTGTATTTGCACACCTTCATAATTGTCAATATCTTCAAATTGTTGCGCAATTTCTTTTGCTTATAGGAATCTCCCACTGTTACTTAGCAACAATATCTTCCCCTGGACAAAAACACCTCTAGTGTTACAGAGATTATCATGGTTATGACAACATTATGTATATGAGAATGTACAGTTTCAGTTATAGATGTCTTATTATTCGAGATCGTTCCATTAGCATTTTAAGACGGTCCAAACGCACTCCAAACTGGCTCTCAGTGTCAGTTTAATTAGGGGGAAGTGGATGCTCCTGTCCTAATGACTAACCCAGAGCAGAGGCTGAGACTGCAGAGATCTCCTCCTCACACTGTGTAACCTCTGCAGACGTCTCTCACTATAATTACATCACTGGGCCACAGGTCTGCACTGCTGTTATTCTGCACCACCACGGCACAAGTCCAGCCTAGACTACATCCGCTCCTCTATATCTTAACTTATCCCCGAGTGGCATGGTTTGAGCTGGATTTCAATACAAACAAATAGATTCAATGCAATAATTAAGTGATAGACCAGCAGTTTTTGATAAGTGGATTTGTCTTCATTAAGGGAGGAGCCTGATTTCTGCAAGCAATATCTTTTGATTTCTTAGCAACTTTAAGTTAAAGTGAAGCTCAGCCACAAACACATTTCAAACTCATTAAAAACACTGGGAAAAGGGCAAAGGCAGGTCTCAGAGAGGAGAGCAACAATGTGATGGAATTAATTAATTAGTAGGGATGGGACGATTCACCCAAGTCACGATTCGATTCGATTTTGCTGTCACGATTTTCGATTTTCTTCGATTTTGTTAGTAGATATCTAAAACAATATTACTTTTACATTTATTTTTGTACATATATTAGTTTGTGAACTGGCAGCTCTAACATTTCTTGCTTCATTTTGAGAATGGGGGCTGCATTTGTACTTTTATGCAAAAAGCAATGACTTTCCTCATTTTTCCTATAAGTCTGGAAATGTGTCTGATGGACACTGCATGTTTGACACACACATTAATAGTGGGGGCAAAACACCCCAGATTTGGCCCTAACCCTTATATTAACAGCATTAACAATGTGACTTTCTTACATTGTTACATTGCGACAGGGACAGTGTTATTTCTCCTAATTAACTTCCATTCATGTTTTACTTCTGTCAGTGCTTCTGAGAGGATTGGACTTGTATGGGACTCATACAGTATCCGTGTCTGCTAAACTTTAGCCTATCTTTGTCGATGTAGTGGACCGTCATCGTAATAAAACTCTTCGTAGCTCTGGAGCGCAACTCATGTGCGGTCTGGTCTTGCTCAAGTTCACGCTTTGATTCTTTATACATCGCGGGTATTACGGTGTTACTGAAGTGTTTTGGGCTCTGCAGTGTTAAACATGTGCCTAAAGCCTGCGCATTCTACAGCGCGAACAAGACAAAAAGGATGCATGTCATTAGCGATAAACTTCCCAATAGATAGTTTTCTTACCACTATCAACGTACTAGGCACTAAATCCAAAGTCTTTCCAAACACCGGAGCGATATGAAGTTAAGGTTGAATCTTGTTTACACTCTCGTCTCCCTCCGCTTGTCTTCCCACACACAACACCACTCTCCTGCGCAGCGCTCACTCGTTCCTCTTGTCAACCAAACGCCGCTGCCGCTACACATGCATTTAGCCCATGCGCGAAATCGTTCGAACTATGCAACGATTGGATCGAAGGGCCAGGATCAAACGGTTTGACTCTTTTTGCAGAATTGTTCCATCCCTATTAATTAGTGCTCATTTTTGAGTGGACAATGCACGCTGAGATGGCAAAAGTACTTAAGTTCACTACTCAAGTAAAAGTACAGTGGAAAAAAATGACTCTGTAAATGACTGTGTAAATCTACTTAAAGGTGCATGGCGTAAGTTGCAAAGGTTTGAACAAGGGCGCCATCTTTGGCGTTTTGTGGCACTGCACCCACCCTACTATCAGCAGCTGAAGACGTATTTTACGGCTGAAAAGATTCTTTTGACACATCGTTATTTTCTGCTAAATGTTTTCTGACTTAAGAAGACAAAGGCTTTTGTATGAAAAAGTAGATGCTGGCTATTTATGTTCTTTTTGACTGAATGATCAGTTTACACACTCCAAAAGTTACACTTTTTTGAGAGTTTGAGGAAAAGCTTTGTTTTAGTGTGAGAGAAAATTGTAAACAAGCTTTTTACAGGCCTCATTTGTCATAAACTAAATGCTCAATGGCAATTTATTACTCTAATAAGACATAAACCTTACCAAGACAAACAGCTAAGCGCTAAGCTACTAAATCTGTCTCTAAATGTGCGATGTATTTTGACAGGCCTGAGAGTCTTACCTTCTAATGAAAATAATCACCAGATGAACGTCTTATTGATCTCCAGCACAATTCCTCTTTCTCAAAAACATGTCCAAGTGCTCCTCGGCCCTGCAGTCGGCTTCATGTCATGCCGTTACGATGGGCTAGTTGTTTTGAATTTTTCCGTGTGTTACGGGGGTTCGGAAGCTAGATGGCAGTATTTACCAATGATTATTTATTTTATTTTTCATTAAACAGCCTTTACAACAGTCGTCCATTGTAAAAAACCGAGAGCTTTTGCTAAATAAATAGAAATAATGACGATAATCCAGTGAAGGAGGACGAGCGCGGGAAAATGCGACCAGCGCCACTCACATTTATGAGCCTGTGTGCGCTCACAGAGGCAAACTCGGTAAGTTTACAAAACGTCATGGCGCATATCCAGGCAAGTGCCAATGGACGGTAATTTGATATATCGTAATATTGAACATTTTAACTTACGCAATGCACCTTTAAGTAAAAAAAAATAAAAAAAATTCGAATAAAATTGCTAAATATAAGACGTTTCTGAGCTTGAATCAAATTTGCGACTGGGGGGTAAGTAAAATGTCTAACGACACCTTGAAGTAAAAAAAATCTAGATCCATCAAGTAAGACCATGCATCTTAACCAAAAATACAGTAAATACCAAAAACAAGCATTCAAATCCAAGTTTTAAGACATTTAAACTAAGAGATGCCTGTTTTGGTTTGTTAAGTGAGATGGGCTTTACAATGAATTTGTTGTCATTATTCTGACATTTATCTTGTAATAAGTATGGAATTGTTTGAAATGATAAAGTGTTTGACGATTTTCACTGCACAAGTTTTAAAAAGAATATAAAAACTGTCTATGAGCTCATAAAGTAACTAAATGTTTCTAAAATGTAGGAAGTAGAAAGTATAGATATTAGGTCAAGCATTAAAAAAATCTCTATAGAAGATGAACTACAGTGATATTAAGTGTAAAGCTTGGTAATCATTTCTATAGATGACTTGCAACATACGGGCATTTTTGCTGCTCCCCAAAAGTACCCGCCCACTTTCGGTGAAAACATTCCATTCAAGTCAATGGCGGTAGATACAAATGTTCAGCTTTTCTCTCGTTTTGGCCAAATAAATTGAAAACTAGCCACTGGAGCCATAGAAAAACAGCCGTACGTTTGTAAGGATGTGTGAGACTAAAGCTAACAGTCGAAAAAGAAAGTGTTTTATTAAAATACGTCTGCTGATTAGAGCTAGCTTCTCTGCCTCGGCTAAACGGCTCCACACACTGGCCTCTTTAGAAGTAACTCATTTATTTGAATTAGTTTTGTAAATTTATTACAAATAAATTATGTAAATATTTGACCAGACTCTGTGTGTTTGATATTGAATTATAATAATGTCTATTATTGCAAGTAACTAGTCTGCTAACTGTAGCTTGAGCCCACGGGTTTATACACTAGTTTTTTCCTTATGTGTTGTTGACTACAAATGCACATTGCAGTAAAGACAAGACATCAGACATTTAATTTAACTTAACAAAAGCCAACACAAATGAAGGACATGAATAAAACAAACAAGCACAATCTTAGCTACAGTTATAAGTATGTTTCTTGATATCAAGCTAGCATAGCACAAAAAAGACGAATCATTTTGTGGATTAATATATATTATTTATTTATATTTTGATTGTCAGCTCATTTCTCATAAAACGTGAGCATCCACGGGTGTTTTAATACGAAAATACACACGTCTGATACAAGATTTATGATAGCATTGGGTCTATTGGGTCACTTTAAAACGTTTACCGTTCTGTCTGTGAAGCGTCTAAAGTCAAACCGCTGATCCTTTGCCTTCCGTTTGTCTTTTACTACATGATACAAAACATTAAATGTCGTTTTTAGACGTGTATATGAAGTTAACAATCGATAATCTCCCATTATTTTCAATGTACGCGGGGCTTTGTTTTCACCGAAACGGGGCGGCACCCTTTTTGGCGGCACGGGAAGTGACGAGTGTTGCAAGTCATCTATAGAGCTGATGATGTTACTTACCCCATTAAAACATGTACAGCTGATTTAATTTTAGCTAAACTCTTATTTTTGATTGTTTGTTTCACCACTATATTATCCACTTGGTCAGACTGATAAAAGTCATCAGAATACAGGAAATATAAAGGTTAGTTTGATTCAAAATTTTCTGGGGTAGGACACCCAGAACCCCCAACTTGCTGATGCCCAATTTTACTGCCCTGGACCTATCCAGCCCTCTTGAGGAAAAAAAGTATACATACTTTTTTAATTAGATTATTCTAGTTTTACACTGTACCTTGAATGCCATAAATGTGAACTTTGCGAAATTTACTAAAAAAACAAAACAAACTATAACGTGCTATAGATGGGTTATGTGGCTATGAGTGGGAATTCTGATTTTAGGCTCATGTCTCCAAATCTCAGGTGGGTCCTTGATGGATAAACATTTCATCGACCTTTGATCTCCGAACTCATGCAGGAGCAATACTAATAAATAACCTGATGCACTTTTTAGGTGTAAATAAATAATAATACAATATCCATGACTAAATGCATAGGCTATGGTATGTTAAACCTTAAACCGTTGAGCACGACTTAATACAAACAAAATCAATATCAAAACATGGCTAAAGATCAAACTACCACAACAGAATAGCTTCCTGAGTGTGAAATATTCAGTAAATGTTTACTAAAACCATGTACAAGAGCCGCTGTACCTTTGTTGTCGGCCCCGGTTGTCTGGCTGCTGTTGGCCGAGTTAGTGGATGCCACCTGTGAACAGACAAACACAAGATCAAACTTAAGAAACGTGAGATACAGTTTATATTCAGATCACATTGCACTTTTTGATCATGTCCTAAAGGAAATATAGACCGTTGAGGTAGGGCTGGGCGATCTGGGACAAAATACAATCACCCAAGACGAAAAAGGTTGGGAACCACTAACGTACACCATTAGATCCATTTATTTTTGCACTAATTGCAAGCATTTCAACTCCATATTGGATTACAATCTTGCATCTCTCTCCTTCACACTTCTCCATCTTCACCATCACCTCCTCATCACACCTCCGCCGACAGCAGATGCCGTGTCAGATTCATGGTCGGCCATATTGGATTGATAAGGCCTTGTCAATGCTTCCGTTTAACAACCCGGTGTTCCATCTCTAATGTTTTCCGTCATGCTCGGAGCGTCGCGCCACGTGTTAACAGCTCCACTCCATCTCTCGTCTGCGGCCCGGGATAATTCTGTTACGGAGACATTAGGCTGCCAAACGCCACGGTCCCGGCAGACTCTTGGCAGACCGGAGGAGGCCCGCAGTATGGTGTTCTAGCGTGAGGCGGAGAGAGGGCCGCGTGGGCTGTTGGTACAAGGCCAAGTTTAGTATCACTGATGGAGACGGAGAGCAGAGGCATGTAGATCCTCATTACTACGACAAACTGAAGGTTGTCTGAGCAAAGGGCTGGACATGAACAATAGGTTGGCTTCACATAACAACATTACAATCTGATGGCATACTTTCACATTCAGGGGTGGAAAACACTGGCAGTCTATCAGTATTCAGAAGGATACAGGCCTTCTGCCAAATTCTATGAAACGCCTTTGGAGACGACTTGGACAAATGAACAGTCAATACAATATGTGGCCACACCAGCTTGTGTCCTGGTCCTGTCAGATTTCCAGCCCAGTCTCAGAAAAAACAAAACAAAAACGTAGATATTCAACAAAGTGTTAAAAAGAATGTTACAATAGTGTTATGTGACAGATGTGTTTGAGTTTGACTGTAAATCTTAACCTGCCCCAGACCTAAACTTACCCATTTCTGTTGTTTTCCATCTAAGATTATTTTTGTAAATAACAGGAGATAACGGTGATACGGTCTTGTGATCATTTTTAATTATAACGGAATCAGCCACTGCTCTTCTCCTGTTACTTTAATGTATTTTTGCGTATTATTTGTGTACGGCGCTCCATAGTACTCACGAAAAAAAATATATTTATCTCGTAATTACGAGATAAGATCTCGTAATTACGAGATAACTTTCTCGTAATTACGAGATAGTTTTCTCGTAATTACGAGATAATTTTCTCGTAATTACGAGATAATTAAAATGGCTTTTCCCACATTCTGTATACCCACACGCTTCGTATAGGCTAAGCTAGTGACTTTATCCACAACGAGTAGTCTTTTCTGTGCTATAGCTTGATGTTTCTAAATAGCTAAGATGTACTTGTGGATTTCGTTATGTTAAATTAAGTGCCTGTGGTCTTCACTGCAATGTTTATGGTCGACAAAAAGTATGAAAATAGCTCATAACGTGACTGTCAACTCACGCTACAGTTAGCATGCTATTATAAAGACGGCCAGTGTGTGGAGCTGTTCACCCACCAGAAAGAAGCTAGTGGTAATCGGCAGGTTTTTAAATAAAACTCGATCTTCTTGACTGTTGACAGTCAGTCTCACTCATCCTTAGAAATGTACGGCAGTTTTTCTGTGGCTCCAGCGTCTGGTTTCAATTTATTTGGCCATAAAGGAGAGAAGTGCTGCAACAGACTTGCAACATACGGGCATTTTTGCAGTACCCACCCACTCTGGGTGATCTATGCGGAAGTGTAGCAAATGTGCAGCATTTCTCTTCTTTTTGGCCAAATAAATTGAAAACTAGACGCTGGAGCCACAGAAAAACTGCCGCACATTTCTAAGGATGAGTGAGACTGACTGTCAACAGTCAAGAAGATCGAGTTTTATTTAAAAAACCTGCCGATTACCACTAGCTTCTTTCTGGTGGGTGAACAGCTCCACACACTGGCCGTCTTTATAATAGCATGCTAACTGTAGCGTGAGTTGACAGTCACGTTATTGGCTATTTTCATACTTTTTGTCGACCGTAAACATTGCAGTGAAGACCACAGACACTTAATTTAACATAACGAAATCCACAAGCACATTAGCTATTTAGAAACAGCAAGCTAGCACAGAAAAGACTACTCGTGGATAAAGTCACTAGCTTAGCCTATACGAAGCGTGTGGATATACAGAATGTGGGAAAAGCCTTTTAAATTATCTCGTAATTACGAGAAAATTATCTCGTAATTACGAGAAAACTATCTCGTAATTACGAGAAAGTTATCTCGTAATTACGAGATCTTATCTCGTAATTACGAGATAAATATTTTTTTTTTCGTGAGTACTATGGAGCGCCGTACGTTATCAATCTTACACTTGAGTTTGTTTTGATTCTGAGTCTCAGCGTGGATCATGTCACTGTTCACTTCCTGGTTTTGTTCTGCGTTCATAATACAAACGAACTGCTCCAGGGCTCGATTCAACCGAGCTGAGACCGACCTCTCCAACCAGACCAGATTTGGGCATTTTGGACCGGATCAGAGTTCGTTTGCACGTTCACAATAACCCAGTCAAACTGAACTATCCAGGCAAACGAATCCTGAGCCCAGAACTTCTCCTGGATAAGTTCCTCTTACCTCAGTTGACTAACCCAGACATGAGCCACTCTGGATAAACTATCCTACGAAACAAGTTCACAGAGCTCGATTGTTCTGACCAATCAGAACAATCGAGCTGCGGACTTCAAACGTGAATAAACGTCAATCATGTAGCGAAATATGCGAGTATTACAATCTAAAATCTAGGCAAAGGAAACAATGCAGCTTCAAATGGAGTCTGTGTTTAAGTGACCAACCACAGAGACAAAAGTTTAAATGTCCTGCATGGATATAGGCCTTTGTAATCGTGCCGCGCTTAAACCCGATTGCAGAATGTTCTCTGGGACGCGCCGGCCCGCATTCAAACTTGTATAAACAATCCGAGCCACAGGCCGTTGACGTCATTCTCTAGCGCCGTTTGTTTACATGTCGCGGTGAAGAGTGGATCAAGCACTGAGGTGCTAATGCAGTAGCAGCAAATATAAGTCCTGCGGGCCGGTATATCTTTGATATAATGAGGCAGACCCGAGCTTTACCCGTGATGCGCGCTCCTCCGCTAGGCTTTGGATTAAAAACCACGTGGAGCAGCAAAAACAACAGAAAAAGAGACTTATCAACTTTTCGCTCCGGGTCATGATGCTAACTCAAGGTAAGCGCATTTCCATGAGTTTGGTGCAGAGTATCTTTCTTCTTGTGACAAATATCAGCGCTCACAAGGGGCTTGTGTGCTAAAGTCGTGCGTGTGCGTGTACATGAGTAACCGTGCCGAGCTCTGGCCCACCTCCTCCAACCGTGCCGAGTCTGAGCGCAGTTCGTTTGCACTCACACTGGACAAAAGAACCGTGCTGTAGGAGCCATCCAGGCCTGGGCACGGTTCAGTTGTGCCAGTGTGTGTGCACCCTAACAACAAAGTACAGTCATTCAATGGGCCTATTTCTTGACAATGAAAGAGTTTATTAATCATTTTACAGATTAAACAGGATTCTTCAGTCTAGTCACCATTACATATAAGATCTCTCCTCTTTATAAATAAATCTATCTTCGTAGTACAGAGCTCTAATCTGAAACAAAAGTTTACTGAGAATGAACCCTATGTCTATGGAGATTCACGTCGTCTAATCAACAGCGTTACGTCTGTCTTGCTTTAGCTTAGTATTTCAAATTAAAATAAAATAGATCCATAATAGGAAGTACAGTATATACAGTAGTTTTTTCATGTTTATTCATGTTTAGCAGCTCTGTTTATTATCAACACATCTACAACACCCACCATTTTTCCACCAAAACGTCCACCGGCGCGCACACTCACACAGCGCTCTCTTTCTCCACAGCTGCGAGTGAATTAGCGAACCCCGCGTAACCTCCCTGTAGTTTTGACACGTTTGAGCTCGGGGCCGTTTCCTCTCGAACGTGACTGCTTTGGCTCAGTCTGACACATGACGGCGAGCTAACGTGTTTATGCCCCGGCCTCGTCAGCCTGCCACAACACTGCGCCGTTCCGCTGGTGCCAATGATTCACAGGGATGAGAAACTAACAGCAGCTTAAGATGTGTTCAGGCAAGGTTACGCCGCTCTCACTCTGCGTTTTCTCATTAAGTTCTGCTCTAAACCTGCCGTAGTCTTATGTTTTAGTCGCATGGTATAATATTTACCTCAGGACGTCTGTAAACCCTTCGACATCTGAGGTTTTTTTTTGCAGAGATTTACTTAGTGATAATTGAGGCATGTAATGTGCTAGTTTTTACAGGTTTTATTCTGGCAGATCCACCTTGATTTATGACAACAACCTTGGATTCATTCATAACTTGAATATTTCCACTGTTAGTTAGCGTAAATGTGGCTCCACATCATGTTGTTGCTGATCAGAATCACATCCGCACAATTAGATTTTTTATGCTCTCGCCAGATGGATATGTGTTGAACTCTGATTAGTGTTCCTCCACAGTATCCGTCTGGGACTTTACTCGCCGAAAGCATTTGGGAAAAGGTGAGACGTTTAATGAAATACATGGAGTTGATTGGATGTGCGGCCTACCTTTTTTGAATTGAACCAATTACAACAACGAATCATAAAGGCATATCCAATGTCCACGTGTCACACACACCTCTCTGCTCATCTTTCAAAAAAAAAATGTATTTTTGCTTAAACAGAATCAACAGAAACACGTACATCCACGGGAGCCACCATCATTGTTTTGTTTGGTTCAGGTGGTACTTCCTGTCGTCATTGCAACCAACCCCTTTCAACCCCCCGCTGCAATGTGATTGGGCTGACACACTGCTGTGTCGGACTCCAAACCAATCGGGCGGCTGGAATATCACGAGATAAACCATCTGGCTGGTCAGGTTAGTCGTAGAGTCGTTCTCTTTTAATCCATTTGCAGTGATACAGTCCCTGCCATTCTCCCACTGGAGTCAGTTGCCGAATGTGAGTCAGCTTGACTACATTTTTATTACTAAAAATGTTCTATCAGTTGTAACTTTAGATCGCCAGTTAATTAAGATTAAGTTAAATCTTGTACTTTCTACACTCAAACATTCAATTTAACTCTAACTTTGGTGACCTCAAAGTAGTACACGGGGATTAGGGAGTTGCACCTTTTTGAATTCTTGCTTAGGGCAACTAAATAACTAGCAGCGGCCCTGAGAACGCCAAAAGTGCTGGGGTCACTGAAGATACCTTAGGTTGAGTGCATTTTTTTCTACAAGATAAACACACATATTGTCAAAGTATTTTTAGATGAAATTAAGTTTGCAATGTCTCATCTACGTCTAATAAATGTAGTGTTTTGTTTCTAAAAGTTCAGAAAGTGTACTTGTTTATGTTGTTAGCATTTTGGCTTTTGATTCTTTGTTTTTTTTTGTTTTTTACATATTTATGATTGCAAATATATGGTACAACACTTTGAATTCACATTTTCAACAGTAATTGTGTTTGTTTAAAGAAATTGACACTGTGAATTGATTTAAAACGGTGCTTTCTGAGGCTCAGCTGGAGAACACTCACTCAACAGGACTAATCAAATGCGTATTCCTCCACACTAACACGGTGAAATACTGCCCTGCTGGAGTGACATTAGTCTTGTCTCCTTTGTGAGCCTGACCTCCTGCTCTTTATGACCCGCGCAGCAAACGGCCTGGACATAACTCACTCTCCACTGAAGCGTGAAGCTCCGAGCTGACACAAACACGACACGAGCTCCTGCTTTAGTCCCAATGTGGACACGCTGCTGTGCTGTGCTGGTCGGGGGTTAGTCTGGATTAGGAATAATATATAAAAAGAATATGTTTGTTTTTAGATATTTAGACAAAACATCATGATTTGGTGATTTTATTACGGTTGGTTCAAACAACTGTAAAATCTGACATTTTCATTCTCATCAATTCGTGACCTGTTTGGTGAAATCAAACCATAAATAAAAACCTCTTGATGTGACAAAAACAAGATGCACTTAATATTTTTCTTTGATATCTAGCTTGGCCTCCAGCTGTGACAAACTGATATTTGCAGATACTAATTCTGAAGCTTCAAATTCATAACAAGGCTAAAAAAAAAAAAAAAAAAAATAATAATAATAATAATAATAATAATAATAATAATAATAATAATAATAATAAAGATTTATTGTCCATTTATTGTCCATTGTAAAAATGTGTTTTTTTTAGTTTGTTCATCCACAGGTCAAGCTGATCGTGATCATCTTATTATTATTATTTTGTTTCATTTTATAAAATTTGATTTTATATAATTTTATTCATTTATATATATATATATATATATATATATATATATATATATATATATATATATATATATATAATATATATATATATATATATATATATATATATATATATATATATATATATTTTTTTTTTTTTTTTTTTTTTTCATTTAATTAAACTGACGTTTATTTAACCAGGGAAGTCCCACTGAGATTCAGAATCTCTTTTGCTCTGGGGAAGGGTCAGGGGAGGCATTAATGGACATGTTTTTAGTTGTAGGAGAAAACCGGAGAAAACCGGAGTAAACCTACGCAGACACGGAGAGAACATGCAAACTCCACATAGAAAGGCCCCAGGTCGAGTGGGAGTTGAACCCAGAATCTTCTTGCTATGAGGCCAGGGCGCTAACCGCTGCACCACAAGCCCAATAATGTTTAGTTTGTTTAGCAGTGAGTGCACTAGGCTTCCAGGGCTTGACTTGACAACTCTGTCACTTGAGATTAGCATTAGCCTAAATTTGTTTCTTCTTTCCTCTAGCTTAGGGCCACAAATTTGGAATTACTAAATGTCTTTTTATCAACTTCTGAGATCAGCGTTTACATTAATGATTCAAATAACTCGAAGATGAACCGGTAGGGTTAGGGTTTGCACAATCTTTTAAAAAGGAAAAAAATTCCTCATCCAAAAAAACACAACTGGAGTTCTGTCTGTGAGGAACTATTCTTTCCCCTCTGAGCCTCAGAAAACACTTTTCTGAATGTTTTGTGATGTCATAGGTAGATCTCTTATTGCTCTGTTTTAAAGTCCATAAATTGGCCAGACTTGAACAATCCAAAATCAGTTGGATTATTTCAGCCAGTACATAGAACTCAACTCCTAATGTGGTAAGCATGTAAAAGAACATGTTAAAAAAACAGCAAGCAAAAAGGTGTCATACTGTATATGTGCACTGTGTGGTTGACAAGATTCCAGGTTAAACTTTAAGCTAAAATCTGACCAACATGTAACATATTTTAATAACATTAATATCGGATATTTATACTGCCTAATGTTACCTGATTTTCACACAGCAAAAGCAGGAAATAGGTAAACAAATATGTTCAACTACTTCCTCGCTCTCACAAATCCTTAGTATCCACATACATTCATATTTGGCTGCAATTACATCTTAAGAGCAACTTTTTTGAAATTACAGTGGACCACACAAGCACATCTAATCAGTGCAATACATTCAGATGGTTATGAGGTACAAAATTACATTATTCTTTAATTCAAAAAGTACACAGCAGTCTCAATTTGTCAAAAAGTGCTGCATTTACAATGTTCTTTTTTGGTGCGAAAGACAAAGCTTCCAGGTATTCCTGCTTTAATTTATCACTAAGCTTGGAAAAAAGGAGGATCAACCAACCAAGTCTATATCCTGAAGCGTTAGTCTGAACCAGGTTTGTTCAACATAAAATCAAACCCACTTTCTAATGGCCTCTGACCTGACTTTCAAACGTTGGTCTGTCAAATGTTTATGTTTGACAGACCAAAAAGTTAGGACTACGCTCAGGGAACACTGTCTCTCCAACAAAGGGGTTATTTTGTGGAATAGTTTGTGCGAGGATTTAAAGAAAGCTACTTCCACAGTACACTTTCAAGATAGTGTTGGGAAAATATTTAAGTGGTTAATTATTCATTTGACTGTGGAATGTTGTATAAACCCCTTTACATTCCGTCCCACTTTTTCTTCAAAAATTTTATTTTGTTCAGGGTCTTAAAAATGCATACTATGAAGAACCTGGAAAGGTTAAATATAAAAATCCCATTGTATCCCTTTTATTTAGAGCCAAATCAGCCTCTGTGGGATGATCCAGACTCAGATTTCTACTGTAAACCTCCAAATAAAAAAAAGTCCCCAAAAATTCAAAAATGCTAATAGGACTTTTGCATTGGCTCCGTCTTCAGCTTTTACAGAGGAATTGTCAAAACCCCAAAATCTGCCAAATCTAGTGTCATTTTTGTCTCAGCTGTCAACACCAGCTATACCATTCCTTATATCCAGTGGTTCTCAACCTTTTTCAGCCGCAACCCCCAAAAAAACAATAGTAAGCATTCGCGACCCCCAAGCACAAAATGTAGGCGACCTGCAAAGTGGTAATGTCTTATGTTTGTTTTTATTTTGAAGCCTTAAGCCTGGGTACCTTCTTCTGTGGGCCAGAAATATGAATTTATGTCTATCATTGCATTCGAAGAGTGTCAAACCATGTTTAAATTTTTTTTAAAGATTTTGTTTTTCTTTTGCTTGGAGAAAGTTCTCACTTCTGATGAGAGCCTGTTGAACATCAGAAGTAAAGACTACAGAGATACAGCTTTAAAAAGACCCCAGCCATTTACCTGAGCTCCAAAGGGTTCAGAAACAGTTTTAGTTTGAATTTTTACAGATTTTGGTCAGGTGTGTGAGGGAAAAAGGCCAGAATGAGAAGGGGTTAAAGAGACATTGTAAAAATGCTGCTTTTTGTTGCATTAGTTGCTATACTGTATAATGATCTCAAATCAAATCTCCAACTTTCTTGGTACTTTACATTTGGAGAAAATGGTAGGTACAATAAGCTTTATCTTCTGTCTACACCTGGTCAAATATTAATCATGGTATTGTTGTTATGTTTTATTCATGTTTGTATGTTTGACCAAACAACTAGAAAACTAAAAACTAAAACTTTCCAAATACATGAGGTTTGTACAAGTTTAGTGGTTTGATTCTGGTTTAGCCTTGGTTTAGACTTGTTTAGAATCTAGTCTTGGCTGTAGTCGACCAAAGAAGTTCTTTGTCGACTAAAAACCTGTTTTATTGACCGATTAATCGACCAAAAAGCGCTCACTGCTGTTGACTTCTTGCTGTTATAGTTCATCAAAAACAATAATTTATGAAGAAAGTGAAAAGGAAATGTGTTTATCTGCTAAATGTTTTTGAAGGAAAGCTAATTAGACCAACGATTCAGTCTAAAATCTTCAGCTAGTCTTCTACTTTTCATTACTGTTCAACCTTATCATTGAAATAAATGAAGTCGACTAATAAAATCTTGGTCGACTAAGACTCCATCGACCGATTAATCGACTAAACGACAACAGCACTGGACTCAACTAGTTTCTGTTCAGTATTCGCATTGCAATATCTAACACTGGTAAAGACTTTCACATGGTATTTTCCCACATAAACCTAATGGAACAGTTATTATTTTGCAATGTTAAGTGAGGATATATTATGTGATCCCAAAGTTGTGTTGACAAGTTGTGTACCTTTGGCGTATCTGTCTCTTGAAAACATCAACTGAACAACCTTGCTCAAGCTACAAAGTTATCTAACTCTTATTAATACCTTTTGCCAAACTTTCCAGATGCAAACGATTCTCTCTCTCACCGAGTCTGATTAGGTTCACACTGACTTAAAAACCATGAGCAGGCAGAAGAAATCAGCAGCGTTCAGATCTGCTTTTGTTAATCCCAAAGTCAGATTTGCCAGAGCGGCCATTTTGGACCAAAGTGCGTCTTTAAAGAGCTTTGGGATGATTAAAAGCTGTGTTTATTTGGACTTGTCAGCAGGAGTCGGTCTCGTGGGTGAAACGTGTGAAGAATCTGCCGCAGTCATTTCCTCCGTCGCAACACGCTGAATAAAAGTCACGACCTCACTCAAGACGCTCGAATTATTCAGACTAATTTGACGGTTTGTAAGCTTTTAGTTTGTAATTCTGTCTGTTTTGCGCATTCTAATCACGAAGTCAGTCTTAGCAATTCACAAAAATGACAGTGAGCACTTCTTAATGACTTTCAGGAGCAGTCTACTCAAATTGATCATGTGTAGAACTGAAGATAATCCTGGGACCAAGCTCTACTCAAGTCATGGGTTCTACTTCTACTTTTAACTGCTACAAATGGATGTAAATGAAAGAATCCTGCTCGTCTTTCACCACTGATCCAACAGAAGCTATTTCTATATCTATCTGTGTGAATGGCTATGCATATGAAAGGTTATATAGAAGATTTTTAATGTTGTTTTCTTGTCAAGCTCTGTCAAAAGTAGTTGTAACAACCTTGTACGCACAGTAAACAAAACCAGAATAATAAAAGTACATAACAAGTGAAGTCAGTAAACTTTAGTCAATAGAAAACGACAGTCTCATCACCTACTTTCCTGTTTACTGTCAGTCAGACTCACTATTGGCGTGTTTCTACTCGCTCTACTTGATATAAGGTAATGTTCAATAAGGACAACGGCAGAGCTTGTACCAGATTCTACCTTACAGCTAATTTCATCTGTAGTTCTGTGGAGGAGAGAGGGAGACACATGTTTTTAGTTTGAGGAGGAAACTGAAGTACCCAGGGGAAACCTATGCAGACACGGGGAGATTATGCAAACCACATAGAAAAACCCCCCAGCCGCCTGAGAGTCGAACCTTGTTGCTGCGAAACCTTTTTCACCGATTCTTGGCCTGCTTTAAAATCAAACTAATATCTATAGCAGTGATCGTCATTTCGCGACCCGTGAGCCAAATCTGGCCCTCCAAGAATTTAGTTTGGCCCACGGGCCATTTACCAATGATAAAAATATTTATTATATAAACTCTGACAGCATCAGTGGCACTTTCTAGTGTTTTATGTTACTTTTCAGAATCTTTGCTCCTGTTTACGGCAGGCCACACGACCCCGGTTCATCTGAAAACATTGCTCTGTACAAGCACAAACATCATAGTGTCTGCTCGGAACAGTATGTGCAACAGCACTAGAAGACTTAAGTTTGGACTGTTGGATATGCAGTACATCATACATGAGTTAAAACCTGCAGTTGTCAGGTGAGACAGACACGTGTGATGTGTGACACTTGGTCCTAATGCGCTGAAGAGCAAAGTTAGCGTTGTTATTGTGGCAGCTGCTGATGATGAACCAGGCATTGTAATGTTATTTATTTGTAAGCTGGGCAGCAATTACATTTTTTAATCGCGATTAATCGCATGGTTGAGCTGCGATTTATCGCATTTTACACATAAGTTCAATAAATAGCTTTTTAAACCAATTTTTTCTCCACAAGATGATTTTTTAAGTATATTTAAGGTTCTTCATTTTGTTTAGATGCATAATTTTAGCACAAAATCATATATTTAAAAATGTCTAATTTGTAGTTCAATGAAAAAACTCAGTTTTACATAATAATATTACCAGTGTTTTGATATTTTCAGAATGTTTTTTCACCTTGTTTAGACTGAACAGAAATTTACAAAACTAACTTTTAGCTTTAGCTACTCATAGAACTATAGTTACGAGGTAACTAACATTTTCAGTCCTGATGAAAACCTGGTCCAGTTCTGGGTTAGTCCTGGTTAAAAACAGCTCAGTGCTCACTAAATACCGGTACACTGTGGGAAGTGAAAGAGGGCCGTTTTTAAAGAATCAAAGTAAACATCACAAACACGTGTGTAAAAGTTTGCACATCGCCGCTGATCGAGGCTGATTCTCCGCATTTTTAACGAGGTGTTAGTGGTTTGAAGTCTTTAACAGTACGTGTCTCTGTGATTCCTGGGTCTTTTGGATGATTTAAAAACACAAAATATTTAATCGCAATTAAGCACGTGCTGCGTTAACGCTGCGATAACGCAGTAACTGGCCCAGTCCTATTTGTAAGACTTGTTTGTTCTTCTCTAATGTGACAGACGCAGTTTTAAGATTAATGTTTCCTTCTGCCAAGTCAATCTTTAATAACTCTAAAAGTATCTAAATCTCTCTAAAATCCCAGCCCAGCCTGCGTAAACTCTTCCTCTCCGACCGGACAGATGGGTTTGTGAAAAGTAGCGCCGAGTCTTTGTGAGAGCGGAGAGGGTCGTCAGCTCGTGCCCCGCTGCATGATGGGTAAAAGAAGAAGGCTCTCTCACTTTCCCCCGGCCCTGGTGCATGATGGGTAAACACCATTAGCTGCACGGGCACTTAACCTCCTTCTGCTCCACTGAAACTCCACCATAAGATTAATGCTGCAGACAGTGGCAGCTTCCTGTAACTATTAAAGGTTCTATGCGTGTATGCATTATTCAGACTGTTCAAAAGTCTGCGTTTGTCTGTGTCGCACACGGGCGCATGGGAAGGTTACCGAAAATGTAGCTCAGTCTCCTAGATATGACAGTGGAATGTCAAAAATGTACGATAAGCACACTTTTACACCTTTTTTTTACGTCAATGTGTCACAAAAAGCTAAAACGTAACATTCTGGTTGAAGCCACGTGGCGACATTTTTCTTTGGGTTTAAACGTTCCTATTTTAGTAACTTAAACTTACCTATTTTGGTAACTTTAGCCTTACTCCTAACTTACTATGTCCTCCACAGGAAAAGTTTTTTTGATATTTTATAGAAGGATTTTTTGTAAGAGCTGCCATTGATTGACCAAACTCAGGGGTCTGCAGCATACGGCTCGAGAGCCACATACGGCTCTTTAAAGACAGAAGTGCGGCTCTTTGAGATTTGATTTTGAATGAGGAACCAGACTATAATAACATTTATTATTATTCTAGTTTGTGTTTATTAATTGTTTAATGCAGTGTTTCCCAACCTTTTTTGAGTCATGGACACTTTTTTGTTTATGGCACACAGAAAACAAAATTATTTAATTTAATAAATTAGGAAATCTTGATTGTTTGGTTTTAGTTTCAAAGTAGTCAAAAGGGTATTTTGGACACAAATGATTTCATAAAGTGAACTTTTAAAGACGATTAATCTTTCCTGGCACACTGGTTAAAAATGTGTGGTTTAGTGTCTGTAAACTGGTTATTTCATAATTTCAAAATGTATTGACAGCTGTAACTGGAGTTCAACTCTCTCTTTCAAAAATGCACAAAAAGAAACGCTAAGTGAAACAAACTGTTTTGTCTTGCCATCAAAAACATATTTGTGAATTTACAATGTTTTCAGTGTTTCATTTTTCAAAAGATTGAGTAAATTCACTTAACTGTCTAAACATTTACTTAAACACAATACAATTGCGGCTCTTTCTGACTTTGATTTGGTTTGGATTGGATAAATGTGGCTCTTTTGCTATGAAAGGTTGCAGACCTTTGACCAAACTGGAGCAACAACTCAAGCGAGGGCTGTTGTCAGCTAACGACAAGAGTTTATCACTGTGTGAAAACAGGTTATGCTACAATGCTATACAATTCAACATTTATGAATAAATTTCGACCCTACGACCCTTAAAAGTTACATTCAGGTCAGTGAAAGAAATTGGTGAGAAAAGCACTCACTAGCACTAGCTTCAGGACACAGATATGGAGCTAGATTAAAGTCATAGTGTTTGAAACTGAAAAACAAAAACTTGAAACTGAATGTCCAATTAATGTTTTTTTATTATTATTATTATTTTTTCAAGTTCAAAATCCATTTTTACCATTTCAGATGTTTTTTTTTTTTTTTTTTTTTTCAACTTCAGACAGCCTTTTTTCAGTTTCAGATCATTTTTCATTTTTAAATCTTTGAACCCGTTCTTATGTGTGGGTGTGTTAAGAGCTGACGGCTCGTTCCCCGGAGCTCAGAGCAAGCAGTATATGATTGGCTGGTCACTATAAAAAAAAAAATCAAAAATCATCTTGAGGGCCACATTTGGTCCAAGGCCGTGAGTTTGGGACCCCTGATCTAGGTCATTGGTTCCCAAACTTTTCAGACCGGGACCCACAAAATGACTCTAACTCGCGACCCCCACAGCAAAATAAATAGAAAGGTCAAGATTTCAATTGGGCTAAGGTGCATTTTTGTTTGTAGTTTATTGCTTTATATGACCAAAATCTTGTCAAATCTCATGCTAAAGTTATAAAAACTAATTAAAAACCAAGTCATAATTGTAAAATTAAATCTAGAAATCATCTCGCGACCCCCAGATTTTGCTTCGCAACCCCCCGAGGGGTCCCGACCCCCACTTTGGGAACCACTGATCTAGGTGATAAGTATTTATGCTGAAAAATATGATCTTAAATTAGGTAACAAGGTAACATTAAGTAACATTATGTGCCTGAAATAAGCAGTTTTTAACAGATTCTTTGGGTAGATTTTGACTGACTTAAAATAAGAACAAGCACAACATATTTTGTTTTACTAAAAATATGAAAAATACACATATACTCAAACTCAAAATCAGCGAAAATGCTTGTGTATTTGGAATAAGAAATAAATGTATGTGTTATAATTGCAAATCGTCCTATAATATAGTCAAAATATTCTTGTTAATGATAATAGACACTACATCAACCCCTTTTTTAATTTGTTAGCATTACAAATTAGTATTTCCCCAGTGTATGTTGAACAGCAACAAAAGATGAAGATTTTGAGACCAAATCACAATAAATTTCTGCATAAATATTTTTTTTAATTTTTTCATGAACTCCAAAACAACTTTAGTTTGATCCGATTCACAGCATTGGCCACACCCCCTTTTAGTCAATTAACAATTACACATAAAAAGCAAGCAGCAGCAATGTAAAGTTAGTCAGTCTGCAATGACCAATGATTGGAGAACATTGCTATAACATCAAAAACTCAGAAAAGTGGACAATACATAAAACCCATTCACCCAAACCTGACCATTTCAATACAGATCTATCATTTATGAAGAAAAAATGGATGCTGTAGACCTTCATTCAATCAAACCAGAAGCTTTTCTCTCGTTCTTTCCCTGCCTCCACCTGAAAGCCCTCCAACTCTGCCCCTTATCTCGGCGGCCCGGGATATCCCCTCCGATTCCCTCCTTTACATGTAGTCGTTAGGCCGGTGATTCATGACCGGAGGGAGGGAGGGAACGACAAAGTGTGAGAGCGAGAGAGAGAAAGAGAGAGAACGGGAAAGGGGACAGGAGCAGAGACAGAGACAGATTGCACCATTTAACAGCCGTGCCCTGGGGAGGCACTGAAGGTGATAGAGGGAGACAAAGACATGTATGCGGGAGAGATAAGAGAGAGAGGGAGAGAGAGGGAAGAGAGAGAGAGACAAAGACATGTATGCGGGAGAGATAAGAGAGAGAGAGGGAGAGAGAGACAAAGACATGTATGCGGGAGAGATAAGAGAGAGAGGGAGGGATGGAGAGGGAGAGAGGGAGAAGAGAGGGAGACAAAGACATGTATGCGGGAGAGATAAGAGAGAGAGGGAGAGGGAGAGAGGGAAGAGAGAGGGAGACAAAGACATGTATGCGGAAGAGATAAGAGAGAGAGGGAGGGAGAGAGAGGGGAGAGAGAGACAAAGACATGTATGCGGGAGAGATAAGAGAGAGATGGAGAAGAGAGAGAGGGAGAGAGAGGAGAGAGGGAGAGAGAAGAGAGAGAGAGGGAAAGACATGTATGCGGGAGAGATAAGAGAGAGGAAGGGAGAGAGAGAGAGGGAGAGAGAAGAGAGAGAGGGGGAAAGACATGTATACGGGAGAGGTAAGAGAGAGAAGAGAGAGGGAGAGATAAGAGAGAGAGAGAGAAGAGAGAGGGAGACAAAGACATGTATGCGGGAGAGATAAGAGAGAGAGAGGGAGAAGAGAGAGGGAGAGAAGAGAGAGAGAGAGGAGAGAGGGAGAGAGAAGAGAGAGAGGGAGAAGAGAGAGGGAGAGAGAGACAAAGACATGTATGCGGGAGAGATAAGAGAGAGAGGGAGAGAGAAGAGAGAGGGAGGGAAAGAGAGAGAAGAGAGAGGGAGAGAGAGAAGAGAGAGGGAGACAAAGACATGTATGCGGGAGAGATAAGAGAGAGAGAGGGAGAGAAGAGAGAGGGAGGGAAAGAGAGAGAAGAGAGGGAGAGAGAGAAGAGAGAGGGAGACAAAGACATGTATGCGGGAGAGATAAGAGAGGGAGGGAGAGGGAGAAGAGAGAGAGAGGGAGACAAAGACATGTATGCGGGAGAAATAAGAGAGAGAGGGAGAGAAGAGAGAGGGAGACAAAGACATGTATGCGGGAGAGATAAGAGAGAGAGAGGGAGGGAGAGAGAGAAGAGAGAGGGAGAGAGAGAAGAGAGAGGGAGAGAGAGACAAAGACATGTATGCGGGAGAGATAAGAGAGAGAGGGAGGGAAGGAGAGAGAGGGAGGGAAAGAGAGAGAAGAGAGAGGGGAAGGAAGAGGGAGAGAAGAGAGGGAGACAAAGACATGTATGCGGGAGAGATAAGAGAGAGAGAGGGAGGGAGAGAGAGAGGAGAGAGAGAAGAGAGACGGAGGGAAAGAGAGAGAAGAGAGAGGGAGACAAAGACATGTATGCGGGAGAGAAGAGAGAGAGAGGGGAGGAGAGGGAGATAGAAGAGAGAGAGAGGGAGAGAAGAGAGAGAAGGAGAGGGAGAGAAGAGAGAGGGAGACAAAGACATGTATGCGGGAGATAGAAGAGGGAGGGAGAGAGAGGGGAGAGAGAGGAGAGAGGGAGAGAGAAGAGAGAGAGAGGGAAAGACATGTATGCGGGAGAGGTAAGAGAGAGAGAAGGAGAGAGAGAGAAGAGAGAGGGAGGGAGAGAGAGAGGAGAGAGGGAGGGAAAGAGAGAGAAGAGAGAGGGAGGGAAGGAAGAGGGAGAGAAGAGAGGGAGACAAAGACATGTATGTGGGAGAGACAAGAGAAAGGAAGAGAAGGAGAGGGGAGAGAGAAGAGAGAGGAGGGGAAGAGAGAAGAGAGAGGGAGGGAAGGGAGAGGGGAGAGAGAAGAGAGAAGGAGAGAAAAAGACATGTATGCGGGAGAGAAATAAGAGAGGGAGGGAAGGGAGAGAGGAAAGAGAGGGAGGGAGACAAAGACATGTATGCGGGAGAGATAAGAGACATTGGGGGTATTCCATGAAGCGAGCTAAAGCCAAAGCCTGGCTTATTTGACCAATCTAGGCTTATGAAATCTCCATTTCCGTTCCACTAACGCGGCTAACCAGAGGTGACGCTGAGTTGCCGCAGTAACAAGTGCACAGACATAAACCTGGTCGGGACCAGGCTAACAGCCAAGATTATTTTAGCTTTGTCTCAAAAATGTCTAAAAAACACTTAAATCACATGTTTATCCTCACACACTTCCACAACTGTGTGAAATCTCTCTGTCTGTCACAACACAACTCATAAAGTCACTTTTTATTTACTTTTATTTACTTGGCATTGGCACCAGAGAACCGCTCTGACCGTTTCTTTTCATCCTTTTTTGAGCCGCTCTCGCTGTGGAGAGACACGTTTGTAAGAGCAAACGTCACATTGGCCACATATTTAACAGGAAAATTAACTTGTAGGTTACTCCTACGTGCATCTAAACTACGTAAGATCTCCCACAGACATGCAGATATTTCTCTTAAGGATGAAGCAATGAAAGCATGACTAAAGTATGAGAACAAGCCGTGGAGTCGTGCTGCTGCTTTTGCGCTCAAAAGCGCTTCATCGCATCTGCTTTCCTCGTCTCTCCTCACACCACGGACACACATCCTCTGCTCTGATTGGTCAGTTCTGGTTGTGAAGACTTACGCTCAGGTTACGCTACAACTTTGTGACAACTTTACGCAGCGGGACTAGTCCCACATGCGGAGTGGAAAACTGTGCATTGAATTAAAAAACAATGAGCCTACTAGTCACAAATACGATGATAAATCCTCTGGATCTCCGCCTCGTCTTTCTCCAGCAGTGAACAGGAGGGAGGGGCTGCCTCTCGCTCCCCGCATCAGAATAAACCACTATAACTGAAAACTTTTGCGATGCAAATCAAACTATAGTCCGTGTGCACTTTGGCTCCTCTCGTGTTTCAGTCAGATCATGTAAAATAAGCGTTTTTCTCTCTCATTCTCAGTGATGTCTTTGCTCCATTGATCTGGCCTCGTCACATTCAGCGGGAGCGCGCTCAGAGCCCAGATTAATCTTCAAGCTTGAATTAGCGTTGTTCAGACCCAGGCTTATTTCTTTCATGGAACCACTTGAGGCTTAAGTTGGAGATGAAGCTAGTTTCAGCTCAGGATTTTAGGATAAGCCTAGACTTGTTAAGCCACTTTCATGGAATACCCCCATTATTAGAGATAATAGATTAGAGACATTACATTTGGTGTTTTGGTTCTCAAGACGATTATCCAATCAGAAAGCAGAATGAGCCTCACATGACTCTCTCATTTGGGTTGCCAGTTTGGTTTCTTAGAAGCTGAAATTAAGTCAGGATCATCTTTGAGTTTGAACTGATGTTGCACCAACTGTCTGTGATAGGCTCACGCACTTGTTTCCATACAGTTCTCATTAGGCTCCACCCACAGTGTGTCAAAATGTAAATCTCGGGAACAAACCAGGTTTCTGAGAACGTGACTTTATAGGTATACTTCATAGTAAATCTTGTTCCTGATTGGTCAGCAGGTTCTTCATTGTATGGGCCATTTCACAATCTGGCAACCCAACTTTATCTGTGATTGTAATAGTCTTATCAAGCCACTAGTTGTGCATCTTACATACTGAGAAAAACACTCAACTTCAGTGTTTTTGTTTGTTTTTATCCAAATTTTAGCCTCACAGTTCTTAATCATGATGTGTTTAGAAGGGCTTTTCACAAGTAAACAGGGATTAGCAGACGAACACATTATATATTTCTGTTGTTAACGAAGCACATTGAAGCTGTTGCTAATTACTTCTATTCAAATTGCTGCTTGGTATCCTCACATTCTCTCCACAAAAGCCTCTCCGGATTGAACCGAACGCAGGATGTTTGGAGCTGAAAAGGGCCAGCAGACTCGATGGGACGCATAATTACACGTCTCCGGATAGTGACACGTAACGTTGCTTTTAATTGGTCCCAAAGGAGACGGGGATTTTCTACAACACATTCGTCAAACTGAGCTCAGGAAGTCAGGAATGCTGCGGTAATTATTACACAAAGCAAATATATTCGGCTCCAGCTCAGGGGAGAAGGATTTTGGGTTTGTGGGCTGCAAAAAGAACAGGTAAGAGCAGCTCTGAAATAACAATAGTCAAGTAGTAAACAGTATTTGTGGTTTACTGTCAGTGAAAGTTACTGTCACTGAAATCAATCTGGCTTTGACATTCTTATTTCAAAACTGCATAGCATAACAGTTGAATATTAGTAATGTAAGCCTCTAAGTTTAGGTTGTTTTACAGTCAGAATCTCAAATCTTCTAACCATGTCATCCAGATGGATTCTCACAATATTTGTGAATTCACAAACTCAAGAGAATCTGCCTAGGCCCCACCAGCTGTTTGGTTTGCAGTCCAAATCGCCCAATCACATTGCACCAGGGGCAGCACAAGTAGCACCTGAATCAAATAAAACAAAGATGGCAGCTCCCGTGAATGTGCATGTTTCTGCTGCTAAAGAGGGATTATTTGTTTATCAACACGAGCAATGTGAGCGCACTAGATATGCAGAAAGAGCTGCCGCTCATTGACCAAGCTGAAGCAACAACTCAAGCTAGGACTGTTGTCAGCTAACTACAAGAGTTTATCACTGTGAGAAAACAAAAGTTCAACATTTATGAATGAAATTCAACCTTACAGTTCATACATGTTTAAAAAAAACTGTCTCAAGCTTCGGGAGACAATCGTCTGTCACAATAGTTCATACCTGAATAAAACAGCTGCTCTCGTCCTGTTTTGTTATTTTATTCAATGAAATTTCTCCAGCTAACCAGATGGACAGTGTATCTTTCTGCGCAGAGCATGTGCAGTAGGGCGGAAAGTGATGTTGACCGATAATCCCTCTATTGATTCTGTTTTAGCACTAATACAGAGTATTTCCTTTTTGAAAGAAGAGCAGAGTGGTGTCCATGTGACACTTGTTCTGTCCCACACACACACACACATAGGATGTATGCCAGTACGATTCGTTGTGATTGGTTAAGCACAAACTTAGGTAGGCACCAGTTCACCAGTCAGCTCACCCAATCAGCTCAAAGTATTTCATTAAACATCCCACCTTTTCTCAAACGCTTTCAGCGAGGGAAGTTCCAGATTTATAATGTGGGTAAACAGCATAGCTGTATCTGGTGTGAGCCAGGCTACATATGTTCAATGATATCGACAACATTTATGATGAAAAATATAATGAAAAATGGAAGTATTTTTCTGTACATTGCACAATTAAAAGATCGTTCAACCTGCGCAAAATGTAATTTATGAATGTGCTGTAAGTGTATATTCAATTTTATATTTAAAGTTTTCAGTTGCTCCCTGAATTTTTACTAGTGTTTGTCCTTTTTTTTTACATAAATTGGAACTTAACTGCTGTAAAACTATGAGACTATTTACCACAAGGACTATCACACCAAACTAAGTAAAAATGAGAACAAAATTGATAATTTGACATTAGGCTTTATTGTGTAATTTCTAAACATGCAGGCAGACCATTGACTATTGTTAAAACTCTGCAGACATGTGACACCAGATCCAGTGTTTGGTCAGATCTGTGGAACGGCAAACCCCCCAAAAAGAACCCGTTTTCTGCAATGACAAAGGCTAGGGAAAATAGTACAGTAAGTTCTTTCCTTGAAAGGAAAAAGAGATACAATCTACCCTCACATTACAACATCTTCAAACCTTCGTCAACGTATAAATCAAACCAGTAAAAGCTAATCACGTTCTTAACATCTGTGAGGAGAAGACTAACAGAGAAGAATAGCTTTACAATCATCTTTAACCCGTCTCACAGGTGAACAAAAGCACTCCTTTAGGGAATCCAGGCTCATCACTCCAGTGTCTTTCAATAACCAATCACTTCTATAGACTGTTTCAAAAGCAGTCCATATGTCATTTACTTGGACCACTTATGGACTCTCTCTCTCTCAGCCACAAATTGAAGAAATCCTGATGAAGATATTACCACTAACTCTAATCACATTGCATTCGTTTTACCTGATGTGTGTTTGTTAATTTGAAATCTTATCTGAGTTTCAGTTTTGTTTTGAACTGTTATATGTTAAAATATGACAATAACTCTGAATTAAATCTTGCCAGCAGCATTCTTCTGTTTTAGGATCTTCAATCAGACAGACATCCACAGAATGTTCTCATGAAACCGTTCTTTTTCTTTTGCTCAAATTAGGAATAGTTCTAATTATATTACCACTAATTTGGATTTAATGTTGACCGGACACGGTGGTAGAGTGGTTAAGGCCCTGGCCTCTCAATAAGGAGAGCCAAGTCAGCACCTCATGATGGAGTTTGCATGTTCTCCCCGTGTCACTGTAGGTTTTCTCTGGGTACTCAGGGAACAGCTTCCTTCCTTATATGCATATTTATTGAAATGCTGCTTGTTCGCTGAAATCTGCAAACTCGTGCTTATGATCTTATAATCTCTAGCTGTTAGATTTGTTAATAATTTAGTATAATATTCCTCCTTATTTAGCAATTTTTTGGGGGCCAAAATAAATTTTTCTACGTTGGATGGAGTGATGGAGCTTCCTGATATCACAAATAATTACATTTAGAAGAACAATCACAAGCTCACAAGCAAAAATAACCTGCTTTTAGGGGCCCCTTTCAGCTCTGGGCCCCGGGGAAACTGGTACCATTAACCCCCCCAGTCCGACACCCCTGCCAATAACAGTAAAAAAGTTCTACATAAGGAAAGGAGGAAAATCGCAGCTTTTGCGGTATCAATTCAATATCGATATATTGTGCAGCTCTAGGTTGAAGCCTATTTAAAACAAGTATTTGAATACTAAATTAGTTGACCATTATTACAACAGTCCATAAGTTGACTAAAAACACAGACATGAGCATTGCACAGACTTGACTGCAGTGAAAATAGAGATTATACTGTCCTACTACAGCAGAACCCAAATACTTAGCCTCTTCCCCTGCCCGCTCTCCTCTGTCCACCATTACATAAGATACAGTGGTCTTTTTATATCCACCTCATATGTGCTGCGTTTCTGCCTGACTGGACACGCTTGGCCCATCCTGCACCCTGCCTTACATGTGGAGCGGAGCATGGACATCGCTCTGTCTCTGCGCTCGCTCCTCATCTGCCGCTCCAGCTTGTTTTAGACCCACAAGTTTGGAAACGACTCTCTAATGGAAGCACCGGGCCATCTGCACCTGGCCAGCTCAGCGTGAGTTTTTGCTAAGTCAGTCAGAACGAGAACTGTAAGATCAACCACTAAGCAGAAAGTGAGAGACGGCATGTTCATTCTTTAAATCAATTTGAAGAATATTGTTCTTCATCAAACTTGTTTCTGTCTTAATTTAATGCTAAAGGCCCATTCACATTATCAAAATTGCATTGGACAGTCCAAGATCCTCACTGATCTTGATCCAGGCAAGGTCCTGTCTGTAATTTTAACTAGAGACACATTCTTACTGCGATGGCACACAGTCGAGATCAGGATTCTTACAGTGGGTCTTTCTGTTGGTTTTTACACTCAGATATTCAAATACATCACCCCTGTCTGATTTTTGTAAGACTTCTGGCATCATATATCCCTAACATTGAGTGTTGAAAACTCTCTCTGTGCCATGTTAACACTAGGACTCCCTGAATCTAGCACAATTCAATTACATCAACCAGTGGGCCATATTTGTGGTCTGAGAATCAGACTACAAAGATGAACTGGGTACCCAAGACCAGTTCACTTTGGAGCGGTTTGAGACGCTTTTGAAATGCAGGTTCAGGCTCCTGAGGGTCTGCTACATGAGCAGCTGACGCCACTCACACATTACATATGGTTTCTTAAATAAATAAAAAAGAAAATGTACCTGAGTGAGTTAGACTTTTTCTTCCAAACGTTGGTCTGACTGATTCTCAAAAAGACAGTCAGAGAGTCAGGCTGGTGTAAACAAGAAACTACTTTCAGTTTATTGTATGCTTTTTGGCAAGGCCTTGCGACTCTACGCTGCATTTTAAGCATGTTTTATTCAATTCATTGAGGTTGGACACATTACGCACAGGATTTACAATGTTGTTGTTTTTTCAAGAAATAGGAAACGGCTGACGCTATTGTGCTAGCTTGGTTTTGTTAAGTCTATCGAAGCAACAAAAAAAGTTTTCATCACTGGAAATGCAGCAATTTGCCACAGGATCAAGTAGAAACGGCATGAGACCGTACTGTCCCAACCTGAGCTTTTAGAACCATGGCTAAACAACTCACAATGGTACCATTTAGTAACAATAAATACAAAAACAGTCCAAAGCCAAAACAAACAATGTAATAACAACAATTAGAGTCGAAAATGGAACTATTGAATAATCAGGTACTTTTGTAGTATGGACTTGGTTCTAACCAGGCCGAACTGATAGGCCTACTGATTGGCCAGACTGCTGGAGAAAACCACGTTGTTGCTATGGATGTTACTTTCTTGTGGGCAGTTCTTCTGGAGATAGTACCACATTGTAAAGAGTAATGGAGACGCAACCAGACCAAGAGTAGAGCCGAGTAGGTACTAACATGGCTGGTGGAAACAGCCCATTAGAGGTCAACCTCATCTTGAGCATGACTACACCATAAAATCTAAACAAGGAATATAAGGTCTGGGTCAAGTGATGCGTAGTACAGTGAGCTAGTGAATAAAAGCTAACATGTTGCACTAAGAACCACACTGCCTGTCAAGTCAAATGATCTGGTCAGTGGCCAAAACATACTGCTTTGTGAGCCGCAGTAGGGGCCCGGACCACCATTTGAAAAGCCCTCATTTATAAACTACTACTACCCCTTTCAAAACAATGGTATTCTAACTGCCATAGACGGCTACATTTAAAAATTACAATAGAATTTAGGAGCAGTCAAAATTACTGTTCTGCCACTTCAAGGAACACTTCAAGGTACTGCAGTACATCCCAAAAAGTCCCAATTTCTGCTTATTTGCGCAATTCATTAAGCCTACTGCCATCTCTTCATTTTGATAACATTGCATTTTAGAGAGTCTATAAAACAAGATACTGTTGTTTGCAGAGGAAACTTTTTTTGTGATTTCAGTAGCATTAATCTTGCAGCTGTTTCTTTCTCTTGTGCTTGTTCATCCAGTCAAACCGGAGCTGGCAGCAGAAGCACGGCAGATGTGTGTCATTACCGTGTTTTTACAGTAAGAACAGCTGCTGTTACTGTAAATGAAATGGAGCGCGCTGTGAGCCGCCGGACGCTCGCGCAGATCAAAACATGTTTCTGTTTTCGTCATAGTAGCTCCTCTTCTGAAGCTATACTGGATACTGTAGACGTTCTAGAATGTCACTGTTTGTGAAAGAAATATGCAAAAATGCAGAAAATCCACAAATGTGAAACCTTATCATTATTTGTTGAGACTAGCTTGAAAATGCTATACAATACACCTTCTTTGGATTGAATGATGGCTGCACGTTATGAAGCTATACAGTATCAGGGGTGGCTAACTCGTCAAAAGTCAATAGTCAAAATTTTCAGCTGTAGTTCTTGGTCATCAGTTCATTTATAATTCATTTTAATTCACAACACTGATACTTAAAACTATTCAGACTCACAAGACCATTGCCACTACATTGAAAAAAAAAAAAGTAAATGGTGATGTTGTAATGGTAGGGGGTCTGGGGGTCTTCCCCAACATTTTTTTTATTAAATCCTATGTAATTTCCAGTTTGTTTGTTTTTTAATTATTTAAAAAAAATCATTCTTATTTCATTATTATTATTAAGGCCTTCAGCCTCACCTCTGTAAAAGTTGGCTTAGGTGCATCAGTCAGACTGACTGGTATGTATTCAGGACCAACATGTTAACCATATCAGTTGCATGTTTCTACGCTGTGAAAAGCGTCAAAGAGACAACCTATTTTCTTACCGTCTTAGGTCCACACAAAGACAAAATGATGATCATTTAAAAAACGAATTGCATAAACATGGTGCTGTCCTAGGATTTGTGAGCGTCCACGTGAAAAAGTAAACCAGCCTGAAGCCGGTGTAATGCCTGTAATTGACCAAAGTGTGGCGCTGTGACATTGACACAGAAAGTCACAAAACAAGAAGAAGACTTGACAGTTAGCATGCGCAGAAAAGTTGTTGGATGTAAACAGAAAGTTAGTGGAGAATTGATCAAACATTCTGAATGAACAACGTGGATCTAAAACCTACAGAAGAGTCACAGAAAGAGGATTTAAGATTCATTTATGAAGATTGTAATGGATTTATTACATTTTCCCCTGTCTTCTTTAATTAATGCTGCAATGTGACGGCATATTTTTACAGTGAACACCATATAAAGGTCAGAACATTTTGCAGATGAGACATGACACTGAGGCAATGATGTCCTTATGTAAAAAAAAAAAAAAAAAAAAAGCTATGGTTATAGTGAAACTGCAGTGACGCTAAACCGGAAGTTGGGAAATCTTTTCACTCTGGGACCTGGTTTCATAAATATTAATTTTCAGTATCCTCAAACTCCTGCTTCGTGTGGATGATGTGTGATTTATGTCAAATATTTATTCTGAAATACCTGAACCTGGCTTTGTGTGGACAGGGTCTTACAGACAGGTGTTTTGGTTGAAGCCACATGGGGACATTTTTCGATTCCGGTCTTAAGTTACAAAACTGGGTAAGTTTGGGAGGTGTCTAAACTTCAATTTGATGTCACATTCATGCAAAAATCACAATAAAGTATTCCACAAGTTATTATTTATGCATATTTTATGTTTTAGATATTCTTTCTGTGTATATATGGTAGATTTGGACTTAACAGACCAACAAGAATAAGTAAACAATGTCTTTTCTATCCAAAGATACGTTATATCAGGAATCCAGAACTTTGTGATAAAATCAAACTTCGGAGGCATTTGAATTGATTAATAAAGTATTATAGTTCTCATTGATAGCCTAAAAACATATTCTGATGAGCTATGCTTGGATGGTCCACCCTAGCATCATTTTTCTGTCTGTAAAAAGATGTACTTATGCAACAATTGCGGTTAAAAATGTAATCTATGTGGAGACTGCTCTGTGTCGAAGAATTTATGAGAGCCAAGAAGTAGTTGAAAGTAATTTTAAAGACAAATTAATGGCATAGCAACTGTAAAAGCTATCAGTTCATCTCTAATTAAAACACTATATCCACGCAAGTCTGAGAGCTCGTAATAAACATAATGGACTGGAGGCTTAGGGGAAAGTGATGTAAATCTATAGAATATTACATTGTGCGTGTGACCTTTTTGTTCCAGACAACGCGTTTAACCAGCTTATCCATTGTAAGACATGTTTCATCAGCTTATGCACTTTTCTCTGCGTGGTGCGTTTATGGACACATGTATATTTAATGCACAGCTACATCTGTTGTGACTCTATAAATAAGGCCGTGTTTGCAGCTGATGGTTTTTATATAAAGTGTGTGTATGTGAGAGAGAGAGAGGAGCTTCACAAAGAGTTAGGCGTCCCGTGGAGAGATGAGTGAGGCAGGAGGTGAGGGTGACTGTTTGGTTTTCGGATGGTAACACGAGCGGTTCAGACAGGTATGACCAGGAGAGACTGTCCTCAAGTGCACTCCGCTGCTAACGAACCAAACAAAATTAGCACAAGATAGATTATGAAGTAATTTATGGATTGTCTTGGATTACAGTATATGAAATAATATGTAATCATGGATATTAAGTAGATAGTTAAATTGTAATTATGGGTAATAACAAAATGTTAATGCTGTAGGTATGGGTAATAACTGTAAGTACAAGTATTAACTAAAAATATTTGTAAGGGTATTAACTGTAAGTAGAGCATTAACTAAATATGTAAGTAAGGGTAGTAACTGTAAGTACGAATGTTAACTAAATATATTAGTAAGGGTATTAACTTTAAGTATGAGTATTAACTAAATATGTAAGTAAGGGTAGTAACTGTAAGTATGAATGTTAACTAAATATATTAGTATAGGTATTAACTGTAAGTATGAGTATTAACTAAAGATGTATGTAAGGGTATTAACTGTAATGTGAGTATTAACGAAATATATAAGGGTAATAACTAAGTACAAGCATTAACTAAACATGTAAGTAAGGGTTGTACCTGTAAGTACAAGCATTAACTATACAGTATGTGTAAGTATGGGTATTAACTGTAAGTACGAGTATTAACTAAATATGTAAGTAAGGGTAATAACTGTAAGTATGAGTGTTAACTAAATATGTAAGTAAGGGTAATAACTGTAAGTATGAGTGTTAACTAAATATGTAAGTAAGAGTAATAACTGTAAGTATGAGTGTTAACTAAATATGTAAGTAAGAGTAATAACTGTAAGTATGAGTGTTAACTAAATATGTAAGTAAGAGTAATAACTGTAAGTATGAGTGTTAACTAAATATGTAAGTAAGAGTAATAACTGTAAGTATGAGTGTTAACTAAATATGTAAGTAAGTGTAAAAACTGTAAGTATGAGTGTTAACTAAATATGTAAGTAAGAGTAATAACTGTAAGTATGAGTGTTAACTAAATATGTAAGTAAGGGTAATAACTGTAAGTATGAGTGTTAACTAAATATGTAAGTAAGTGTAATAACTGTAAGTATGAGTGTTAACTAAATATGTAAGTAAGAGTAATAACTGTAAGTATGAGTGTTAACTAAATATGTAAGTAAGGGTAGCAACTGTAAGTATGAGTGTTAACTAAATATGTAAGTAAGAGTAATAACTGTAAGTATGAGTGTTAACTAAATATGTAAGTAAGAGTAATAACTGTATGAGTGTTAACTAAATATGTAAGTAAGAGTAATAACTGTAAGTATGAGTGTTAACTAAATATGTAAGTAAGAGTAATAACTGTAAGTATGAGTGTTAACTAAATATGTAAGTAAGGGTAATAACTGTAAGTATGAGTGTTAACTAAATATGTAAGTAAGAGTAATAACTGTAAGTATGAGTGTTAACTAAATATGTAAGTAAGAGTAATAACTGTAAGTATGAGTGTTAACTAAATATGTAAGTAAGAGTAATAACTGTAAGTATGAGTGTTAACTAAATATGTAAGTAAGAGTAATAACTGTAAGTATGAGTGTTAACTAAATATGTAAGTAAGAGTAATAACTGTAAGTATGAGTGTTAACTAAATATGTAAGTAAGGGTACTCACTGTAAGTATGAGTGTTACGTGTACATTAATCTAAAGGGTATTCGTAAACGACTATGTAAAATTTACTTTTCTGAGTGTGTAACTATTATATAACAGGGGGCCCTCATCATTAGTATACACACAGTTGTATTTGCTTTGAATCATGCATGTTTGAGGATCCCTGCACACTTTTCTGTACTAGAGATTATACTTGAGGTTCACTTTGGACTCAACAAGCTGGGTTACTTTGCACAGTTAAAACAGTGTGCGACCATCCCCCATATTGTGCCTATGGAAACGTGTCTTAAGACGCCAAGAAAACATTGTGTCATTTCATCCTGAACTCAGTTAATAGGGTGTCAACAAAATGGACAACGTGTTTTCAATAAACGCTATTGATATGACCAAATTACACTGCAACTGCTGTAAAATGTTTAAAACTAAATACCAAAACTAAATTAAATACAATGACTAATTGATTGACTGACAGACAGTCTGCTTGGTTGGTTGGTTGAGCACTGAATTGTGTGGGTTTTTTTTTTCTTTTTGGTTTTTTTTTTGTTTATTCATTATCTTATCTTATCTTATATTTATTCATCATTTATTTATTATTTTTTGTTTTGTGGGATGTTTTTGGGGTTTAGGCTTGGGTGGTTGCTTTATATTGTTTTGTTTTGTCATGTGATGATGTCCTTTTGTTTTTTGTTGTCTTAGTAAATGGTGAACACTACATACTTCTGCTTGTGTACAATTTCTTCCGTGGTGCAGTACTATTATTTAATCACTTTTGTTTCTTCCCTACCAGTCGACCTCCTTCCCCCATGTGTTTCTCTGGAGAGACAGTGAACATGACTGTACCACATTTGGAGCTGTGAGCGAGAGGGGGAAATGTGTCTACAGAGGAGCCTCTAAAAGCTCAGCACAAATGTATTTATAGACAGAAATAAAAGGATTAGACCTCCATGAAGAGAGAGGGAGAGAGAGAGAAGATGGATAGGGCTTGAGAAAGAGAAGAGAGAGGAAGGAAGAGAAAGGGGGTGGGTATAGGAAAGAAAGAGAGAGATTTTTTTTTTTTTCTCTCCGCACACAGATGCAGTGGCTTCTCGGTCGGGGGTTTTGCGGAGGCGGATTGACTTGGAGGAAAATGAGGCGACAGTTCAGAGGAGGAGGAGCAGAAGAAATGTGGACAAGCTTTCAACAGCATCACAACAAGAACAACGAGAACAACTTCTGATCAGTCTGCAGGAGAAATACTGGATGGAACTTTGCACCACTTGAATTTGTTCACGGTGAAGAAATTGCTCAGGAATTATAAAGGCTTAGTAACTCATTATGAAGATGTTAAGGTTAGGGTTATGGTTTTAGGTAAGGTTAAGTAGTGACTTGAAATCAATCCTGTGAATTAACGTCCTTATGACAGGCTGAAAGACAGAATTTTTTAAGCTAACGGAAGAGACACAGTAGCCTGATGCATCAGCCGGTTTCATTTGACTTTGTGGAAACCGTCTGACATCGCATCATTGGTGTAGTGACTCAATTGTTGCCTTGTAGAAAAGGGAAAGCAGGTCCTGTACCTTTCTGACAGCTGCTACTAGGGATGGGACGAGATCTCGTGCCGCGAGATCTCGCGAGATCAAACTGTCACGATACTGTGCGCACACGTACTGATCTGTCTCGTGAGATTTTTCCATGGTCATGAAATTAAGTTTTGTAACTTTGAGCAGCTGTAGTGAATATTCTCCTCCACACACAGACTTGTATCAGACTTATTCTGACAGAAAACAGTCTAAACTCTGTCTCAGTTTTTATTTCGTAAAGATAGGACCAATATTGACAGAGATAATTAGTTCTAAACATTGTAAAAGTTAGCGTGAAAAATATAGAATCGTCAAATATACGCGCGGACATCGCGGGAACAGCGCAGTGTTTTCCACACTCAAACATAGTTTAAAATAGATCCACAAAGAGATATTTTGTCCTATATCATCAATAACTGTAAAAAGTACGAAAGTCTCCTGGTCCCTGTCAGCAGCATGGAAGAATCAGCGGCAGCGCTGTGAAGGAAAGGGGAAGGGGGCGGAGCCTGAGCTACACACGGGGAGCAGATCAATTTCAGTCAAAACTCATATCGTTGAAATAATAAAAATCCAAGGTGATACACATAATGAAAGGTAAAGCTAAACTAAAAGAAAATAAACTAACAATAATAAATATTACGAATTATTATTTTTTTATTTGCCTTGTATAATTCTAAATGGAAAAAATTAATGCAAATTATTTAAAAATCTTGTCTCGTCTCGATCTCGTGGACCCAACCTCGTGGCTCGTCTCGTCTCGTGAAAATTCTGTCTCGTCCCATCCCTAGCTGCTACAGTAAGCACACGTTGAAGCAAAATGCGTTTCGGTGACTTTTAATGAACTGTTACATACACTTTCCAGGTGGTAGACGTGATCATTTAAGTTGGCTATTTATAACCTGACAGCGACCGGTCAACAAAGAAATACGCCAACCCCAAGACAGAATCTCTCCTCCACACCTTACCTCAAGCCTAAGGAGAACGCCATGTTTAAATCTACCCAGGATACCCCGCTAACGCTCACGTGACCCCCGCCCGCCTGGGGAGGTGTTACCCTGGCAACCAGCTTAAGAAACCAACACCACATTATGACCCCTACAACTGGGGTTTATTTGCTTCTCAGTAGGTGAGGACTAAAATTTAATCAATCATTGCTTTTTGGTCGTCCAGGAAGTAGAGCATAAACATGTGTGTCAGCGATGGTTGGCATTTCTATGTGGTAAGCTTGCTAAATAAAAGGTACAATATCATAGTCTAAGTTAATATTAGACACAAAGTCACTGGAGTGGAACATTTACAGTTTGCTATCTCAACTCGGATTGGTACATTTGAACAACCACACTTCCTGCTTTTTAGGAACCATCTGCATTCCTGCGATACCTGTTGCTGTAAATAAAACTGAGAAGAGGCACTAGGTGGTGCCAGCCTGGCCAGAATCACAACGAAGGAAGTCAGAAAATCCTTTTACTCAGTTCAGTTAAGCGAACGGCACACACATCTTTCCCGTCAAAATAGTGCAACATTTTGCAAAAATAAGCCAAACATCCTTTGGTTCTGCTATGTTTGTCATGAGCTGCAAAACTACAGTGCAGTGCTGTGATTGAATCATCACAAAGCAGCTTTCTCAAGCTAGCATGGAGGTTGAACAAAATAGATTCTTGAAAGTTTTTTAACTCATAAATATTGCAAAAATACACATTTATATATCTGGCAGGACCAAGTTAGGTCAGTGCAACTCTGGTGATCACTAATTGTTAGATTATGGGGCACTCACACATCCACCACATCAGGGCTATTCAACTTAAGGCTCGGGAGCCAAATCGGGCCTCCAAAGATCTGATCTGCCCCACAACCATTTTCCTAATAGTCTATATGTAAGTAAGCTATATTTTCTCTTTGTTGCAGGTTAGTTTTACTACCTTTACTACCTGACTTGGTTCTTTTTTATTCTTGGTGCAATTCTTGATTTGACCCTGGCTTTATTCTGGTTCGGACTTCAGACTTGTTTAATTCTGGTTTGGGAATTCTGTAGAGCAAGTAAATCTAACATAATCCAGGGGTTCTCAAACTTTTTCAGACCAGGTACTCCTTATCAGCTCAAAAATCTTCCAAGAACCCCCTATCACTTTTTACTCTGGTATCACATTAAAATTTGAAAATGAAAGCTTAGCTATACTGTATATCAAATTTGAATAATTTCCTTTGGTTATTTTTACGGGTTTTCCTTTTTCTATTCAAAGCTATCTATGTTTTCAATCCAAAATTCTATGTTTAGGATGGTAAATCATAAGAAATTGTTAAATTGAAAAAATTGTCAATATTTCAAAAAAAAAAAAAAAAAAAAAATTAGGTGGACCCCCTACACATGGTCCGGGGACCCGGACCCCACTTTGAGAACCACTGACATACGCAACAGCATTCGTTTTCTTAACATAGGCTTAGGATACTGATCTTGTTCAGTGGATATTTTGTGCAACCACAAATTTTGTCAACAGTGCTGAAATCTTACTCAACACCATGGCCCTTTAAAAAATCTAGCCTTCGAAAAGATAAAGTTGAATAGCCCAGCACTACATCAAATTTGGACAATGGACCCAAAACTGAAGCAGAACTCGAACAGGACTACATCACGACTAAAATTAGGTTGCATGGATATATTTCTTAGTATCATCTGGTTACCATGTTAATCTCCTTCATTTAAGTGAACGTCTCCAGGTAAAAGAAAACAGACACGGCTCGGTTCTCTCTTAGCCTGACTTCAGATGCTTCTCCTCGCTCGTTCGCTGTGGCCTCTGGGTAATGACGCCCTGCCAGACGGTCCTCAGCGCGCACCACGCCACACACCAGCGTTCTGCGCCTCGGCGGTGGGAGGGTGACGGACGCGGCGGGAGGGAGAACGGGCGAGAGCTAAGTGGCAATTGCACGCGCCAACGCAGGAGCTAAAACTACAGTATAGCAGCGCTTGTTTGGAAGAAGAATGAGAGAGGAGGGAGAAAAAGAGACGGAAACAAAAAGAAAAGAAGAAGAAGGAAAGATAGAAAGTTAAATGCAGCGCTAATGCTAATGCTAACTTCTGCTGTCTCTCTGTAAGTATGGAAGCTCGGAGGATTAGAGGCCAGGTTTTTTGGGGGGAAGTATTAAAAATGAGTTTGGAATAAAGAGGGATCGGATCAGAGAAGAAAATCCACCCAAACCAGCAGCTGTCAGCCACAAAACAGCCGAGCCAAAATAAACTGATTACGTAACAGAACTAGGAATAAAGAAATAAAGAAATAAAACCTAGACATTTTAAGATGTGTTTGCTTTGTTGCCGCTTGTGTTCAGACATAAGCGAGTTTGCTTGTCTTTATTCACACCTGGACTTTCCGGGTAAACGAACTCTGAACTGTTTTAATCAGACCAAGTTTTGTAGGTGCGAATACAACCTTATACAACAACAGTCACTACACTAAATCAATGTACTCTAATTTACTTTGGGTTTTCTCTCTCTCTCTCTCTCTCTCTCTCTTTCTTTCTCTCTCTTTCTCTCACTATTTCTCTCTTTCTTTCTCTTTCTTTCTCTCTTTCTTTCTCTCTTTCTCAATTTTTTTTCTTTCTCTCTCTTTTTCTCTCTCTCTCCTTCTCTCTCTTTTTTCTTACTCTTTCTTTCTCGCTCTCTTTCTTTCTCTCTCTCTTTCTCTCTCTTTCTTTCATTTTTTCTTTCTCTCTCTTTCTCTCACTCTTTCTTTCTCTTCTTTCTTTCTCTCTCTTTCTTTCTCTCTTCTTTCTTTCACTCTCTCTCCTTCTCTCTTTCTCTCTCTTTTTCTCACTCTTTCTTTCTCTCTCTTTCTCTCTTTTTCTTTCTTTCTCTCTCTCTTTCTTTCTCTCTTTCTCTCTCTTTCGCTCTCTCTCTCTCTTTCTCTCTCTCCTCTCTCCCTCTTTCTCTCTCACTCTATTGCTTTCTCTCTCTTTCTCTCCCTCTCTCTCTTTCTCTCCTCTCTCTCTCTCTCTCTCTCTCTTTCTTTCTCTCTCTTTCGCTCTTTCTCTCTCTCTCTTTCTTTCTCTCTCTTTCGCTCTTTCTCTCCCTCCTCTCTCTCTCTTTCTTTCTCTTTTTCGCTCTCTCTCTTTCTCTCTCTCCTCTCTCTCTCTTTCTCTCTCTCTCCTTCTCTCTCTCTTTCTCTCCTCTCTCTCTCTTTCTTTCTCTCTCTCTTTCTATCCCTCTCTCTCTTTCTCTCCTCTCTCTCTCTCTTTCTTTCTCTCTCTCTCTTTCTATCCCTCTCTCTCTTTCGCTCTCTCCTCTCTCTCTTTCTCTCTCTCTATTTCTCTCTCTGTCTCTCCCTCTCTCTTTCTATTTCTCTCTCTTTCTCTCTCTCTCTCTCTGTGTAATTTAGTAAGCAGACGTGAACTTAATAACACGATTTGAAAAGATAAGTATGCATTGTGAATTAGAGTCATTTAAATCCCTCGTTTGGTCTTTGGCGGCACAGATGTTGGTCTCGGATGTGTTTCTATGCTCACTGTTGCTAAGGAGAAACAAGAGAGAGAGAGAGAGAGAGATGGAGGAAGAGAGGAAAGTGAGAGAAATATAGGAAGTGAGAGTCAAACAAGGAGAGAGTGAAAAAGAGACAAATGTAATTATAGAGAAAGTGACATGTAGAGAGCGAGAAAAGAAGAGAAGAAAATGGAAATGGAGAGAGAAAAAGCTGTGAGGGGGGGCACGGAAAGAGAGGAGATTGGATAAAAGAGATGAGAGAATGGGACTTGAAGAGAAGAGACGAAGAAGAAGAAAAATACAGGAAAGAAAGACGCTAAACTGGATTAAAAGAAGAGAAAGGAGGAGAGAGAGCGTAGCAGAATGAATGGAATTAGCAGTAGTATGTACGGACTCTGTCGACATCACGAGACCAGAGGACCACGGGTGTTTGCCTGGGTTCAACTTGGAATGACATGCACAGGAAATACTGGTAAACAATCAGTTCACAAATCAGTTCATTTCTGTTTGATTTTTCACCCACAATGGTTAACACGGAGCGTTTATTTACCATCTGTGTGTTTTATTGTGTGTATGTCTATTATTTGTACGTACATGTATTATTAGCAGTAAATTTGGACGACCGGAGCACATCCACACGGCTTGCCAGACCAGATGGACGGCCATGTGAGAGCCTCTCATTACTTTTCAAGAAACACCGGACCGGAGTACGACCTGGATGAAGTGTGAGCCCGGTGTCAGGGACTGCAGAAGGCAGAGTCTGCAGGGTGGTTTTGCCTTGAGCTGTGGAGTTGTGAGCAGGCCCACACAAGCTCACAGTCTCTCACACTTGACCTCTATGGACCATCGCTCAGTCGGGCTGTGGGACCCGGCTGGCTCCAGGGTGAGGCCTAGTGCCAATCCAGGTGATGCAGTGGTCCTGGACATACAACTGTACAACATTTACAATTATGTCTTAGATCAGACCAGGGCAAACTGTGGCCCGGGGACCACATGTGGTCTTCTCCCTGTTTTAAACAGGCTCCTAGCACGTGTTTGAGAAAAAGTATTAGTCTTTATATTTGTTTGTTTTTTGCCACAAAACATGTTTATTTACTTGTTTATTTATAAAGATCCCCATTAGCTTCTGAATTTCAGTTGCTATTCTTCCTGGGGTCTTTTAAAATTCATTATATTTTTAATAGTCTATCATTTTAATACACTCATAACATTTGCACACTCATACACACAACATGAAGCCAAATGTAGGAAAAAATCGTAAAATACATTTAGGGCTGCTTTTTACTTTTACTTATTAAACTCATTCCTGTAGTTTTATTAATAAATATCAAATTGATATATCTATATTTTTACTGTTAGTTAAAATACATTTGCTTGCAGTCCCCAATATATTACATATAATAATGATAAACATTCCAACATTACTAACAACAATAATGTATAACATTCAAATCATTCTAATGACATGTGTCTGCATGTGTTCCAAATAAACATCTAAACTATACATTTTGAGAATAACAACTAAATAGCAGATAATTTAGATAAATATGCTTGTAATAATGACACTTTACTACATCAGTGATCGTGGTCCGGTCCTCCACCACTTGTCTGAATTCCAGTATGACTTTTGATGAAAAAGAATTGCCTTTTCCAGTTATACAGTAGATAATCTGCTCAGCCCAAATTTAAATACAATTTAACCAAATATGTTCAGTTACCTTGAAACAAATCATTTAAAAAAATATCGAATATTTAACCATGTTATTACAGCATTTTCTATTCAGTTGTATTTGGATTGATTCATGCATACTGGAGTAATCTAAATACATAAAATAATAATAATAACAGAATTAAAGTAAAACATGGGATTTGTTGTCAATTTAGTGACATTTTATATTATCAACTAACAATAATTACTGCTCTACGTAGAAAAAAAAAACACATATACATCTCCTTAAGACAAAAACAACGTAGTAAATAAATCAGATCGGCGGTGGAAGGCAGCTGGGTGCACATTGGACTGAAGGCGTCCGATATCGAAGTAATGCTCTTACAGCCGACTGAATGAGCTCTGTACACTGCCAGTGAAGATTAACCCTTTGTATCCACCATGGCCACTGGAGCAGAAACTTATGCAACGTGCTGGAGAGGCGTGGGTTATTCTAAAGGCAGATGTGACCCGACACTCCACTCGAGGTCACACTCACACTGAAGACTGGCGACTTTATCCGCTTCAAATCTGCAGTGTGGAAGGGCAAAAGGGAGGGTTTTTGGGTAGATTAAAATAAATATGTATGAGAATTCCAATTAAGTTGCCGTTAAAAGAGACCTACTGTGAAACTAAAAAAAAATAGCAAAAACAGCTTAGAAATAGAAGTTCATTGACTTCCTGTACGATTTTTTTGTTGTTGGAAAGTGTCTGCACAATTTAGAACCTTATATGTTTTACACGCAATCCTAGTTTTTGAGTAAACGCAAGTCAATACAGACAAGTGGGCGGGGATAGGTGGTAGTGAAGACTGGGATTTTCTGAGAGCTTGAGCATCAGCTGCAGGACAATACAAGATTACTCAAAGATGCAGGAATCAATCCAAAGATAACTTGTGTAAACTAACGATGAAAGAACACTGCTGTTAAAAATTCAGAAAAGTAGATTTTGCATAATGGGTCTCCTTTAATGAAGAAAAGATTTAATATGTTTGTTGAGATTTGAAAAAGTACAAATCGACCGATGACATCAAACTAGATTAATTCCTTTTAAAGAAATAAAAAACTTTTTTTAATGACACAAACTTGGTTCAATTGAAATAGGAAGCTAAACCTTAATTTGGAACATTCCTAATGGAGAATGGGAAGAAACAGCTAAAAGAGACGATAAAACAGTTTCCATGGAAACTTAACAGGGCCAATTAAAGGTCTGTTTTGTGGTCATACAAGCTCACTCAAAATGAAGATTATTTAGCACAGCAAAGACATCGGCCCACATGACTGGCCGGCCATTTAGAGAGATTTTCGGTTGATGTCACTTTCCGTCCTACTGCTCATGCTTTATGCAGAAAGAGCCGCTTTCCATCTGCTTTGCTGGGGAAACTTCTTTGAATAAAACAACCAAACGGGAGAAAAGCAGCTGTTTCAATCAGGTCTGACAGACATATGTCTCCTGAAGCTTGAAACTGGGTTTTTCTCACAGTTTTTTCACCTGAATGTAACTTAGGGTCAAATTTCATTCACAAATGTTGATTTAGCAGCAGAACTTTTGTTTTCACATTGTAATTTGCTGACAACAGAGCTTTTTTATTTATTTGTTTTGGTTTTTTTTTTGTTTGTTTTTTTTGAGCAGCAAAAACGAAAATAAGGACAATGCAGTACACATCGTGTTTACATAGGCATCATGCTCAAAAAGGAGTGGGTAGAAGAAAAACTTAAATATAAACAAACCAGCATCACCGTGCCTGCTTGTCACAAGCAGCTTAATATTTATGTATTTTTATTTTATACTTTTATGGGTTGTTTTTTTTTAAGATTTTGACATTTCTCTCTGAACGGTGACAAAGGAGACTATAACTGATTGTTTTACAATAAGATAATGTTAAATAATTTTAATTATTAATTTTCATATTTAAGATCTCTTGTTTTTTTTCCTCAGCAGGCCAAAATGATAGCCAAACTGTTCTGCATTTAAACATTTATTGAGAAGACAATATGATTGGATAAACAGGTTTTAAGAGATTATGCCTTATTTGATGTCATCTTATGGTCTTTTCAACACAAAATGTTATCAAAAAGATAGTCCCAACCCCTACGTGGGCCAAATTGAACCCCACGACACATGTGAGTAATGTTGGACTTTTGAAAACCATGATTTTTCCTACGATTTGATTCACGTCCCACAGATAGATCCGTTTAAAAGCCATACCGCGGAACATTCTGGACAAAGCCATACCGTTTCTATATGGGGCAAGAGAAGACATCATTTTTTCTGAGCACTCAAGCCTAAAATGCAGGACAATACGGGATTACAGCCGTGTGCGGAGTGAATGAATAATGCACTCGAATGTAAAGAGACTGACTGCAGCATCTGGAAAAGCACCACTATAAATAGAACCAAGGCATTATTAGAATTATTATTACTTCATTTTAAAAGGTGAAACTGAATATTATCTGAATAAAAACATGTTATTTGTATGTTTTATGGAACAGTAACGTCTCTCAGATTGATAATGGTGTTCCAGTGCGAGTCATATTCAACACATGAACAAGACAGAATGCAATAAACGTATATATTTGCCTGTAGTTGAGGTATTTTAAGACATGTCGTGGGGAAAAAATACTGATAGAGACATGAAAGGGCATTTTGTGGTGATCCTTGGTCTTACAGTTCCAAGGACAGCAACATGACACCACGCCACGGAACTATTTCAGTACAGATTTCCTATAAGCGGAGAAAAGCGCAAGGATCAAATTATCGAACCTCATGTGATGCTTCTTATTTACAACGAAAATAGACCTTGATGAGTTGCACTAACTGGAGCAGAGAAGACGTTATACAGTAGTTTTTGTGCGTTTCAAGCAGCTGCCGGTTGTGGGGGGAGTAGAAAGTAGAGTTAAAATTAGGCCGAAAAAATCCTGCTCGACCCGCCTAGAGAACGCGCATGTACTGTTTGCGAGTATGAAAGACATGCCTTCCCTTCTGTTTCTCTTTCTGATCACTTCGCGGCTCAAACACGCACCGCTTCTTTTCACATCGTATAGTCGGTCACTTCAAACACTCGCCTTTGGTCACCGCGATGGTTTTGCACTGTGTTCTGGCTCGGCTGTCAATCATCTGCGGAGTGTATGTGTACAGTTCGACCCGAAAGCCGGACTGGGTTTGGGCTCGAGTCCAGAATCTAAACTCTAGTAGAAAGCTACCACAAAAAAACCTTGAGTCTGTAAAAGATTACGTAATTCTGACCCAGTCAGTGTACCGGTTTGCACTAATTGTCTCTTTTGTCCACAAATTCATACATTTTAAAGGCCAGTTTAAGGTGGTACGGTCCTAAGCTGTTTCCACTGTGCAAAGCCACCCATTCCTCCCCGCTTAATGGGTCCAAAGTGAGCTGTGGATGTCCTACTTTCACAAACGACCCTGGAGGAGGCTTCGATCCCCCTTTAGGCTCAATGATTGGACAAGAGAAAACAGGCTCAGGTAAAAAACAAACTAAAAAAACAGATAGAAACATTAAATCATGTTGCTGACTTGATCCTGTGGCAAACCGCTGTATTGATGAAAATGTGCTCCAATAGAGGCAGAAAAAGTAAAATTTAGCTACAAATGTTATTTATCTAAGAAAGCATGTTACCAAGCTAATATAAATATGTCTCAAACCTCATCACAATGTAACAGAGCCTGGCAGTGTCTGATTGGCTGTCGCAAAGTTCTTAGCAAAGCGTTAGAACCTTACAATCTAACAAATGCAGACATAACTAGCGACGCAACACATCATTTCTCACAAGGTTCGTTACTTGATCCACGTCTTCTGGAACTTGTGAGGAGACAACTCGGACTTTAAATCAAGCAAAGCTTTTCTAATGCATAGAAAGCTTTAGGATGTACTCCAAATGTGAAACAAAGGGAGTATTTGAGACAAAAAAGGCAGAGAATCACCGGATTAGCGCTAAAAGGGGCATGACATGACAAATGGGAAAAGCTCTCGAACCTATTAACTCTATGATTTGACAAGGATTACAAGAGATCAAGCAAATTACATATATAAAAAAAACTTGTAAATAGTCTGTACAAAGGCAGATTAAACTGACAATTTATTCACCAAGCTCAGTACATGATGTCTCTTTTCAGATGCTGTGAGTATAAATTTTTTCAAATCCCTGTAAATCTTGAGCTGACCATAGAGCAATGTAAAAATGTTCTTCAAAGCGTATTCATCAAACATTCATTAATTGACCAAACGACAAAAGTTTTACAAAGCCTCTTCTGCTATGACAGAGCATCAACCACAGGTGTGTTCAATAATATTTGTTCCAACACAACACAAAACTGAAAGCTTCATCGTTACAGCTACAGTTGGAATCAGAGGGAACGCCCATAATGGACCTTCAAAAAAAATCACTCACTGCTCAACAACTGTAACAACAAATGTGGACTTTATATATTGTGCTAATATAGTAGGGTGACCAGATTGGGATGATCAAAAAGGAGGACACAGAATAACCACGGATCGAACACTTTTATATGTTTTTAAACATATATTTCACTCTGTAAAAATACAACTTATTGAGCTGTTATGTTTAACATTTAATAATTTAATTGTTGTTCTCATGCGGGCCTTTTTTCCCTCACACGTCTGACTAAAATCGGTAAAAATTCAAACTAAAACTGTTCCTGAACCCTTTGGAGCACAGGCAAATGGCTGGGGTCTTTTTAAAGCTGTATCACTGTAGTTTTTACTTCTGATGTCCAACAGGCTCTCTTCAGAAGTGAGAACTTTCTCCAAGCAAAAGAAAAACAAAATCTAAATTCCGCCTAAATTTTTTTTGGTAGATATAAGGATTGGTATAGCTGGTGTTGACAGCTGAGACATAAATGACACTAGATTTGGCATATTTGGGGTTTTGACAATTCCTCTGTAAAAGCTGAAGGCAATTGAGGTAAAAATGAGTTTTAGGGACCCAAAATTACTCAAAAAAATTTAGGCGGAGCCAATACAAAAGTCCTTAAAATTTTTGAATTTTTGAGAACTTTTTTTAATTTGGAGGCTTAGAGTTTAAATCTGAGTCTGGATCATCCCAGAATGGCTGATTTTGCTCTAAATAAACGAAATACAATGGGATTTTTATATTTAACCTTTCCAGGTGCTTCATAGTATGCTTTTTTCAGACACTCGACAAAATTGAATTTTTAAAGAAAAAGTGGGAGGGCCCTTCGAAGGGCCCTCCGACTGTTAAGGGGTTAAAGGTCCACTCTGTAACTTTCTGGGGATGAAAAGTCAATGACACAGTTCAGTAGAAATGGAAAGTAAAACCATATTATCCTCTGAATGAGGATAAATATGTTTAAAACCTTCAAAGATTTAGCTAAAGGAACAGCTTTTCTATAAAAAACAAACAAATAATGTTCATAAAAACTCTTCTGTTCCACAGTTTCATTGACAAAGTTGTTTTGATTCTGTTAATAAAACATCAATGCAGTTTGTTTAATTATGCTAAACTTGAGTTACTTTGCTCACCAGACATTCTGCCTCTGGACAGAAACTGGGATATTTTTTCAACAAATCTTCTGTAAATGTAGCTCGTTTTATGTTTTGATTTGTAATGCGTGGTGTACGTGAATGCATGCGTGCTGTGGTACAAGAGTTTGGATTCTGGACCCGAGCCCGGACCCAGCCAGGCCCAGGCGTGGGCCGGGTCCGGGTCAAGACTCAGAGCCGCACTGAACATGTGCGCTCGGCAGATGACTGACAGCTGCGTCAGAGCGAACTGCGGCTAAAGTATTGTTTGAAGTCGCCAACTCTACGGCGTGAGAAGGGAAGGTGCGTTTGCTGTGCGCCGTGGAGGATGGGAGGGAGAAAGACGAGCGAGAGAAAGCGCGCACTTCACGCTTCAACACTCGTTACGTGCGCGGGGGAAAAGGAGAAGGGGGAGAGAGAGAGAGAGAGATGTGAGGTAGCGGAGAAAGGCACTCAATGTACGTAGCGCGTGCCCACGTCGCTCTTCCTCTGTGTATTTAAGGTTTAAGCGCTTGCAGGTTAAAAAAGAGGCGTTTATTAACAGACACGAGGGTTAAATGACGGCGCTGCCTGACTGACAAATGTAGTGGAGAGGGACAATATGAAAATCCCGGACATTTTGTCTAATTTTCAAAATTCCTCCCGGACGTTTTTTTAGGTCTCAAAAGGAGGACATGTCCGGGAAAATGAGGACGTCTGGTCACCCTATAATATAGAGACAAAATATAAAGATGAATAATGTGAATCAACAGTCCAATCATGTAAATAGGCTGTATTCAACAATGCTAGCAGTGGCTGCAAGCTAAATGCTCTAAATGCTAATGTGTTGCTAGCACCACCTGGCGTATTTTCACACCTACAGAGCTTTGCTAAAGATACATTTATTTGTCAGTAAATATCTTAAAAGATATCAAAAGCCTGCCACTGACTTTCTCTAAGCCCTGGTGATGTGATGGGTTCTTTGCGTCACTGGCGTTTACCGCCATAATGGCTCCTAGCTTTAGCCTTTTGCTAGGTGCTCTACAGGCTTTCAGATATGCGCAGTTGTATCTTACCCAGGATTCTGGAGGAGCAAGTCAAAAGAGCAGCGGTAGCCGCAGCTAAAGCTCAAAAAACAATTTAACACAAAATTTAAGACTTTTGAACAAAAAAAAAGTTTATGATATGAAAACAAATACGAATTGCCACAAAATTCAACCATTCTTTTATCACAGATTTGAGCTCAATGGAAAAATTGCTTTCTAGCCTGTACAGTAGAGAGATTTTCCCGCTGCAGTTCCAATAGAGCGGTCACTGGTGCTGCTTTGCAACAGCTACAAGCTAGCAATACCGAATCCAGAAAAAATAAATACATCCACAGCAGGCCATGCAACCAAATATGACGCAATGAGAAACGTATTTGAACAACTTAAGCTAGGTGCAGTTTAGAGGACATTGCATTTTTTTTTAAATGTCAAAGAAAAAGCAAGCTACAGACACCATGTCTGTTTCTGAAAATAGATATATAAGACAAAGTGACCCGTGCCACCCCATTTATAACATTAATAATGCATTGGACTTATACAGTGCTTTTTCAAGACACCCAAAGATGCTTCACATGATGCATTATTCATTTATTCCAAACTGAGTAGTGGTAAGCTACTAGCCACAGCTGCCCTGAGCCAGACTGACAGAGACGAGGCTGCCATTTTGTGGCATCGGCCCATCCGACCACCACCAACTATTCACACTCACACCAGATCCATAGGCAATGTGGGTGAAGTGTCTTGCCTAAGGACACAACAACATGTTTCTCCTCTGTTCCTCCCACTGTGGCTCCTGAGGTTCCTTTCCAAGTACTACTCATGCTTAGTAAGCTGGTATGGTCATGTTTGATGGGTTCAAAGTGAGGTGGCAAGGGCTCTCATGTATATATATTTGGAAAGGCTTAAATTTTTCTGGATGGGTTTCCTCCCAGGCAGATGGAAGCACTGCCATTTTCCCAACAACCAGTAACATGCAGGTTAAGGAACGCCTGGTGGTAGACAAAGGTTGAGACGCCTGGTGATTAGGTGACTCGCTTCTGCTGAGCTGCTCCAGGGCAGCTTGTCTTCTAATATTTGGTGTCTATGAAAATAATGTTTGGTATCTTTTTGAAGAAGGTGTCAAGCCCTTCTGATTGAATTATTAAATCAAATTCAAAATTTTAAGCTATGTGCGAATGAAACGAAACACAAGACTAGCTATGTTTTTGATGAGAAAATACCATTACAACAAAGATTCAAACATTGCATAAGACAAGCCCTTTAAACCAGATCCAGCAGGTCTAAACCGAGCCTGTTTTCGGCCATGAGCGACATCTGCTCGCTTATCCGTGTTGGCCCAAAACACGAGCAGCAGCATCTGATTCAAAAAGGCATTTCCAGCTGCCCCATGACAAGGGAATTACACGGATTAGCGACGTAAACGCGCGGACCCGACGGATCCTTTCTCTGCCAGGCCTCTCTGCTTCTGGGACGGGATAATCTCTCCACGGGGAGCAAGACACTTAGTTTTATTGGACCGGAATCTGACCCTCCGCATGATTTTACATTACATCATTGTACAAATGCAGAGGTAACATATACTGTAGGTATTGGATTGTGTTTGCCAGGATTGCATCGGGAATAAACCAGGAGAACCAGGTCAAATTAGGGATAATGGCAGGAAAAAAGGGGTAAAGAAAAGAAGGGATCAAGTCTCGCTTCAAATCTCTAGTCCAATAAAGAAATTTTGAAATTCTTATAGCTCAGAAAAAAGGACTAATGTCGACTGAAAACTGCTGCAAAAAAGGTCTAAAAAACACATTTCAAACAGAACTGGCAATCTGGGCAGTGGTGGAGAACTAAAGATGAGAGAAAGAAGGTATAAGGAGCAGTCTGATTGGTCAGAACAGATATCTGCGATAACTGTCATTGGCCATTTCAATGAGAAACAGTTAGTACACTTTTTTTTTTTTTTTACCTAAAAGTTGCAAATAAATAGAAGTAATAATAGACAATGCTATTAAAAGCTAGATCAACATGTGCACAGTTTAATAGAAAAAGTTGGTTTAGTGTCTAGTTCTACTTAGATATTTTTAATAGAATGGCACTTATTGAGATGTTTGTTTCTCTTGCTGCATTCACATGTTCATGAAAACTGGGAAGTTCCAAACTCCAGCTGGGGAAAACGGGTTTGATTGCGTCTCAAGTTGGAATATCAGCTCGGAATCACAGGTGGAAGTGTTGAACCACGAATCCCGGAATTTACGTCCGAGTGACTGGACCATGGACAGGACTGCTTGAGTTTGAAGCAGAGCACTGGGATTTTGTTTTATATCACACTAAGGCCTAGTGTACAAGAAAACATTTCCCAGAAAAGAGTCAGTCATAACGTTTTGTGCTTACAGTTTATATATCCTTTAAATGGAAACGCAGATAGACTGAAAATGCACTTCTTCAATCGCGTTAAGAGGTGATGTAATTGGGCTAGGGCACTGTACTCAAGCTGCCGCCAAATCACAAGGCGGCACTGGTAAGGCCACTCCAGATGACCTTACCGTGACCCTACGCAGCCTAAAATACAGGCATTGACAGGTTTACAAGTTATTCATATCAATAAAATGGTGACGAAAACAACAAAGACTAGCGCAGGGAAAAAGGAAGATTGCCTACAGTTGGACACAAACACAGGGAGGACAGCTCGCTTTTGGCGGACGCAGACACTTGGACAGCTGTCCTGCGTGTTCACGGTCGAACAATACTAGAGAGAGCTTCAAACTTTCTTTTCTTCTGAACACACAAATTTCAATGGACTAATCAAATCTTTACCACAGGGAGAGGCTTTGGAAGATTTGTGTTGAGTCTCCTCCTCTGCAATACCCAGGTAAGAAACACTGCTTCTTCTTCTCCTGATTTCTGGTGACTGGGCAGTATTCTTCTATGGTCTTAAATAGGTGTATCAACTGAGCCAACCCCCCACTCCGCGGCAAAACTACCTCTTGAATTGTATTCAGAGGAACGCCGATTCAATAAACACATAGCTTGTTGTCGTGTAAAAGAGAAGCCAATCTGACATAGAAACGTCTCAGATTCATAAAAACTACTCCTAATAGTTCTACATAAAAACACATTTAAAGCCCCACAACCATGCAACTTTAGAGTAATATCTTCAATAATTTTGTTCTAAATGGCTGCCAAACTATCAACCAATTACCAACAAAAAATGGCCCAACTCCTCAATAAGTTCTTGGTTTACAACAAAAAGAGTTTTTACTGTTTGACAAGCTGCAGTCATGCACGCTCTGGTTTTGGGAAGTTTAATTATTATATAGGTGCGTTTGAGTTTCGCAGAGCACATGAATGCAGCATCTCTCTCTATCTTCGATGGAATTAACCTGGTCAGGTTATGAGTTCACAGCATTAGATCTACCACTACAGACAATAACCTACCTTCATTATAACACCAAACCAGTTTAGCCCCAAAGTTACCTCACTAAACCTCAAATCCAGCTTTGTAATATCAACCTCTTTACAACATTGTATCAGCACTTGAATCAGGATTATTTCATCTTATCTAGATTGTAATTCATTCTAAACTAGGCCAGATTAGGGATTAGAGAAGGATAGTTTAAAGCAAGGCCAGGCTGAGCTCTAAACATGACTAAATTAGGACAGATCCAAACCAGGTCAGATGTAAACGCACCCTTAATTAAACCGTAATCTTAGCAGGTCTGAGGAGAGAATTACAACCTCAACCTCAATAGTAAAAGCCAAGTGTTGTTGCGTTTCAGATGACATCATAACATTTTATAATTCTGTAGTAATTTGTAAAAAGCATGGAGCAAGTAAATAGATGTTTTGAAATACAATAAGGTAAAGGATCTACCAATTATAATTTAAATCATCAAGTTAAACCTTGTGTAGTCTTAGTTTGGCTATGCTCAAGTTTAAAGTTGATAAAAAATATTTCAAACTCAAAATCAAAATGGGTTCAATTTAGATTTTGACCCTGTTTCCATTGGGCTAAGTTTTTTTTTTATCCAATATAATGGGCATCTAAAATAATTTGTGTAAAATTTTAAAACATAGTCCTGTAGGAATTTTTCCTTGCATTAGAAGAGCAATAAAATTCTAAAAAAACTACAGAATTTCTGTTCTCACCAGTGTTGCTTGCTACAATGTAAAAGTTAATTGTGAGTACAATTTTGGTCCAAAAGTTGATTAAAGGAAGATGTTAATGCGCCTGTCATGTGCTGGACTTTATAACTTAACAACAACTTAACAAGGCTGATTACTCATACAAAAACGTTATACTTTTTATTTCTCGAAAATCTATGTTTAAAAACTTTAACTAACATTGCCAAATTATGTGAAAAATACATAAGTGAAAGTTAGGGTTGCTAAATATTCTAGTTGTACATTTAACAAACTTTGTCTTTTCCACTTTAATTTATACTCTAAATGCAGCACTTTGTGAAAAAAATAGAACACTGTGTACTGTCTTTGTGAGCCAAATGCAGCGCTCTGATTGACTGTGTTCGAGTGGTCACAACCAGTCTATTTTGCAGTCTGTTAAAATATGCTTTTAAGGGGCAGTTTATACGACGAGTTTTCACGAATCCGTGACGTTTTCATGTCAAATTGGCTTCTCTTTTACACGACAACGAGCTACGTGTTCATTGAATCGGCGTTCCACTGGATACGATTCAAGAGGTAGTTCCACCGAGAACGTTCAGTGAATACACCGCGGTGTAAACAGGAAAACACAGTTGTCAATGAAGACGGTCATGTCACTGACGTGCAGTAGCCGCTACTTTAACACAGTAGAAGACTGCCCAGTCACCAAAAATGTCTCTTAAACCAAAGCACCTTTCATTCTCATAAAGTAAAGCCAATGCGTCCAGCTTTCTTACCTGCGTATTGCAGAGGAGGAGACACAAAACTAATCCAAGGCCTCTCCGGGTGTTGATTCAATGAGTCCATTCAAATTCGTGTGTTCAAAAAAAATAAATAAATAAAGTTTGCGAGCCGTCTTCCCCGTGTTTGTGTCCAGCTCTCGGCGATCTGTGTCTTCCTCGCGCACTGGTCCTCGAACCTCCGTGTTTGTTTCAAGCGATCTCCCTTTTTGCTCGCGCGCTGGTCCTTGTTGCTTCGTTTGTAATTTTATTTATATGAAGAACTTGTAAACCTGTCAATGCTTGTGTTATCATAGGCTGCGTGGGTTCACGGTAAGGTCATCTGGAGTCCTAGCACAATACCGCCACCTCCTGACGCGACATTAGAACTACAGCATTTTCGGTCTATTTGTGTTTCCATGTAAAGGAAGACTAGCTCGCCACGACACCATATAAACTGTGAGCACAAAACGTTACGACTGTGACGGTTTTCTTGGGAACGTTGTCTTGTAAACTAGGCCTAAGACTAATTGCAGATAAAAATTATTATGTTTGTGAATACTACCACGTGCTGAAGGATTTGTGAGAGCTATAGTTAGTTAGTTTTTGCAATGCCATCGTAAATATATTACAGTGTATTAATAAGATGCACTCTTCCAAAAGAACATTTTCAGTGAAGCTTTTTTCCACTTTAAGATAACTTTCTCACTGTTTACATGTGCTTTTCTGGGACATTACTGCTGCTCCTCTAAAGAAAAAGTAAGTAATAAAACCTCATTTTCTGACAGTTTCATGAGAAGAAAGTGTTGTATTTAGCCAATATTTATTATCCCAAAAGTGCTTACAGTGTGCTTAAATGCAGAATAAATAAACATTTCAAAATATTATAAATTCATAAAAACTTGTCAAGTAAACAGCCCAAGAGACAGACAACCCTCTTCTTGGTTTGAACCCTATTTTCTCTTCTTTCTAAAACCCAACTATAGATCTACAGCCGCAGATCTACAGTCTTCTTTACACGCTGAAGTTATAAAAGCTTTTCATTTGCATCTGGAGCCATGGTGGAGCCGGAGAGCAGTTTGCATCTTAGAAAAAAAGAAAAAAACTGCCTGCTGCCTTCCTGCTTTATTATGCATGGCTGTAAAATGATGCATATGCAGCAACTTTGATGTGGGGGCTTTCTGTTCAGGCAGCTGGAGTTTCAGCGCACGGAGGAGGGAGAAAACAGACACAGAGGCGGACTTAATATTAGGTAAAAGGCGTCCAATCAGATGCCGTTTCAGACCATCGTTCACCCAAAGTCCTAGAACACTTTCTGGTTTTGTCAGGGCAGATTACATAACAACATGTTTTTGCAGATCAGCAGTATTTTGTGTCAGGTTGGCTGGTCTTTTACATCACAACATTCAAATTTGGGTTTTTGGGTTCATAAGACAGACACGGACCATCATTCGTGCATGTTTTGGAGGTGGGCGAAAGCTGAAATAACTGAATAAAGTCCACGGTAACACAGGGAGAATATGCAAACTCCATACAGAGATCATGAGATGTTGATTTGGTCCGACTCAGGATTCAAACCCATGATCTCCTTAATGAGAAGTCAGAGCTCTAACCACTCCTCTACTGCACAAATATGTGTACTGCAGTTACAACAGTTTCCTTCATTCTTGAATGTGTTTAAATGCAGATGGAACTAGACAAAAATGGTATGGCTATAGCTTTAGTTGCATAGTCTAAAGAACTATGTTGGTCAATGGAGTCTTTATTTTAGTTGACCAAGTATTTTATTTTGCTTACTGGGATTTATGATTGACAGCAACTAAAGGGGGTAAATCAACAGAAGATTTGAGACCAAATCATTGGTTTAATCTGAAAGAAATACAGTTTTCTATTTTGATATTTTCTGTATAAGTTGTTGTTTTTTGCAAGACCTACAATCACCGATTGGGTCAGATCAATAAGATACTTTTGAGCATCAGAGCTTTAGCCACGCCCCCTTTTAATCGCTCAATGGAACACATCTTTACAGTCCTAAAAAAAAGTGTGTTTTCTTGACAACAGCTGTCATGTACAAAGAGCCGTAGTCAAGACATTTGTTCAGTCACAATAGGACTAGACAACAATTGAATAAATGCAACATAGAAGTGCTATACCATAGGACACTCTAATCCAGGTAATGCCCACTATGGAGATCTAAAAGTGTACCTAAAATGCCTCAAAATAGAAATATGTTAGAGGTTTTTATGTTTAATTTTTATTTCTTTCCTGAGGAAAGTCCCCCAGACCCCCTTTGTTCACTGCAGTATGGAGTAAAGCCATTGTTAATTCACTTAAGAGCCAAATGAACTCTCAAATATCAGTAAAGACTGATTAGAGATTTATTGTCCTAATACAAAAACAACAACAAAGACGCTGTCTGTAAGAAATCACACATGTTGTGGAGGACATGTTAAATAAAAAACAGAAAAAAGTGCGTCTGTCAGAGTCAAACTAAGCAGGCTGTGCACTTTGCGCCCTCTGCAGGAGCTCTTGTATCCAGGTAACAACACCCACAAATACATTTAATAGTTATGAATGAAATGGAAGATTTGGAAAATAACCACCTTCAGCTTCCTATCCAGTGTCTCATATTTTCAAATGGTCATATTAATGGCTGTGGGCGGGGCTATAAGGTATGAAGCATGAATTTTCAGAGCAGTCCAGCATCAGTTGCAGGACAGTATAAAATGAGTCTTGCAGAAACAATCCAAATAAAGCTTTAAGTACATCTGACTACACTTTTCAACAAAACATGATGAACATTAATGATGGCGGTGCAATGGTGCCTTCCACACTGTTTCCTCATAACTTTTATTTCAAAAACGAGTACATAGTAAGAAAGACACTAAACCAGAGGTTCTTAACCTTTTTGACCTCAAGGCTAGAAGATTCATGTGCAAAGTAACCTGAGGCCCAGTCTCAAATTAAATCTATTGTATTTTACTGCAGTGAACGCCTCAAACTGTACTGTCGCAAAGTACTACACAAGAAGTGCAATTTATTGAACTACAATTGAGCTAGAACTCTGTTTTCATAGAGTCTGGACTCTAAAAGGAGAACTCATTGTTTGACACTCAAATTTTGGATGTTGTGTTTTGACGTGTGGCCATAAACGTAATTTATGATAACCAGCTATGTACAGTATGTTATGCTACAATGCCACCTCTGCCACCTGAGCCACTACCAGCTAAAATTAGGTTTAAAGCCTTACTTCCTGGTTGTACATGTTGACTTAGCACTAGAGGTATTCTATAACACCTTATATTGACGGTTTCAACTGTCAAACACTTACTCTATTGTACAACCTCAGTGTTTGACCAAGGTTACGCAAATATTTCTGCAACAGACCAACGTGGTATTTGGAAAAAAATAAATAAATAAACAAAGAAATATTTTTTTCCCCAATTCTGCATAGAGATTATTCTGTGTAGTAACATATGCAAATGAGTGGTAAGGTTAAGTACAGTCTTATATATAACCACGACGGAAATGTGGCTCGTGGTTATATACATGTATATACTCAAACTACAAACAGTAGTAGTTTGAGTATACATGTATATACTCAAACTACAAACAGCCAAAGTAGGCTACCAGCAGAAGCAGCCCACGTACCACCGATGGTACACGTACCACAGTTTGAGAAACACTGCAGTAGATGATATAAAGTCAAAAAACAAAACACTATAATATTCATGAACACACATTTCAACAGTAACAATGCCCATTTTGTAATTCCCAATTCTCAACAAGATATCCAATACAAACCTATACGTATGTCTTCCAAACTCTTAACATGTCTCCTTTAAAACGTGCCAAACGCGTGCTTGTGTCTGTTTTTTGAATCTTGCGCGCACACGACAGCGCTTTTTTAAACACTGGAACATCCCTTTGCTGTTTTTTTGGGAAACCCCTGCTGTGCTGGAGGCTGGAACAACCCACGATCCCTCTAACGCGCAGCTCCATTGACAAACACCGCTGCTGCATTGACTTGAGTTGGGATCCGAGCCAGAGGAAGAAGAAGAAAAAAACACACAGCAGAATACGGAACGAGGAGCACTGCGTTAAAACACAGTGTTCCCTTGAAAAAAAAAAAATAATAAAAAAAAAAGAAATTACGCGAGAAAAAATAGTACCTACAATTTGCTTTTCTGTGACTTGAAGTGTGGCTTTTCCAATCAATAACGTGCTCGTGTTTGGACGCAGCGGAGTGATTTGACACGGTAAATGTGACGCCAGGTGACACGCGAAGAAAAAAAAGTCATGCAAAACTGACATTTTACGCACAGGAAAAACAGCAAATTACGCACGTACCTCGCTCATGTTGGACGGTAGATGCTCGCAGACGAAGATACGCAGGAGAATTTCGGAGTTTTTTCCGGGTAGATTCGCGCTCCGTGGAGAGTCTGACGTCTTGGTGCAGCGTCGGAGAGGTTTCTGTGATGCTGTGAGGACTGACACTGGAGTTCTTTCTCTCTCTCTCTCTCTCTCTCTCTCTCTCTCTCTCTCTCTCTCTCTCTCTCTCTCTCTCTCTCTCGTTCTCTCTCTCTCTCTCTCTCTCTCCGCGAGTCTGTCAGGGGAGGATCAGAGCAGCTAATAGTCGGATAATACCAAGAGCAGGAGCCAGGAGAGCGTGTAACCCTCAATGCGCAAAGAAAGCGATATTTTTGTACGTTTTTTTCGTCATTTTTGGACGTGTTTAGTGCGTAATTTAGATGTTTATGTCTTGGTGGGATTTGGTTTGTTGGTTTTGCAACGTTTTGATGGATTTTGTTAAAGTAGAATTGGTTTGAAATTGCAAAACAGGACTGTTGTTTAGTTTCGGTTAATTATTTTCATTTTACTTTGAAACATTTAAAAAAAAATTGAATTTTTTTTTTTTTTTTTTTTTTTTTTTTTTGAATGACAGTCAGAGAATATTTACAAATCAAGTGCATCGTTGATAAAAAGAAAAATAAATACGATTATTGTTATTATTAACGACGAATTGTGATTAGTCGATTATTCATTGCAGCATAATAAAAAGATTGTTTTTTTTGGGGGGGGGGAAAGAGGTTTGTGGTGAGATTGGATAAGAAAGAAGCTAAGTAATAGAATTTGCCATTAACGTAAACAAACATGTTCAACATTACTGAATTTTAACGAATAGTATTTCACAAATTGACGTAAAATATGTAATTGTATTTGAAAAAATCTCTTTCACAAACATGGTCTTATTTTACTTATTGTTCACATGTGGTAAGGCTAACAATGCAGTTTGTTCCACCTGATGAGAAATGATGGCAGCAGTCCAAAATTGTCCGCTAGAGGGCAGCATTAGACAGGAATGTGATCAGAGGTTTTGAAGAAGGTGCACTGGAAGTAACCGACACTATTACATGAGTTTTAGATTTAACTGTGTGATAGTCTCTCTCTCACTTGGGTTTGGTTCCTTTTACAACTGTAAGTAAATCTACAAGTGACTAAAGGCTTTATGTTGACAATGTTAGCCTCCATTGAAAATACATTACAAATTCTCACATGAAACTAAGAATGGGCAATATAAATCTAATTGTTATGTCTGCTTTGCTTTTTTATTCGTATTTATTTTTTGAAATCACCACATTGTGATTTACAAAATGCAGTTTTATGCTCACACACTTTCAGCTCTGCCACAGGGACAAATAATATAATATATTTATACCATTTATAGCTATATCTGTAAACATCAAATGTGATAATAATCAAAATGTTGATAGCTCAAAGAAAATTGTGATAGCCTACCATCCCACTAGTTATTCCCAAAGTGGGTGTCGGGACCCCAAGGGGTGTCGCAAAGCAAAATCTATAATTTGTGAGATGATTTTGGTGTAATTTTACAATTATGACTTGGTTTATAATCTGTTTTTATAACTTTAGCATCAGTTTTGACTGGAAATCGGTCATATAAAGCAATAATTCTACAAAAAATAAATGTATTTTAGCCTAATTTAAAGACATTCAATTTATTCTGCTGTGGGGGTCGCGAGGTTGGTTACATCAATATTTGGGGGTCCCTGTCTGAAAAGTTTGGGAACCACTAAACTAGAAAACTGGCAGTCCAATATGGTTCATTTTGGTGTATTTTATGAAGGTGGAAGAAAAGAAAGGAAGAAAAACCAAAGGAATTAATACCTGTAGTCCAACTGAGGATGCAGTAGAATCCATTTGGCTCACCGAATCAGCTCTGTATTGTCCATTAAGGGCTTGAGTGAAGGAGCAGAATCAAAATGTTACACTCTGAATTTTACCATTCAATCTACAGTATTTTCCAACCCTCTTGTATGGTCATGAGGTTTGAGTAATAACCAAAGGAAAAGCTCACAGATAGAAGCGGTCAAAATGACTTTCCTCCGCAGGGTGGCTCAGCGCTCTCTTAGAGATAAAGTAGAAGCTCAGTCAGAGTAGAGCAGCTGAAGTGGATCAGGCATCTGTTCTGGATGTTTCCTGGATGACTCCCTGGGGAGGTGTTCATGTCCCACTGGGAGGAGGTCCTGAGGGAGACCCAGGACATGCTGCCTGACTGGATAAGGAAAGACTGTAATTGATGACCATGTATTTTTAATTCAAGAGATGTCACTTCTCCACAGATCTGACCTGTAACTAAGCGCAGCATATACACATGGTTACTAGAGCTGGAGCAATAAGCCTTTTTGAATATCACAATATTAAGAGCCAGATACTTTTTACTAATAAATTCTTTCTATATTTAATGAAACCTGCTTGTCAATCTGACATTTAATGGTTGCCAAGTTGAACATGCAGAAAAAGTGCTCTTCACAGATTCCCTTGAAATAAAATGTATTAAAAACAAACATATATTTTCATATTTTGTGGAGAAATGACAATATAAAAAGTTCAATCAGTCCATCATTTGTAAAGTACTAATATATAAATAAATGTGTGTGATTGGTGATTGTAGATCATATTTCTTCTCTTTTTGAATAAGTCGATACCAAAGCAATACTGATGCCAACAGCATCTAGAACATGTGAAAACATCACAGGAAACAAACTTATTATACAATTTACACCTATGAATTGATCACATAGAAAATAGATAGATACATGGCAATGCTCGATCAGATATGATATTCGAAGTTGTGTGACAGTATATCACAAAACAATCTTCATAGAAATAAATCGATCCTGCACTGCAAAAGGCTCTAGCTGTAGCTAGGCTAGTTCTGGTTTGTGTAATATCTATGGATTGTTCCATTTCATAAAATTGTTTCTTTATAGGGAAATTGCCGAGATGTGCCAAATTTTTCAAAATTCAAAAATCACAAAGCAGAGATCGTAGTTCAACTACTGCTTTGACTTCAAAGCTTCACACACAAATACTTCACCAGGGAAAGACTGTGTTTGATAAAGTGTGCATTTTTGGAGCAATGCTAAATGCTAGCAAATAAATTAACTTAAAATAAAGTAAACCATTTGATTTAAAAAAAATTATTAAATGGCAGGCTAATTGTTTTTGTATAGTTCAGTTTGTAGAGTCATTATTACTTACATTAAATAAAGATATAGCATTAGCTTTGAGTCATAAACAGCACATTTTACTAACAAACATGGGTTTAATGGGAGTATTTACCTCGTATGTGAAGGTCTTAACATGCTGCAAATGGTTATCTGGCTGTAACTTGTGTCCGCGTTGTGTCAATTAAATATTTTATTAATTTAGGACGTTTTAGCTAATTCTCTATAGGAATGAATGGAAATGGAACGGACCCTCCATAGATATTTCCACACCGGAACTAGCCTAGCCGCAGCGTGAAAAGTCAACCTGAAAAACTACAAAGTGCAACTTCTACACAAATCTATGGACATAAATGGTTACATCACAATGCATAGCACAGGACAACCACAAGATGGCGGTGTCTACAAACCTAAAACATTCACCAAATCTGACGACGAACGTCTGCATTATTTATCATCAAAGAAAAAAACACGGACAAAATACGACATGGCATTTATTTCTATTGTGTTTTATTTGTATTTTCTGTCCACAAAGTCATATTAGTCACTACTATGTTAGATCAGTTTCCCTCAGTCTACTCGAGGCCCAAACCTTCTCCGGACTCTCTCTCTCCTCCGACAAACCATCCAAACACTTTTTTTCTTTTTAACATCGTTCAGACAGTGACAAGATTCAAGTTAAGGTGCTCTTTTCGTAGTTTTGTTTGATTTGTGTAACAATTTTGTTGAGCTACTGTAGCAAAGAAGCTATCAGCTAAAGTTTTTGTATTCATTTTTAAACTTAAAGTAATTTTGCCTCTGAAAATTGGTTTGCACTGTCTCGTGAACATTTCATTCTCTAAAACCCAGGAAGTGCGCTTGTTTTATGTGTGGCTAGCTTCTGTTAGCATACGGACACTTGCACTAGTTTTTGAAAGTTGTGAAAACGCTTATCTTGTGGTAATTACAAATTAGCAAGCTCAGAAAATAAGTCAGCGAATTATGAGCTCTAATGAATTTAAAATATTATTTAGTTTGATTACACTGTGAGATGGTAAAATGTTAGTTTTCTATAAATAAATAGGCTATGGACATGATAGCGTAATGAAAAAGAAACATCTGTAACTGCAACACTGTAGTTAACTTTTTGTGGAATAGCCATCACAGTTTTTACGGCTGGTTATTGTTACATTATGTAGCAAAATAAAGTGTACACCCTGTAAATAGTCAAATTAAAAAAAAAAAAAAAAATTTATAAAATTGGATTAATACAATATTAATCTGATTATATGTGCAGTCCTGATTGACAAATTTAAAGGAGACATATTGTGTTGTTTCCAAGATTTTTTCATTGACGGTCGCTTTCTGAACATATTGAGCAAAGGGCCACATAACAAATGGAAATCAAGTGAATTCTTAAATATTTTGCATTTGACTTGGTTTTGAATCACAATTAAATAAGATATTGAACATTGTAATTTGGGCCTATTCAGAAGAGAGTCTAAGGGTCAACAAAATATTGTCCATGGGTCACATTTACTCCCGGGCTGCAGTTTGGACATATCAGACATACAGTATGTAGATCTTTTTATTAAACTGCTTAAAAATGTAAACAGCTTCATTGATTTCCTGAACTGGTTTAACTGCAAGAAGCATCGGAATTTAACCTGCTATGTTGAATTCAAATACAATGAGTAAACTAAAGATGAGAGAACATTCCAACAGTGCATTCACACTGGACAAAAGGTTTGCGTCAAGGTGTCAGGTTAACATGTGAAGTCAATGTAAATTCACGTCTAGCAGCAAATTTACACCACAAATTAGCATTTGGTACAGTGCGTTTCGCACATTCACACCTTAAGCACTATCAGGCGTCAGCACAAGAGCTGGAAGAGCTGAGCGTTTTTGTGTTCAGGACTTCCAATCAAGGACTACTTTCCTGTGACCTGGTCTGCCATCATTCCAAAGCAAAGCACTTCAAGCCCATAAAGTAATTACCATGAACTGGCTCAAACCTCAGCCGCCTACGCTTGATCAATGATTTCAAAGTTAAAAACAGTCAAATGTACGAAGGACATTACATAAATTTTGAAATTATAGAGAGATAGTTTTTTGTATCTTTTTGTAATGTGGTGTTGTTGCTATTCTTGTCAATGTCAATTTTAAATGTCATAACAACAACTTTGTATTCATGAGTGTGACTAAGGGTTGACTCAAGGTTTTGCATCAATAAAAGTAACTACGATTTTAGGTGGATTTTACATAATATGTCACCTTTAAATATTTATGACTACCTCAATTTTGGCACATGTTAAAACAGAATAAAGTGCAATTTAACCCTGTCAATTTTTTAAGCTTACATACAGTATTTTCTGTGACTTTTACCGTCAAACTCAATTACATTTTACATTATGACCCTCATTTTAGACTTTGGAGTTGATCCCAGAACTTGGTAGATCATGTATAAACGTATATATATTCTAAATTGCCAAACAAACAATTTAGTCTTTCATGACATCAGTCAGAGCATTTATGAATGTGTTTACACGTTCATCCAGTTTATTCCTGACGAGGACTTGACTTGGTTCAGTTCTAACCCTGGTTCAGTCCCAGTTTTGAATGCAAACTCCAAAAACAAATGAGTGCCATTTTTTTTGACACATTTCAAAAAGTGCGATTTCACTCTTGTTTTTAGTCATGCGACCTTTTACAACACTGGCAGCTGTTTTTAGTCCCGTCTGCCCCGGGACGAGGAGGAGAGAGGTTCAGGACTCCAGTTTGAGCTCTCGTTCAAAATAAGAACACAACATTTCTAGTGCTATCTCTGTACAACATTCAACGACACATTTTTAACCTTTTTTTGTCTCTTTTTTCAAACATAATGTCAAAAAACAATAATCAATATAAGAAGAGCATTTTTCCATCTCAACGGCATTGGACGAACACCACAAAAAACTTAAAAGAAAGTCTAGGAATCGTCAAAAAGGCCTCAAAACCAGTTTGTTGAACCTTGGATCGGCGCTGGAGAAGTACGGACAAAAGTAAGAAGCAGAGAAGAGAAGGGTGATGGGAAAATGTGGATTGTTTTAGAAGTTTAGAGTCATTTTGGACAAGTTTGGCACCTCAGTTTAACAAGCTGTAACAATTAGACTGGACCGGTTTAAGAAAGATGTCTTTGAATTTTTAAGTCTTTGATTCATAGGTCTGGTTTGGAAATGCTTTGCGGTATATAGTACTTAAGAAACAAGTTTTAACTTAAATTGAAGCTCTTACGCTACTTACCACATACCTGATTAGCTCAGAGGCCACTTTTTAAACTTAATATAATAATATAGGCCTGTACGGAATCTGTACTTCTGGAACTAACCGCAGCCTGATCATTGCCCATTTAGCTTTTGGCTGCTAGGTAAGTTCTGTGACTATACAACAACTGAACATGTACAGTGGTACTCTTCTGCCACTCAAGACCAGCTTTAGGCTTGTGGATTTTGTTGTGGCCTCCACTTGTCAAACGGGAGACACAACAAAAACATAAAGGAATATGAAAAAATAAACACAAGTCATCAAGGTTAACAGATTAAAAGTAACACAGAATCTAGAAAAGTCGTGAGACTTTTAACATTAGTAAACGTGTTTAGAGAGTTTCTGTTGTCTAGTAATTTTAAAAAATCATTTGAAAAGGTTATGTATAATGTATCATGAGAAGTCCATGGTCTGAAATAAGGCAAATATCATCATAATAAGCAGTACCCTGTCAATCCTTATTAGCTTGCTCTTTTGTTGCATTGAGCTACACTTTTGTTACTATTGTGCTGTCAAAATGTATATTTGAGTATCAATTCCTCATACTTTAAAACTGAGTTTGAATTTTTTAAATAAAGTGTGTTCACAAAGTGAATAATTGTAGGGTAAAAGACATCTTTGTAAACCGGTCAGTGAACTTTGGTTTTTCAATTATTAGCATCAAATCAATCAATCATTCAAACTGATTAACTTTAGAATTGAATTAGGCCAGTGTGCCTTTTAGGTCAGTCAGAACTGAACCAAACTAACAGCATAGTGAAAGCATGGAAACTGCATGGAAACGTAAAAATACATGTCAGGATTATTCAGCTGATTCATAATTGTGATCACAAATGGAGTTGTGCAATGAAAATGTCATTGTTCGATTTGGCACGATCTTAATTAAACTGGTTTAACTCAAGAAAACTGTTCTGTGACCAGTGTGGTCTCAAGTAGTTTACATGTCGCTATATCACTTTTCCACAATATTTATTCTTCGAATGAGAAACAAATGTGATGGTTAGCTCACCATCATCAAAGTTTTGTCAACTGATTTAATACTGTATATAATTTGAACTTTGAGGAAGTATGTACCAAAAAAACATTTTTATTCATTCATTTTCTACAGCTTGTTCCCATTGAGATCGTGGGTGACTGAAGCCTATCCTAGTGACTTTGGGCCTTAGGCAGTGAAATACAGTGACCAATTTGTCACTTGCCTGACCAGTCAGCCCCTCCTACTGTTTGTTCAAATGCAGAAGGGTCTGGAACCAAAGACAGAACTTCACTTCGTCGTCCAAAATTAGCACGATTCAATCTCAAACGGCCGCTCCCCTTGCCCGCCTATCTCCAATTTCAAAAAGTTTTTTTTCTAACTGTTTTAAAACATTCAAAATAGCGGACGTAGCTGATACATTTTTGTTTTCTGCTGTTGCTTCAGTTTTGAACAATCAGGAACATATCAATTCCTGAAACCTTAGAAGCAAACCTTGTTGAGAGTCTAAATACTGAAAAAATCCTTGAGCTACATATTCATGATAACATCCGGTTTAGTGTGTTGCTAACCTGGCCAGCCAGATGGTTTATCTTGCGGTATTTGTGAATTCACAAACGGCCCACTCACATCAAAGGCAGCATGGTTTTGAGGCTCAATTACTCCGATGCCGCCGCCGAGTCTAATTCAAGCTAAACGAAGATGGCTGCTCCCATGGATGTACATGTTGTTTGCTACTTTTGATGCAGTTTTAGCAGAAATACGGAGTAATTTCTTTTTGAAGGAAGAGCAGTTCCAGATGGATACCGTGGAAGAACTCAGTTCAAGACAGATCCATCTGGCGTGAGCCAGGTTAGCGTGTTGCTGTTTCAGTGGAATTTCCGGGTGCTCGAAAAGCCCGCCCTCGAAATTGAAACCTGGTGCTCTGATTCCAGACCCTAGATTTAGCAACAGACAACCATTCCCTTTTTCATTACTTCTCTAGGGTAAATTTTTACAGCGATGCCCAATTAACCTAAACATGCATGTTTTCCAGGTAGGAGAAAGTCGAAGTACCCAAAGAAAACCTACGTAACCTACCTATGCAGAGAGATTGTAAGATGTTGACAGAGTCAAACCCACGATATCTTATTGAGAAGACAGAGCTCTAGTCACTCTGGTACTGTGCACATTGAAATTTGTCGTCAAATAATTTAATCAGATATTTTAACTGGTCCTCAAAACATGGCATTAGCTGAAAAAGTCTGATTAACCTGCAATAACATGTTAAAATTTTTTGTGTTGTTTGTGTATTTTGTCACCTCCAGGATTTCCTCAAACATTATTCCCTTGATTTTTGCGTTCTAAGGAACCTATTCATTGATCAAAAGAATAATTACCAAAACAATAGTTCGTTGTAGAACAAAACAACTTGCGCCAAATCATCTAGGCATGCACAGTTTGAAAACCCTCGCCAAATCATATCTCGTTCCAAATCGGGTAATGACCAAGCTCATTGCACTGGATGAGCCAATTGCGTACATTTTTAACCGTTTTAAGCATTGTACCGTTTGCTTTATAACTTGACCTGTTTATTCACAATGACCTATCATCCGACTAATCCTGGCATAGCAGAACAAACAGTGTGGTGAAATGAAAAAGAGTTGCGGTGGCTGTACGGTGGCGGAAGAGGCGGTGAGTAAGTGCTTTTGGTGAGTTGTACATAAACAGCAGAGGTGCGTGAACAGAAGAAGGCACAGTGGCTTATACAGTAGTCGTAAAAGAGACACCACCAACAGACAATCACTATATCGAACTCATAAGGTGCTAACAGAACTCAAAACACATGAATGCACAGTAAATACGTGGCTGCAATACAAAGAGTTACCCCGAAAGTAGTCACGAGAAGGGCTGCACAACTCATCGGAAACTTGGGGCTAGACAAAATGTTTGTGTCGCGAAAGCTGGAAGTGTTCAGGTAATAGAATGTGCTTGGCAAAAAAAAAAATATTTTGTTTTGTGTGCAAATAGATGTGGGCAATAGTGACAACAGTGCGTGTTCAAATAATATTTAAATTGTGCTATAACATGGACATTTTTCTTATTTATTACCCGTGTTTTGGTGCAATACTGGTGAAAACTGATCTTATAGTTTTAAGTGACAGTATGAAATTAGTCACAGGTTTGAACTTCCTATGAATGTGGGACTATTCGCTCATTCAAAACAAGGGCACAAATGACTTTTTGAGTTTTAATCCTGTTCTAAGATTGCCTCTTCATCAAAAACACAGTTGGAGTCCAAGGTTTGTGATGTCATAGGTAAATCTCATTTCCTGCTTTTTTTTTAAACTAACTTACATTGTTCAGTCTCATTTAGAACATTTCTGCAGCAGTATCAAATCAGGCACAAACAATTTGAACATCTCCCTTGTGAAATTTTCTCTGCAGTCTATAGATGGAACCCTAAATCAGTTCCTGGCATAGGAAACACTAGATGTTTAAGTAGAAGTACTCAAGACTGGTGTTCAGACTGATCTCGAGGACGCTTTTTTAAGGCCTTGGTCTCGTCTCGGACATTTGGACTTGGTCTTGTTTTGATCTCAAGGGTGTTTGGACGTTGTCTTGTCTTGGACTCGGTCTTGTCTTAGATACTGAGACCAGATTTTACTATCAACACACTCTACTAAACTTTCACCAGGAGTGCAGGCACATAACCCAGGCACAGTTTGCAATAAGCACTGCGCAAAAAGATGATTTAAACATTGATAAAAGTCTCCATCTTGGGACTGTGTGGTCTCGGAAAAAACTTGATCTCGATTAGTGCGGTCTTGACTAATACACTAGTAAACTATAACAAATGCAGATCTGTAAATTACATGTTTGTCCATTGTAAAACACAAAATTGATACACAATGGCATAGAAATACAAAAAGGTCCATAAACTTCCTGTTCTAAATGGCACAACAGGAAGTTAATGGACCACCGCCTCTTCATTGTAAAATTCAACTGTACAAGCTGTAGGTTTAAAGTTTTTATCTTTTTATCACTGAAAAGTGACTAAATGACAAATTTATACTGTGTTAGTTTTGCTCAGAATATTATCAATCAATTTAAATAGAACTGCGACTGAACTAATGAAGAGAAAACACTGGTTACAAACTCAGAAAAGTGAATTTTGCAAAACTGGTTGAATTTAAAAGGTTTTCAATTTTTTGAAAAAAAAAAAAAATGTCATCAATAATGTAACATATTGCCCACCTCTATGTATGAAAACAATGCTTTGAAATGCATGGGATTTTTTTATTACTAGTTTATACTATAACTGTAAATGCCCCTGGATGTTTCAAAGTGATGTTTAGAATGTGTGTGCCGATGAGTTTGATTTGGATCATTGTGCAGCCCTGGTCACAAAGCGGGTAAACAAAGCCCATTTCAGCAGAGTCCGAGGAGGATAGCATGTAGCGCACTTAGAGTGTTTAAATACCTTTAACTTCTCCCTCAGTAAACACTATAATCTGAACCTTCTTTAACAACCTGTTCAGCGGTTGGACACTTTTGTCACTCGAGGGGTTAAATGCATCGAGACCACAGCGTTACACGTAAAAACATCAACCCAAAATGACACTTCCATCAAAAACGTTTGGTCTATCCATAAATTCAAAAAAGCCGCACTGTGGGATTTTTCCGGTGGGGGAGCTGTTTGAGCTTTGCCAGGAATGTTCCACAGTAAATGTGCCCATGGAAACAAGCAAGTGATGGTGATTTGTGGTGAACTCGCTCAATTTTGAGGCTTAAAACACATCTAATAATCAACAAATAGGAAAAAGTACTAAACTGAAGCTTCTTCTGTACAATACTCACATAAATGTAGATCAAATGCTATACATTCATGTGTGCAGAAGCAGCGAAGAAGCAGTGGACTGAATGTGAGTTGTCCTCTGCATGAGGACTGGATCAAAACAGGACTGGAGCTGGACTGGATGGACTGGGTGCAGTGTGAGCCCAGGGTTAGTATTGTGTAAATGCATTAGCTGTTCCATCATGTTTTATATACAGCATAGATTTATGGGTAAAACCAGCCAAAACGGCACATTTGGGACAAATTAGAAAATCGACAGTGTCATGTTTTATGTCATTTTGCTCACATAATGAATCAATGAATCAGTTTCTTTGAAACACACTGACCACTTGCAGTACATATGCTTGAATGTGATTTCAAAGCCCTTAGAGATGGCTCATGTTGGAGACATGGCTATTCAATGCACAGGCATCTGTTCTGGTGGGGATGACATCTGTGGCATTGTGCTGTGTGCTAAAACTGAACATTTTTAAGTGTTCTATAATTGTGGCCAGTCTAAGGCACACCTGTGCAATATTCATTTCATATTGTGTGTGAGGCAAGACGGATTATCTCCGCAAAGAAAAGGTGCTCTGTAGCACATTACACACATTTGTGAATGATATTATAATTATATGTTGTGTTTCTTTATAGAAAATTATGTATATTTAGATCATAAAATTTGGAGCAAAAACAAAAGTATTGCATTGCTTTGCATATTTTATTATATTTTTAAGCAGAGTGCTGTCAAGGGCTTATGGACTGGTCAATGCATGTAATCATTCAAAAAGTGCGCAGTGACCTGAACATCATTTGCTTTATTAAATGTTTAGCCCAGTGTTATTAGCATTTGCTAACTGTTGTAATGCTAAACATCTAAAACAAAACACGTCCACACATGGTAATAGTTCCATGGTTTTAGTCGCCAAAGCAGCCTTGGATTTTCATAGTTTTTGATGTTTAATTGAAAATACATTAGTGCTGACTCAAGGAACAGTACCAGCTAATGAAATTGAGATGTTTGGATTACAAACACAGGGAGTCTGCGTGAGAAAACTTGATCTATCTGAAAATGCAAAAAGAATTGAAGAGTTTGAAGAGATATGGATTAAAGTGAATTCATTTACATAATTAATAAACACAGTTGACCATCTTGCTGTTTCCAAGTTTTGCCTCAAACATTCACTGAACTCAAGCTACTGGATCCTCCATCAGAAACGTTACACAGTGCGGCTTTAACACAAAAAATAAACAACTACTTTGGAAACCTTGCACAGTGCTCTGTTTTAGACATTCCAACTAGTCTTAGCTCACAAACATTATAATCAATATCACCTATAATCCATAAGATTTCTGTAAGCGTCTTAAAATAAAACAAAAGTCAAGATTTTTTTTTTCCGTCTTTCCTTTCTCGTCTTTACAAAAGCTACACATTATCTACTGGGATGTCTAAGCATTTGTTAGTGTTTTAAGAATAATCATAATAATAATAATAATAATTCTACCAATGTCTTTCCTTATACAAAAGAAGGGAAGGGATTACTATCACGCAGTTGTTTTTGAACACAGGAGAGCAGGTTCGCCTTGCCTTTTTTCCTCGTACAAAGACACATTTTCGACACAAGTTGCTCATCTCAGGCTTGTGGAAATGATTGTTTTCGAGAAATGTTCCTACGACCTCCAAAATAAAAGAGAAAATCCACTTTCTTTGTTCAACGAAAGCTGTCGATGACCTTGCGTTGCCTCCTCATTGTAAACAACTGTTTCATCCTTTTTCCGAGACACACTTCACTGCCAAAGCTACAGCTAATCGTCAGATAACAACCTCTAAAAACAAATGCAAAATAAAGGAACAAGCTAGCAAAACGTCAATGTCAAACGGCTTAACCTAACTCGAAATCAAACGATCGTAGCGTAGCTTTCTTCCATTTGTAGATTCGGAAAATACTTGAGGAGACACATAGGCAGTGAGTTCTAGTGTAGGAAATAATCGCCCAAGCAAAACTAGCATTGAAGCGTTCATAAATGATTGACAACTTGGCGATTTCCTTTGAGTTCAGGCCTGTTTGGAAGATACACACTTACACTTTCACAGCCAAGGTCCGTTCGAGATAGGTTTCAGTTCAGGAATAACTTTCGATTACAAAATAAGGTCCGGAAATTCCTTAAAAGTTGCGTCTTTGATCCTTTGTGCTGAAGACAAATACTGTACAATGAGTGGCAACAGAAAAACTGCTTGTAGCAGTTTGTAAAACAATTCAATTCCACCACTTTTTCCTTTAGGATTTTCCGGGAAAATGTAAAAACTGGCATTTCCTCAACGGATTTAATCTATTTCCTCATCTTCGTCGACATTGGACATTGGCGCGGGCGAAATACTGGCAGACATCCCTGTATCTTGATCGTGTTCTGGTGAATTTTCCAAACTGGTTTCATCCAAATTTTCGCCAAAATTCTCTTCCTGGTTGTCGTCTTCCGTTTGCTTAAAATCCAGACTTACATTTTCGGATAACTCGCCATTTGTTGGCCATTCGTCCACAGATGCTTGCTGGTCCAAACTACTCATTTCCTTCCACAAACCAGGTGACTCCGGATTGGACACGGATTGGTCGAATTTGGAAAACTTGTCGTTCCCGTCGTTGTCCGGGGCAGTTGCCAAGCTTCGTTTACGTCTTGACTTGCTCGTGTGATTGACTTGGAGGTGCATGGTCATGAGTTCGGCCGAAGACGTACGGAAAGGGCAAAAGATACACTCGCTAAGCTTCACGTCGCTTTGTTCGTTTTCGAGTTCGCCAAAACTTGACATTCCATCGTCTTCAGAACCGCCCAAACCAGGAGAAATGCGTCTCGACAAATCCAGAGGAGCAGTTTCTGAAGTTGTTTCTCCGTCTTTCAGAGGTTGAACCATTCGACTCGTGGTCAAAGGTTTGCGTCTCGAGACCTTAGCCACTTTTGGAGGTGGAGATTCCCGTATCCAGTTGCCCTCTTGGTAAAGCGTGCCCATCATTCCCGACAGATAGCGATACTGGCTTTCCATATCGATGTCTTTCAAAGCGGATAGAGCTTTGCGGTGGTCTGATTGGTCAGGATGGGCCAACAGACCGAACGCTTGCTGATTGGTAGATCTGGAAGTGGGATCTGCGGCGGAGGTGCGGTGGTTGATTGGGCCGTGGCTTTGCTGATTTCTGCGCTGTTTGATGAGCATCGAAGTCCCAGAGGCAAGACTGTGGACAAAAGAGAGCAAAGATGAGTTCAACTGTAAAAATAGATACAGTATCTGTTTTAAAACATTGTCCATGCTTATAATCTCGTTGATAATGATGTTGAGTGGATTTTACTAAGGAGGCTTTAGAAAACATTGCTGTACAAGGAGTAAACTGAAAGTTATCAGTGACTTTATAATGGCACTTATCTGTTTTTGCAAAACAACTATTTTAATTATTTTCAATTTTAACACTACTGAGAGGTTAGTGTACTATGAAATGTAAGAAATAACTATTTTTATATCTTCTTTGTAGTTCCACAAAAATGCATATGACTGAGGCAAAAGTTAGAACACCCTCATATTTATCCTCACTTAAAGGTACATAATAAAAATCTGCTTCTATGCTTTGAACAGGCTTGCATGGCCACAACAAAGTGGTCTGTTGTTCGCCCTGGAAAAGGGCCAGCTCACGTTTGTTCCTATAGAAAAATGGTCAGTGTAGCTGTATTTTTTCACATTATGGCATCAAATGTATTTGGACCCTTTCAAAATTCAAATTCTGGCAAATTGTGTAGTAGTCTTTTCACCTTCAAGAAAGTTACAGTGCACTTTCACAATGGATCAAATTACAAGATGTATTACACCTGGTGCTCACAATTAGTAGATTTTTACTTTTAATTTAATTACTTATAAAACACAGTATATTTGAACTTTTTGTTTTAGATAATACAAATTTTAGCACGGGTAGAATTAGGGTGACTAGACATCCTAAAATATTTGAGCGTTCATTGGTTTAGCTTCTAGTGGTTATTTTAACCCTTTACAAAGAAATAAGAAGGCAACTCCAAACTCTATTGTATAATGCTGTGGTCCATGTAATCTGTCAAAATGTGTATTTGTCAACTGTTTTACTTAGATCATAAGGATTTATACTGAACAGAGACAAAAAAAGCGAATTAGCAGAAGGTTGGTTGGTGTACACTAGTAACCTGCCTTTTTAAATATAAATCTGTCTTATTATCTGCATACATTGCTGTTTAACTATGCGCTCCATTGCATTTTGACTCTGTTTAAGCACAATTTGGGTCAAACAAATGGTCAGATCAAAAGCTTACTTTTCTTTTAAGCAATTAAAACAGCTAATGTCAGTCAATGGGACATTATTTATATTATTTATCCAAGGATTTCTTTGGTCGATCATAGAGATGCACCGATCCGATACTGGGATCGAATATCGGTGCCGATCCAGGAAATTTTGCTGGATCGAGTATCGGCTCCATGATATCGGTTCAGCCGATATCCTAGTTGTGTTTAATTGGACATAATGAGTCTGATTTATGTCTGATGTTGATCCAGAATGTCTCATAATGTTTGACATTTTATTCTTTCTCTCTCTCTCTCTCTCTCTCTCTCTCTTTCTTTCTTTCTCTTTTTCTTTCTCTCTCTTCTCACTCTCCTCTCTTTTCGCTTTCTCTTTTCTTCTCTCTAATTCTCTCTTCTCTCTACTACTCTGTCTTCTCTTCTCTTCTTTCTTTCTTTCTTTCTTTCTCTCTTTCTCTCCTCACACTTTCTCTTTCCCTTTCTATTTCTCTTTCTTCTCTTCTCTCTCTCCTCTCGCTCTCTCTCTTTCTCTCTCTCCTCTTGCTCTCCCTCTCGTTCTCTCTCTTCTCTTTCTTTCTTCTCTCTATTCTGTCTTCATTCTCTCTCTCTCTTTTCTCTTTCTTCTCTCTTTCTTCTCTTCTCTCTTTCTCTCTCCTCTCTTTGTCTCTCTCTCTTCTCTCTCTCTCTCTCTCTCTTTCTTCTCTTCTCTCCTCTCTTTCTCTCTCTTCTTAAGTTGTTCAGTTTTGTCTTGCTTATATAAATAACACTTATGATCAAAAGTCTTATGTTTTGAAAAGGAAAAAGAGCTATTTCAGTCCTTACACAAGTATCGGTTGATATCGGTATCGGCAGATGCTTAATTCTAAAGTATCGGGATCGGTATCGGAACTGAAAAAGCTGGATCGGTGCATCCCTAGTCGATCACAGCCCTATTATAGTGATTTCATTGTACCGTACCTTTTCTTCCTCTGTAAAGTATTTTGGGGCTTATTTATCAAGCATTTTCTCACATACAAAATAGGTTAGGTGGAACAAGCATTTAACACAACTGACAATTCCTGAAATTTTGATGAGGTGCAGATCTGTTTAGTAAATTTAGTGCAAATGCTCACAAAAAGCACATGTATTTTTTCAATTTGCACTCACAACTTAGCACCTGGATTGAAAAAAAGCCCTTTGCATATATTCAATGTTCCTAGATAAAACTCAAGCAATGTGTATGATTACTAAGCATCGTGTAAAAACTGTCTCCACTTCTGTTTCTTTTTCTGTTTAGATTCTGACCTGTGTCCCAGTCCAGCGCTGAGCCCGGATGAGGCAGCGGCAGCTAAAGCGTTCCTCTGCTCCCTGTGGTGCCTCTGCAGGTGGTACTTCAGAGAACCAGACTGAGTCCCAGCGTAGTCACAGTGAGGACACTTGTAAGGACGCTCACCTGCACACAAAAGAAACAGTACAATAAATGACAGAAAAGTGAAAAACAGGCGACAAGGCTCGTGAAAAAACACCTCCAGCACATCCAATCTACATCCGGAGATTCAAACGGCCCACGCTCCATCGCTTTCAGCTTTCAGAGCATGTCACAACTCTCATCCTCTCCTTCATTACATCATCGGTAGGAAAATCACCACAGCATTTTGTCCAAATCTAAGTACAAAACACCTGTAAACTTCCAGGTACTAGGAGAATTGGGGGCAGTTCCCAAAACCAGAAAGTATGAAGACACCCATTCAGTGAACAGGAGCGAAGTAGTGTGTTGGCAGGGTTGGGGAGTAACAGAATACATGTACCGCCGTTACATATTCAGAATACTATTTACGAGTACTTGTATTCCATAACTGCTTTTCTTGAAGTATTTAGAAAACAGTTAGTTTGATAAAATTTCAGTTCATTTTTCAAAGAGGAACAGTTTACATGCAGAGAACATGCACTGGAAGCTCACGAAGGATGCGATGTATGAACTGTTGTAGAACAAAGCTTGCGTTGTGGTGACGAGATTACTAGCAATGGGTTTTCATAAGAAACACATACATACATTTTGTAATTTCAAGTTAACCTAATTTGCATTTCAATACAAAAGGTTCCAAATAGTCAGATTACAGTACCTAAACTTTTAGATACTTATATACTAGTATTTAGTATTCTTTAGCAGAATCCATTTTCAATGTTTTCTATTTAACAGAACCAACCTGAGTTGAGATAACAGACTATGGTAGCACTTTAAAAGACCTCCACGGTACCTACCAGTTAAGTACCGTGTCAGTTACTAGTAACTAACAGTGACACTTACTAGTACTTACTCTGGTACTTACTGTGGTACTTACACTGGTACCTAGAGTGGTACTTTGAGTGGTACTTGTACCAGCAGTTACTGGTACATACCAGTGGTAGTTACTGTGGTACTTACACTGGTACCTACAGTGGTACTTTGAGTGGTACTTGTACCAGCAGTTACTAGTACATACCACTGGTAGTTACTGGTACTTACTGTGGTACTTACACTGGTACCTACAGTGGTACTTTGAGTGGTACTTGTACCAGCAGTTACTGGTACATACCACTGGTAGTAACTGGTACTTACTGTGGTACTTACTGTGGTACTTACACTGGTACCTACAGTGGTACTTTTACCACCAGTATTGGCATGCTGGTATGGTCGTAGCCATACCAGCATGCCAAAGCCTGATCCAGTCAGATCTCAGAATCTAAGCAGGGTTGGGCCTCGGCAGTACTCGGATGGGAGACCACAGAAGAACCTCAGGTGCCACAGTGGGGCAACTTCAGTGGCACTTACTACAGTTGTTGACAGTCAACTACTGTAGTAAGTACCACTGAAGTACCAGCATGTGTCACTTTAGAACAGGTCCCGTTGTTACTAGTACTTAACTGTCAACTACTGTAGTAAGTACCACTGAAGTACCAGTATGTGTCACTTTAGAACAGGTCCCGTTGTTACTAGTAGTTGACGGTCAACTACTGTAGTAAGTACCACTCAAGTACCAGTATGTGTCACTTTAGAACAGGTCCCGTTGTTACTAGTAGTTGACTGTCAACTACTGTAGTAAGTACCATTGTAGTACCACTATTTACCATTATGTATCATGGTATTTATCAATAAATGTTGGAATTAAGCTAAGATTGTTGTAAATTGGTTTCTGTTGTTTTGTTTACTGAAACAAATAATTACTTTGGTATTTGTCAATACCCAATATTGTTTTGACATAAATAAAGACATTGATGTTTTTTTAACACTTGCATTTTATTGTTATTCATAATTTATAAGCTCTACTTTTTTAATTTAGTACCAATAATACCACCACTGAAACATATGTGTGTGCCACAAATTATTAAAAGTGGTAAGTGTACTAATAGTTACCACTGTAAGTACCAGTCACTGATGACACAAGTACCACCTTAAGTACCAGTGTAAGTACTACAGTAAGTACCACAGTAAGTACCAGTAACTATCAGTGTTATGTACCAGTAACTGCTGGTACAAGTACCACTATAGGTACCAGTGTAAGTACCAGTGTAAGTACCGCAGTAAGTACCACAGTAACTACCAGTGGTATGTACCAGTAACTGCTGGTACAAGCACCACTCAAAGTACCACTGTAGGTACCAGTGTATGTACCACAGTAAGTACCAGTAACTACCAGTGGTATGTACCAGTAACTGCTGGTACAAGTACCACTCAAAGTACCACTGTAGGTACCAGTGTAAGTACCAGTGTATGTACCACAGTAAGTACCAGTAACTACCAGTGGTATGTACTAGTAACTGCTGGTACAAGTACCACTCAAAGTACCACTGTAGGTACCAGTGTAAGTACCACAGTAAGTACCAGAGTAAGTACTAGTAAGTGTCACTGTTAGTTACTAGTAACTGACATGGTACTTAACAGGTAGGTACCGTGGAGGTCTTTTAAAGTGCTACCCAGACGATTTATGTTGTCTTCTTTTGATTTCATGTCTAACATTGACTTTGAACAGGGTCATTCAAATGGTGGTTCATGACCAAATGTGGCCTACTGAGCACAATAGGCTGTCTTTGCTGTTCTTAGTGCACTACGTTAGCTCTCTTATTCAGTATCCTAGCACAGTATTCATCATTTGAACAAGCCAAAGGTTAAGACCTTGTAGAACTGGTTTAATCCAGGTTCAGATTTTGTGATCTAGTCTTGTTCAAGATGGCCTATGCTTGATGTAATACAAATATAAACTAGGTTTAGTCCTAGTTTAGGATTGGGTCTGGTCCCATTCGTGGTCTTATCTGCTCAAGTCTGGTTGTTGATTGGGTTTGTTTTGGCTTAGTCCTATTTCCATCCTGTTTTTAATAGGGGTGCACCGATCCACATATCATTGAGCTTTACGTTTACACTCCACATTCCTGGACGACACCTAAATGCAGCGATTGGCTAAAAACTGTGAAGCAAACTGACCTCAATATGACAAAAGCAATGCAAATCTCACATCATATTTGCCCTTTAACCAGGCCTAAAACAAGAAAATACAAAAAATAACCTATTGGATCAGATATTGATTACTGTCACATCATTTAAATACAAAAAGAAAAAAGACCTTTAGTGACTCATACATATTCCTGAGCTGTTAAATAAGCGGTGCAGTTTTACATGTGAGATACAGGTGGCAGTGTAAGCTCACTTACACTTGACACCGGCAAGAAAAAAGAAGAAGGAGGAGGAGGGACACGAGCTCAGGCATCAATATCACAAATTGTATTACATGTGAAAAGCATTAATGAGCCTATTCACAGTAAAATTACCCTCTAAGGAAAATAATTTGATTTGATGCCAGGGTAATCTCAAGGGCCTGCAAAAAAGCATGTATGGAAAATGGGGGAAATGATTCGAAAAGAGAACAAAAAGAAGTGCAGATATAGGCTGGAATTATGCTGCAGATTGTAACGAGATTTGGGATTTTATTTCGTTATTTACAGCGGGATTCGGTTGCACATCGGGAACAACAAGGAAATTTAATCTGGTAAATATACAGTAGAGCAAGAATCTAATGTTCAAAGATAGGTTTAGGGACATAATATGGGCAGATCAATACAGAAATGTATGTTGACTGTTATTGATATTTATAACTGAAAGTAAAAAGGACATTTTGCATTATTTATCATACGGTTGTAATGATTAATCGACTACTTGTGACCAGATGACTATAAAAAATAGTGCACAGTATAATAGAAATACGCTACATTTAATAACGTGCATTATTTGTGTAGCTCTTTCCTTCAAACATGCCTCTGAGCTCTTGCCCCAGAACTAATGAAAAAGTGTAGTAAAGCACATATGACAGCCAAGTGTTTCCCACATCAGGAATTGAGTTAGATGAATGAAATTACAGTCAAAGTGATCTCGCCTGATATTCTAATGCTGCAAAATGAGTTTGAATGATTTAAAAACTTTAAAACGGTCCAAAAGATCTCAGAAATCTACCAATGACATCACAGATCTGGGACATTTAGTGTTTTCTAAGGCTCAGAGCGGAACAAATATATCTGATATAAGATTCAGGTCAGAATAGTCTCAATGCAAAGACCAGTCTAATTTCTAGACACTGTGCCATCAGCACTGATTTCTCTGCTCAAAGTTGCACGCTATTTACAAACACCTGCTGTCAAACCAATCACACTGCTGCTCTCCTCTCTCACCCTCTCCTTTCATCTTTCTCTCATGTTTTTTTTTTTTTTCTCTGAAAGTTGCCATTTCATAGTCACAGAAAGTACATAAAAATATATTTTAGTGACTGTTGACTGTTGGACTGCAACAAGTCGACTGATTATTTGCAACTAACTGTTAACTTACTGTAGACAGACTAGATCAGGGGTGTCAAGCTCAGGCCCGGGGGCCAAATTCGGCCCTCAAGAAGATATCTTGTGACCCCTGAGCAGATTCAGATTATTATTGATAGTGGCCCCTTATATTGCTGAGATGTGACTATTAAATGTAATATGCACTGGAATGCAGCAAAAAGCAAACAATCTGTCCAAAGTTTTGTTGCAATGAAAGTATGTACAATATAATGTAAAGCAATATATTGAAATGCGATACAATACAATCTGGATATACAGTAAATGTGATATATTAGCTTTATACAGCCCTATTGCCATATTTGAATTTAACACAGAGGGACCTAGATTTAAAAATGTTTGACACCCGTGAACTAGATAGATAGATTGATAGATCGATAGATCGATAGATCAATCGATCAATAGATAGATAGATAGATAGATAGATAGATAGATAGATAGATAGATAGATAGATAGATAGATAGATAGATAGATAGATAGAAATGAGAAGTCATAATGAGAAAAGGTCATTTTAGTGAAAAAAAAATAAAAAAGTTACAACTTCATGAATTGAGAACATATTATCTTAAGTTTAGCAGATTTCACTTGGTAAATTTAATAGTTTGCCAGTGGAACAAGACTTTTGTATTAAAAAGATCATGTTGTTTTTCAGGGTGCGTTGTGTAAAGGTAATGTTTATTAAGGACAATGTACAATTACATTAAGCACAATGGCAGAGATGCTTGTACCAGATTGTAGCTTACAGCTAATTTCCATCTGTAGTCCTGGGGAGGGGAGAGGGGGGCACATTGGACATGTGTAAGATGTGTAAGATGCGTGCATTCTCTGAGGTTGCATCTAAGCACAGGCAGCTTGTTGAATGTGAGAGGTTCAGGCAAAATTCTCTCGCACTAGTTGGGCGGAAGTGACAGTTTTATTGTGATTCTTTGTATTTTCTTGCATAACCTCTCTCTTTTGCTGTTACACATCAGACTGATTTTGTACACTGAGTTCAAAGTTCAGTTGAGTAATAAAGACTGGTGCAGTGCCACTAAACGCCAAAGATGGTGCCCTTGTTCTAAAAATAATAAAATAAAAATAATAAACACTTTCAAGAACTTGTATGTCACATGCTTCAAGAATAAATACTACTGATCCATTGATGTAGTTTTACACGTATGAAATCAAGACATTTAATGAGTCTAAACATTTTTTAAGCATCAGTCAGTTACCTAAAGTCTCACATCGTCCAGCTTTTTGCAACCTAAACAAATGATCAAGTATTCAAAAGAAACAAACAACAGAATAACCAATCATTACCAAAATACTGGTTAGTTATAGTTGTTTGTAACTTTATCTGGGGTTTAAAATGTGTTGCTGAAAGCCAAAAGCTAACACACAGCCTGTTTTTGTCAGTGCAAAGTCTCAACCGCAGCTCACTCCATTACAACGCGAAGATGGATCGAAAGTACGCATCATTAACCAAACTGTTTGTGAGCCGAGCAGCTAAATTTTAATTTAATTCACGTTCATTTGTCAACAGTGTTCACAGCAGCTTCATTAATATTGAATATGTATTTTGTCATATGTTTTTCTTTCTTTCTTTCTTAAGCTTCATTCAATATTCAACCATTTTAGCTTAAAAAAAAAAAACCTACAGGAGATGAGAAAATGAGGTTGAAGTCCACATCGGTCGGCACGTTGGAGTTTCCATTACAGCGACAGTGTCAGGATTAAATTGACAAACGGTCCGATGAGTTAATGGGGCTTTTGCATTGCCTTGGTAATTCCCTGGGTAATATTGTCTGCATCTAATTTCATAAACTGCAGCTCTTGTACTGTATATACGTCATACTGTATGTTGTTATGGCAAAAAATTCAAGCTGCTGTTTTACTGTAATGAAGAACATAATAATCAAAATAACTTAAATTCTTTGTGTTGTTTTGTTGCAGTAGCAGCTAAAAACTACATAAACCGTGATCCAGGGTTGCCAGATTTGCAGAAAGCAACAAGCGTCTTGAAAACAAGCCCAAAATAAGTGACCTCAACCCTTAATGAAGACTTTTAAACATGAAACTATGCTAAAAGTTCATGTTTCTGTCATTAGTGGGTAGATTTTGTGGCTTAAACCTGGAAACATGTCCATAAATTACCATGTTTCTGGCGTCAGAGTGCCAGTCATAAGTAAACCCCAAAGAACATAACACGCGATTGTCCAAATCTACAAGCGATTTACTAAAAAGACAACCTGAAGAAATACGACTTTCAAACCCTTTTTGTCTTAATTGTTTCACACTAAAGAATCTTTAAAAGCTACATTATGAAATGTACATATTTGGAGGTTTTAATTCTGTTCTAACATTGCTTTCTCATCAAAAACGCAGCTTGAATTCTGTCTAAGAGATACTATTCTTTCCCCTCTGAGCCTCAGAAAACACTGTTCTAAATGTTCCTGATCTGTGATGTCATAGGTAGATCTTGGAGATCTTCTGAACCTTAAATCATCCAGACTCACATGGAGTATTTGTGCAGTGTATCAGGGAAGATCAGATTCATTATGTATCTATTTTCAGCCAGTAGGTGGGGTTGGTGTGAAAAACACATCAATATCGTTTGTGCTTTATGCTTTTCTTTTTAGTTCTAATACTGTAACATAAGCCTTACTGTGCACTACACTGTTAAAATTAATGTAATATTTTATTTATAGACAAAATTCACGCTGAGTACGGCCATCCTGCTTTACTTCAAAAGTGTTTAAAGATGCACTGTCACTTTTTGAGTGAGAAAAGTCAACTACATGATTCAGTAGAAACAGAAAGTTCAAATCTTACTCTGGGACATTCTGAGTGGAACATACAGCAAAAGAAACAGCTTTTCCATGAAAACATAAGGAAGGCCTCCTCCAAGCCAGTTAACACTCAATGTTGTGGTCATGCAAGCCTGCTCACAGTAAAAAGACATCTAAACAAAAACGAGCTTTTATTCAAGTTTATTTTTGGTCAAAAAGTTGCACAGTGCACCTTGAAATGTGGGTTAATGTATGTAAGAATGACAATTCCATTATGAGAAGCCGGTATGTGGCCATATCTGCTTGTCAAAGTCTGACCCCGTCAGATCTCAGAATTTAAGCAAGTTAGGGTCTGGTAAGTACTTGGATGGGAGACCACTAGAACACCAGGTGCCACAGTGGGACGACGGGAGTGGATTGTCATTGTGTCCTTGAGCATGGCACTTAAACCACATTGCCTCAGTGTCTGCGTACACTGGGTGAGTGGATGCTAGATTGTAAAGTGCTTTGAGTGCCTGGAAAGGTAGAAAAGCGCTAAATAAATAGACCATTTATTTAGTCACAAAATACTCAGTATCTTCAACAAGTTATATTTTGTAGAAGATAACCCTGAGTTGTGATCTACGAAGGTCCCACAGGACTTCGAAAGTGCTTAAAACCGATGCTTGCTGTTACAGGCACCTCAGAGCAGTGTGGGACCGGTATAAGAGCCATGCAGGTCTGCGGAAAGAATCTGCAAGAAGTCTATTTGTCCTGGAGACCACAGCGGTCTGGTGTGGCTTCCAGGTCATTATGCGAGCGTTCACGTGAATCCGCGGACAAGAGTTGGTGTAACAGGCAGTTTGCAAGAAACTCACCATCTCGTAACCCGAACCGCCTCACAGTCAGTATATACCCAGTGTCAGGGAAACTTTATCAGAAATCATAGAAGGAAATATCACACAGCTGACTGCTTTGATTTAATCACTATTTACATCACGTTTGAAGCGTAAAGTGTGAGCTCAAATATCAGAATTTATTCCCTTGACCTAGAAAACCTTACTGCATTTTGATCTATTATGTCATATTCTCTGTCAGTACTAGACACAGAAGACAAGGCTAGTGTTTTTGCCAAAGGACACACCAATAACGTGCACGCCTCTGAGGATTTGAACCACTGAACTTTGACTAACCAGATCCAATAGTACTACTTCCATCAAAAATAATCACATTCATTTTATCATTTTTAGCTCGCTTCATACAGTCCTCTTAAACTTCTTGTGTAGCAGATAATTCAGAGCGTGACATTTTTCCCATAATCCTTCAGGACAGTGTAAAATCAGGTTTAGTAAGTGAACTGCAGTGCATTTAACACACCCTGAGGCGAGCTACTTAAACTCGGGCCCTGGTGATATGAGCGCAGACTATGATTAGCACTGGACACCTCTCCTGGGTCCAGCACTAACACTTCAAGCCATGAGAAGATTCTGCTGCACTGTAAAACAAAATACAACAGCTACACGTGGATTTCGACTAAGATTACAAGGACAAAATCAGTTAACTAAACAATGGCCCTGTTTCAAATGTGTTTACTCCATCACAAACTTAGTCACAGAGGTCATAACATCCAAGTCACAAGAAAGTCCAAGTCAGAGTGTCATCAGGGTCAAGGAAGTCAAGTTAAGTCAGCTATAGCAAGCCATCTCAAATGAAGAATTAAAAAGGACTACTCTTGTGACCACCTAGTGTTGTTTTCAATGCATAAATGTCTTCAGAAAATGTAATTTACAACAACACAGATGCACCGCCAACAAAAAGGGGAAAAATGTGCAAGGTGTGTAGTTAAAGCTCATCAAAACTGATTAAAACCTGATTAAAATGCCTTAAAACAGCCTTGTCCAATCAGGATAAATTATTTTCATCTGCTGGTGCATAATCCCATCTCTTTTTGTGCGATTCTAGCTCTGTTTCAAATCTCACCTGCCGCTTCCATTGGATGTAATGTGAAAGTGTTTTTTCTAACTAATGGGACCCGCGGGTGTTTGCACCTCAAGCTCTGCCGTCACGTACATGTGCAAGGCACGTTCATCTGTCAGACAGATGAACAAGCTGCATTTTAAAGCTAAGACATCTGAGACCAAATTTAAACATTGGAGAAGTTACATTAAAAGGTGTGAGAATGTATAATCGTCTATTTTTGGACCCGGAGTTGGATATTTTCTGTTCTGTACTGTATTGACCACACTCAGGCAATACCAAGTAATTAGTCTCAAGTTAAGAAGAGTCAAGTCACAAATCAGGTCAAGTCTTTTAGAATCATAAGCCAAGTAAGTAAGCCTGAAAAGTGACTCGAGTCAAGTCGGTCTCCCACTTCCGCTTACTCAAAGTTGTATTTTGAGTAATTTAATCAGTCCTGAGTTTGAGTGATCATGTAGAGGTCAGGACTGTCTCACATTCAAAAACAATTTTCATATGCTTATGCTAGTCTTAAAGTGAAGCTAAAAACTAAAACAACTTTTTTGCTGTTAAACTGTGTATGTAGTAGAGATGCACCGATCCGATACTGGGATCGGATATCGGTGCCGATCCAGGGAATTTTGCTGGATCGGGTATCAGTTCTATGACATTGGTTCAGCCGATACCATTGTTGTGCCTATAATTGGGCACAATGGGACTAATTTAACGGCTGATGTTCATCTAAAACATCTCATGATTGACATTTTATTTTCATTAAGTTGTTAAGTTGCAACTTGCTCTATAAATAATAGTTACATAACACAATATGACCAAATGTCTTATGTTTTGATAAGAAAAATAAGGTATTTCGGTCCTTACACTGGCATCGGTTGATATCAGGTATCGGCAGATACTTAAAGCCAAAATATCGGAATCGGAACAGAAAAAGCTGGATCGGTGCATCCCTAGTATGTAGAGTTTAAATAGTAACTTTAGTGCAAACTGAGCAGATTATTCAAAATAATCACAAACCTTCTGTGTCTCATGTTTATGACATTTGAAATCAAAATGAAGTGTTACGTCTTCTTACCTGTGTGGACTCGGAGGTGGACTTTGAGGTGGTGTGAGGATCGAAACGCTTTTCCACAGTATGGACAGTCTTTGATGCCGCGGCCACGCACTCTCTCCCTCGGCAGAGACGCCATTGAAGAAACCACGCTGAGACCGTTTTCTCCTTAGGGAGACATAGAAAAGCAGTGTTATGTGTAGGGCTGTATAGTCCACCAAAGAAATTCTTAGTAAAGACATGCACCATCAACCTAACCTGGCTCACGCCAGATGGATCTGTGTTGAACTCCAATTTGAGTTCTTCCACAGTATCCATCTGGAACTGGACTCCCTGAAAGCTTTCAGGAAAAGGCAGGGCGTTTAGTAAAATACTTTGAGCTGATTGGGTGAGCAGCCTACCTTATTTACGCTTACCCAATCACAGCATCAACTCTTAATGGTGTATCCAATGTCCGTGCGGGATAGACCAAGTACGTGTCACACATACTGCTCTTCTTTCAAAAATAAATTACTTCTTATTTCTGCTAAAACCGCATCAAAAGCAGCAGAAACACATACATCCACGGGAGCTCTTTGTTTAGCTTGACTGGGCCTCAAAACCACGCTGCTATGATGTGAGTGGGCCGAAACACTGCTGTTTCGGACTCTCAAACCAATCGGGCGGCTGGAAGGCCAGATGGTTTATCTCATGTTTGTGAATTCACAAATATAGCGAGATAAACCATCTGGCTGGCCAGGTTATCATCAAACAATAATCGCCTAAAAACACTATTAACAATGTACTTAATATTTAATTTTTTGCATATCTGGAAAACATAATTTACAATATTATTTAAAATTGTATATACAGTATTGCCCACACCTACTTCTAATTTAAATTAAAGAATTTGTTGACTAATGCACATTTTGATCAACTAAGACTACAATGACCAATTTGTGTAACTCCTAATTTTTCATTCCCAACAGTCCACATGATCGGTGAGCAGAAACAATCAGTTAAACCAAATTTTACCTTTATAGTTTGAGATGGCAGCGTGAAATCCAGTTGTCAGCGCGGATTGTTGACTTCCAAGTTTGCTTTCCTGCCTGCCATCGCTTTGCTGTGATCCGCTGCTTCCACCGCTCTGCTCCTGGTGCCTGATTGTCTCACTCAACCCATGTCCTCCTCCTACACCTCCTCGACTTTTCCCCATCGCTTCTTCATCGTTTTCCGTTTTGAGCCCTCTTTGTGCGTGAACTCTAGCGTGGACTACAACTTGCTGCAGACTCGCGAAAAGTTTACCGCAATCGGGGCACTCCCAAGACCCTCCATTGCGCAAAGCAACTCCGGTTTCTTCCCTCTGGTTGACTCCTCCTAGATAGCCTCTGAGTTGATTAGCTTCCCCGATTATGGCGCTCCTTCCTGGGCCTCTTTGACCTCTTTGCTGGGGTCTTGTCTGTTGTTGCTGCTGCTGTTGTTGTGCGACGGCAATGCTTCTAGCCACAAGTTGCCACCATGCTGCTTGATCGCTAGTGTCTGAAATTGCTCCAGGATTCTCGCTATTCTTTCTCTGTTCACTTCCTTGCCCGCTGATGCTGTTACCGTTTCCTATTTCGGCTACCTGCGCCACAGCCTGAAGCCTTTCCATACAGCTACCTCCGCTACCATCACTCGGCAGCCCCAGATACCCCAATATGGCCGACTTACTCGAACCCATTCCCAATCTGCTCTCTCTGTCCGCTCGCCCTCGACCTCCTCCTCCTCCACGCTGGGCAAGAAGCAAACTTGAATATAATGCGTTTAGATGGCTACTTTGCGCGTTTTTAGCTTGCTGTTCTGCGTTCGCGGCTACTCCAGGTGCTCCCGCTAGCGCCGATTTCAACCCCAGCTTGTTAAGATGGACTTTCATGTGATTTTTGAGAAACCACGGCTCTTTGAAACCGCGTCCGCACACTTGGCATTTGTGGTCAAGGGAATCTTTGTGTTTTCGCATGTGTCCCTTCAAGAACCAAGACTGGGTGAAGCGTTGTCCACAAGTTTCACATCGGAAGGCTGGTACCGTTGGTGAAACCGTGCTAGCTGCACCCGAAGAAGCTACCGTTTGGCTTGGAGCAGGAGTGTGCGAAGGAGTCGGTAGAGGTGTTTCCGGGCTAGCAACAATCGGTCTTGACATGTAAAGAGGCGGCGCTTCACGAACCGGATGACTCTCTTGCAAGTGCGATGCTAAAATCTCCTCTTGGCTTGCTGAAAATGAGCAGAGAGTGCATTTGTAAGGGTTGTGGAGGATTCGGACGTGGCGTGCTAACTCAGAAGCCGTGCGAAATTTACCCTTGCAGGCATGGCAGCGAAATGTGGGTGTGGTCGCAGTTGAAGCAGCCTCTCCAAATTGAATAGATGAGTATGGAGAGATTATTGGATCTTCAGTCAATGGAGGAGTAAGTGCTGTGCTGGCATCCAACAGAAAATTTTGATTCGAGTCAGATTGTAGCCCATCTAACTCCTTGATATCCGACTCATCATCTTGCGTCAGATGAATCAAGTTGGCTGGCAGTAAGTGCTGATTTGATTGACCTCTGTGCGTTGATTCCTTGTGGTTTTGTTGGACTTTGAGATGCTGTTTTAGCGGCACAGAAGGCAAGCTTGTCCGGTAGATTGTAGAAGCTCGCCTGTCCAAAGTGTGTGCCCGAGCATGGAGAGATAAAATACTTTGAAAACGAAATCTTTTCCCGCAAACGTTACAAGGGAATCTCAATGCTGGACCAGAAGATGACGCAGCAAGTCCTGGGTGAGGTTTGGTCGGGATGGTTTCCTTTTGGAAAAGTTGGAGATCCAGTTCATCGCTGATCTTTTGCCCAGATGAAATAGCGACTTCAAGTGCTCCAAAGCCAAGGGGAGGAGCTGAAGGTGTTTCTGGAGGAGATGAGTCCAAGATGGGGCTGCGATCCGCCTCTTGTCCGCCTGCTCCTCCAGGAAACAGAGCCACAGCAGGAGTAGGAGAAGCGGGAACGCCATCCAAGCTTTCTTCGTCCTCATTTTCGATGCCGTCCTGGTGGTTTTCGTCCACGTCGAGGGCATAAGGAGAGAGGGGGAAGGACGGCGTGGTGCTGGGGCTTTGCGGGGAGGGTTCAGGGCTGTTGATAGGTAGGACATTGGGGCTGTCTGGAGGAGAAGGCTGCGCTTGAGGGCTGTGGTCCAAAGAAGGCAAAGTGGGGGGAGACTGGGAGAGATCATGGGAGAGGGACAGGAGACACTCTGGCGGAGAATCCATCCTCTGTGAAAACAGACAAAAACAGAACATTTAAGAACTAGTGTTAAGTTTAATTTTCTGTCCATTTGACTCGTCCAAACACAAATCACCACACTTTTGTTATTGCTTGCATTTTTCATAAGCTGGTAAAAAAAAATTATAAAGATACAACAAATATATTCTCTCAAGTATTCAACCTAGTCTCCGAAGAAAATCAAGAAATAGAAAGAAATGTCAAAAACGTATGATAAGCATGTTTTCATGCCTTTTTTATGTCAATATGTTACAAAAAGCCAAAACGTAAAATAACCTCAAATTGGCATACAAACGTGCTCATGATACGTTTTTGACATTTAGTTGTACATAGATACAGTCGGCATCAAAGGCCACGCCCACTGACAGACCTCCGTGGGGGAGACTTAACACTGAGAGTAAATCAGAACAACAGCTTTTTCACTCACTACAACTACAACAGCAAATGTGGACTTAAGGAAATATACTGTGTCAAATATAGAGATGAAGACATGGAGATGAATGAAGTGATCCAGCCTTCCAACTATGTAAATATATCTAACGATGCTAACGGTAACTGTGGGCTAAATGCTAACATGATGCTAGCTTTCTGTTTACTTTTCTGACAAAATGCCACATCAACAACCTCCAATTAAACTTGTTTTTTAGAAGAAGTAAACAGTTTCGCTTCCCATACTATGACATAATAAGGCATGAGACGCTTACCCCCTCAGCAAGCCACGCCGACTAAATATGACATGTTGCCCACTGTATCTAGAGACCGTGTTGCAAATATTATTCAACAATATTTTTAAATCTGTGTCAGTGTGCAGTTTTATTTAACAGGAGAGATTCTATTTAATACAATAACTTTTCTTACAACTAAAATGAAGAAAACCATTGCTCAGTTTTATGTATGACAGTTTTTGAACACGTTTATAATTTGTAATCATTAAAACGTACGGAATGTAATTGTGCACATTTGACAGTGCGTGTGTATTTAAGTGCGGCTTTTGACACATAAACGCAATGTGCCTACGCAGTGTAAAGACTTTTGTAGCTGTGATTGACCACTTGAGTGCAGGTTTTGCTAATATTAGTTTTGATTTTTATTCCATGAACAAGATTGACATTTCCTCACGTTTGAAGTCTGCTTGGCTTAATGTTCTTGGTTATTTTTAATCGGAATCAGCCCTGCCCCAAAATTAAGCACAAAAATTTGTAGCTGACAATACAAGTTGCAAACCTTTTTTGTGTATTGTGATGCATCTTACGAATGACCTACTGATGAATATGTCAAAGAAGACTTTCTGCTACCTGTTTTCTGTTTTATTCATAGTGTTCTTTTCATCATTTCCAACTATGTTTCAGAGAATGAGCCCATTCACTGTTCATATACTACATTAAAAGGTAACATGTCTTTTTTTTCAATAATAACCAAAACCAAGGACACTTAAAATAGACTGAATGCATTATAAGAGGTTTGTAAATGTACTAGAAAAATGTTTTTTAAAAAAAAACAAAAAAAGATGTTAGATGTGGAGAACTGGGACAGAGTAGAGCAACTATAAATAAATGAATGCAAGCACTAAGGGCAATTTGATGGAGAAAGCGCATAGAAACATTTTTAAGAGGAGACAAGCTAAAAACTAAAAGGATTACAGAAAGACGCAAATTCAGGGTGTGTTTTTGACAAGAAAACCAGTAAGAATTATCAAAAAAAATATTCAGTTTAGCATAATGCAGCCCTTTTAAATCTGTGAAAAGGTTATATTTGCATGTGCATAATTAGTCTCCTTGTTAAACGACCTTGACCAAGATGGAAGATAGCCAGGAAAAGGCATAATAATAAGCAATGTAATTAGAATGCTTTTGTTACGGGCCCAAAATAAATAATTACCGTCGGCGTGTGTGATGTTATGCCATTCTTCAGTGGCTTGGATCTTGAGGGACACACCACAGCAGCCACCTCCTTCACTTTCCTGCAGAGAGATAAAGGCAAAGCGACATATTAAAGGCATTGTCAAAGACGTTTATGCAAGTTTGAGCTGGTGTGTTCGTGTGGTGAGATCTGTAATAGTGGGAATGTCAGTATGGTGAAAGTCCTGAAGTTATTCCTGTGCCAAGATGCTATTTTAATAAAATTGCTGTTGTTTCCCACACATACCACATATCAAAATGCCTTTCAACATTCCAACTGAGGGAGGAAAACTTTTTTTTTCTACTAATTTGAAATCAACCTTAAACAATAAATTGAAATTTGTAGTTCCTCGATTGACTTGCTAAAGGTTTGACATGTTATCTATTTTTGTTTGTCGTCTAGCACAAGGATAAAGTTAAGGTGAGGAATGAAACACAATTAGTGTTTCATTTGGATTAGGGCTTCGGGGAACAGAATGTTAAATTTGTATTAGTTTTCACTTTGGAATGCTAAGGTCATCCCTGGGCAAAATGCCGAATTGCCGATGCGACAAAGCGGTCTAATCATGTCTGTCTGAGTCTTTTTAAGGCAAAAACAGTGTATCTGTATGCTTGATGTCTCTCTGCTCTCTCTACCAATAGCGCATCAGGAGATGTTCTGGTCCCGCCCACCTGTGCACCAACTATTGCACTGGTCACAACCTTGATCAAGGATATAATCAGTGTGATTCTGGCATATAAGTAAGGAGTTTTGTCCAAAAACCCACAGCTTTTTATCTTTATTCTTCATACCAGCCAAACCAAAATCAAGGCCTTGTGACTATACTGTATATACAATCTCCCATAGAGATCAGAACATGTTTGTGTTGTGAATGAGTGCTGCTGCTCTATGACTGGTTCGATGTCAAAATCTAAGATGTGCCTGTGGTATTTGCCTAAAAGAGTTGATGAGATAAAACAGGGGTGTCGAACTCATTTTGACAAAGGGCCACATTGGCATCAGGGTCGTCTTCGAAGGGCCGGTTGTAGCTAAAATTTACCTAGATAATTATTGTATATTTATTGAAATTACTATTATTGAATATACAGTATATATCCACTGCAGTAGGAAAAAGGACTTGCTCTTTAAGTTTCAAGCAAATCATTTTATAAGGTTAAGACACCCACTAACCTCAGAATAAAGTAAACCTTATAAGACCTCAAGGGAAATGAGGTGGCGAGCCGTTTTGACACATGTGAGATAAAAGAATGAATCTGCAGACCTGATGGACAATATAGTATATATTTTACACATGTTGAATTGTGTGTTCACCCTTTAACCAAAAGTAATCAGTTCAACTGGATCAAGAATAGTCATCTTGTAGGATGATGGTCACTTCTGTCTTTGTCTAAACCATGGGTGGTCAGCCCAACAGTCAAGTTGACCATGGCTTAGACCAGGGCTATTCAACATAAGGCCCGGGGCCAAATCAGGTCCTGCAACCAATAAAACCAATCAAATTCAGCTCACAACCCACCTTCCAAAAATTAGAAAATATAACCTATCTAAGTTCTTATAATTACTCGTTTGATTCGGGTTTAGTCTTGGTATCAACACCAAGGCAACCAAGCAATTGCTTCAGCTCTACGTCCGTATCCAAATGTCTTTTGTACTTTATGTTTTCCACTAATAGTAGTTAGTTAGTTAGTTAGTTAGTTAGTTAGTTAGTATCAGACTATATAGAAATATGCTTTGCTTGAGGTCAAATAAAAATGGTAGCTCGTTGTGCACATTTGGCCCAGAGGTCATTGCCCACTAAAAAATCTGGCCCTCGGGAAAATAAAGTTGAATAGTCCTGGCTTAGACTAACAACTACTTCCATCACATCAACCTTCATGTGACACATCTGCTGAAGATACAAGTGACTGTTGAATCATGTAAAAGGTAATCAAATCTCACAATAATTAGCAACCAAACATGGTTTTCTATGTGTGTTACACCACCAGTTACTGATCAGATTGTGAGGGGGCAAGCTCTCTCGTAAGAAATATGCAGGTTTAGTCAAACTAACTGAACATAAAACAACTACAGGGATGTTTTACTGAAGACTGTGGTTAAACATTTAAAAAAGCAAACAGTGTGCCCCTAAAACAAATCTCTAACCGAATTGAAAATGTTAAAACAATAATACTTAACCAAGAATAATTACAGCTCTCCGACTGAAATATCTTCATCACTATTGTATTATCTTCCCGGAGACACGACCTTAATGATTTGTTTGTGTTTGTTGGTTTGGTAACAGGATGAAAAGTCTGACGCTGGGAGGTGGCCTTAAACGCATCGCACTAATAGCACACAATGATTACAGCTCAATTTGAATACGTTTGAGCGGCGCAGGTACAAAGCAGCTCTGTATTTCATCTTCCTGTTGGTTTGTGTATGAGAGAGAGAGAGAAGAGCACCTGTTCTACCTCCTGTCTGCATCTCCACTGTGCACAACATATGGGGCCATTAGAGCGCAATGGTGGCAAGTAACTAGGCATTTTTTACTCAAGATCTGCTCTTCAGTGGCTTTGTTTATCTGTACTGAGGAGTGGGCAAGATATTAAATTTTAGATATGTTTATAGGGCTTTATGCAACAAAAAACTAAATATGAAACACGTATATTATAAAAGTGGGTATAAAGATGATATTTCTGAACTTTTATTAGTAATGTGATGGATAGTTTACTTTTTCCAGACAACTTGCTAATAAATTTGTTATGAATTGGCGTATTATTGTCTGAATATTTTCGTCCACATAAACCAAACAATATTGAAATTGTCCATCCGTTCACTTTGCAAAGGCAGCAATCTAAGCAGGGAGGCCCTGACTTTCTGTCCACACACACCTCCTCCAGTGACGGTCCCGTCAACGTGTCCAACGTGGGCCTCTCACCCCTCACCAAGGAGTGATCCAAGAAGCATCCAAAACAAATGCTCGAGCCACCTCAGCTGGTTCCTCTCAACAAAGAGGAGCAGCGACTCTGCTCTGAGTTCCTTACCCTATCTCTAAGGGAGCACTCAGCCACCCTGCAGAGGAAACTAATTTGAAACGCTTGTTTTTGCGATCTTGTCCGTTTAGTCATTACCCAAAGCTCATGACCATAGGTAACAGTTGTAATGTAGACTGTCTGGTAAATCAAGAGCTTTGTTTTTTGAATCATCTGTCTCTTCACCACAGTGGTTAGGTACAGTACACTGCACCCATCCACCTGCCAATCTTATGTTCCATCTTTCCCTCACTCATGAACAAGACCCTGAGATACCTGAACTCCTCTACTTGGGGAAAGGCCACCCACCGGGAGAGAAGGCACTTTTTTAACAGTAACCTCAGATTTGGAGAAGCTGATTTGATAAAGTCATCAGCACAAGATCATCTGCAAACAACAGAGATGAGATCCTGTGTTCCCCAAACCAGACACCCTCTGGTCTCTGACTATGAAGAGGATGTCCAGTTTGGTAGCCACAGGATTGCATCTCTGCTGTTGAGGTATTGATTTTTGTCAATATTGCTGTATCTGCAGAAAGAAAAATCTGCAGACTAAACACTAGTTGTTTTTTCTCATCTCAAATCCAGTGCTCACCTGCAGTGATTCTGTATTTCAACACATAGTTTGAATTATAATCCCCTATAGTGTTTTTTTCTCAACTAATTATGTGTTTACCACATGATTAAAGTCAGATTCATTAGAATACTCCACTATAAATCCCATTTCACACTCCAATGCACTACACCCTGACTGGGTGTTTTTATTTGTACTTTTTCACTTACACTTCTACAGATCAATGCTATTTCACCCAGGTGGAGGGCAGCTAAAATTAATATTATTTAGTTGCAGTTTGCTGTTGTAATACAAATCATTAAAATACATTTTTATGTTTTATTAGTATTAGTATTTGTATTAGTATTAGTATTAGTATTAGTATTGTATTAGTATTTTAATTTTTTTTTTTTTTTCATGACAAAGTGCAATGTTATTAACAGGTAAAGCTGTTTTTGCTCACCATCTGGACTTCTAGTGTAATCAAAACCGCACAAATCCAGACCAAGACTTTTCCGAGATTACAGAGTCCTAACAAGACCAAGACCACTGAGGGTCAAGACCGAGACTAGACCAAGACTGTGGTCCATCGAGACGATATCGAGACCACGTTTGTAATTTTATACAATTATCAGTGCCTACATGATCTTACTGGCCCTGTGCACAGAAGTCAGTTGGATTATTTATTTCAAAAATGGTAACTTCCTGTCAGGATGTTCATTTCCTGTTTAGTTCTTTTCTATGGGGTTTCTCTGTGAGTGAGTTGTTGGTGGTTTTCTCTGAAAACATATTAAATACTTCCCAAATGAGGAAAATATTTCACCAAAGGATCAAAGTGTGTTTATAAAAAGATGTGTTTGTCTGTCAATGCTAATGCTAAAGTCTGACAATTTGAAAATAGACAGCTTCTATGCACAAGGTCAATACTGCAGTGCTTATTACAAAATGTGCCTGCGCTTCTGGTGAAAACTTAGCAGAGCCTGGTGGCAATGAAATGTGGGCTTAGGCTACATTCACAACACACAAAAGTTGCTCATTGTTGCACTTTTTGCCAATCGAACCAGCGCAGTAGAGACACATCTGCCTTTGGCCTGTAGAGGCGCTGTGGGACAGAAACACTTTACACCAGCAGCAAAGAAGACACCGGCTTTCTGCTACATCAGTGGCTACGGCTACATCTAAAACAAACATGCTGCTGAACTTTATATTTTGGTTTGTATAGATATTTTAATAATAAAGTCAAAATGCTACAAGTTGGAAAGATCGTTTGAAATGCCATGTTTTCCAAAAGGCAGTCCCACTTTTAAATAACCTTCACCCTTAGACATACACTACATGTAAGCGGCTCGCACCTGTCCTGCCGCCTGCCTAACATATGGAGCCATTAGAACACAGCCTGTAGACGTAGTAGCTCAGTAGTCTTAACTGTAGCGTCTTTCCTTGTGTTTGTACAGTATGAAAACAGAAGCCCACCTGCCTTCCCTCCTGTCTGAACATATGGACCATTACCTGCACCGTCACTGTTCTTCTTCACAGTCTTAAGTGTGTTTAGATTTTTTTTTAAAAGCCTTTAATCCACAAGTGTCCCCAAACAGGATGGGCGCGATGTTTGGACTTCCCACACACCCTTCCTCTGCGCAAACCAAGAGCGGCCGACAGGATGCAATATGGGACGCTAAATAATGCCAATATGAAGAAATGGTGATGTCGTTCTGTCGAGGGTTTTCCATGAAGGATTGTACACAAAAGCTGTTGTTATGGAGTGGTAGTTACAGTAATATGATGAGAAACAACATTGCGTCTATAAGATAAGAATATGACCAAAGGCTAGCACTAAATAACTAATTTCATTTAACATCTCTGAAATCATTATTGCACTGCTTTTGGAATCACACAAGAGAAGAATCTGCATGGAAAAGACTGAACTACAATTTTTCTGGAAAGTATTGTAATTGTATAATAGATTGGCCAATGCATCAATAATAGAACTCACTTTAAATTCCAGTCCAAAAAAATTGACAAATACTCAAAAGCCATATTCTATGGCAGTGTTGGTGCAGATTTAGAGAAATTATTTTTATACTGATGGAGAACAATACTTCAGATATTAAAGTGTTTCTCTTCAGTCACACATGCTTCACTTTGAGCATTAATCTTTTGAAATATAACAAGTAAATACAAACAAGTGGGAGGGGATAGGTGGTAGGTGAGAACGGGGATTTCTGAGCACTTGAGCTCCAGCTGAAGAACAATACAAGATTACTCCAACATGTATGTGAGTGGGCCGAAACACCGCTGGTTCGGACTCTCAAACCAATGAAGCTGCAGGAAGGCCAGATGGTTTATCTCGTGTTTGTGAATTCACAAATATCGTGAGATAAACCATCTGGCCGGCCAGGTTACCACTGTACAAGAATGTAACTTTTTCTAGTCTAGTTCCTCATTCTCAATCAAATCTCAAAGAGCCACAGTGATGTCTTTAAAGAGCCTTGATATCCTTGATATAACTTGACAATACGAGTCAAAGATTTTCAACTTAAATTTTTAAGTTAAAAAGAGAGAGAGAAAGTAATCTTATCTAAATATTGTTTTCCAATGGGAAGCAGTTTAGGATGAGAAATGAGTGAAAACAACCCTTTTATTGACATCATAATGTGGAACAGAGCATTTTCAACTTTGGAGATGCTGATTACTCAATTACTCACATTACTTAATTTGATTATAATTTTGGAGAGGAAACTACATTCAGAAATGTATTTGCTGCAATTCAGGTCAATACCATTTGCTTCTCATTGATCACTACTACATACAAATGCACATATGTTTCAGACGTGACCTTAGCGTGCTTATTGTCTCTGGTGTGTATTTCTTTTTTTCACTCCCAGTTGAGGTGAAACTACAGTAGCTCTCTCCTTCATTTGTATTTACAGTTGTGCAGTGTCAGAGCAGAAAACCACGTCAGCACTAATGGTGAAATATACAGCTCCACGCCGCATTCAGCTCACACACGCACACAGCAATTCTACAGCCACAAATGAATCCGATTTCAATAAATATGTCTGCGGACTTCCACACATACAGTACATGCAGAAATGTGCTAGGCCTAAGTCTAAGTTGATGAACGAGCAGCCAATAATGTGATTGCATTGTAAAATAACTCACAAAAGTGCTGAAATATCACTTAGCTTTTGTTCAGCAATTACTTTACAACGTTCAATTTTTGCTGTCTAAAAAACAGTACATTTTAAATTGAAACTTTTTGCAACTGTCCACATGTTTTTGTTTTGCTTGCTTTAATTATGTATTTTGAGCCTCCTAATTATTCACAACAATGTGTTATGAATGTTTCTTCACAAGTTACAGAAGCTAGTTGAGCCGTGTTGCTATGCTAATAAACGTTCGCTAACAGCACTGTCATTCCCCAATTTGAGTTATTAGTAGTGCTGTCAAACGATTAATTTTTTTAATCAGATTAATCACACTTTCAAATTTTGATTAATCACGATTAATCGCAGTTAATTGCTTGATTGGAAACTTTCAAAGTTATTCTATAAAAGACCACAAAATTTTGAAAATGACTGTTAGTTTGTCTTAACATTCAAATGTTTACTTGAATATGTATTATTATTATTATTATAATAAATTATTATAACAATTATTATTATTCGCGCTATACAGGTGGTTTATTCTCGTTGTGATTGTTCCTCTGGAAGGTAACTTGTATGTGGATCACCTTTGGCCATGGGCCATATGCATAATCATTGATATTTTGCGTCCCTTTGTCTTTAACGATGTTGACGGGTCTACATGCTGTGGTTATCCATTTAGCAAAAGCGTTGCTTAACTTATCTGTGTGCACGGCTTGGTATTGATGTAAGTTAGTAGCAGCGCTCTTGCAGCCGCTGACTCAAACACGTTTGGCTTTAAGGTGGTATTTCAAACTTGTTGTGCTTCGGTGAAAGGAGAGTTCATCATTGCAATATATGCACACTACCTTCGTTTTATCTAGAGTCCCGTCTGGATGTTCCGCCGAGTTCTGCCGAGGCGAACGCGTCAGTCGCAGTCTCCCCATTCATCTTTACATCGCGTATGCATTCACTTGAGCTACTACGCAGACCTAATAACAACCTGCGCCGCCGTCTTCCAGGTATCCCTCCGCGCAGTACGCGCTCCCTCCGCGCTGAAGCGCGTACTGAGCGGTCAAATTAAATAGTGCGATTAATCTGCGATAATTCATGATTAATGCGTTAATTTTTTATGATTAATCGCATGATTAACGCGTTAACTTTGACAGCCCTAGTTATTAGGCTACAAAAGTTGAGCTAACAAGCTAACAAGCTAACAATCGATCTTCTAAAAGCTAACACTAGTTGAGCCGTGTTGCTATGCTAATAAACGTTCGCTAATAGCAGTGTCATTCCCCAATTTGAGTCACTTAGGCTACAAAAACTGAACACAATTTTGACTTGGACAACTACACATGCGCAACTCAAAACTACATCTTTTAAAAATATTATTTATAAGAGTACAGTTAACATTATTTATTAATATTGATATTGATCACACTTATTTATCGCCATGTTTAGCTAACATTTAGCAGCCGGAACTGTCTTTATCGGGCATTTACGGTTTTGAAATACTAATAATCAGTTTTGCAATAATTTGCAATCTTTAGGGGGTTTAGTTTCATCTGTGTTTAGTTCAAATTTTAAAACAAATAAAACAATATAAGAGAAATAAAAGTTATGTTGGTGGTTAGCTAACAGCAGTGTCATTCCTTAATTTGAGGCATTTAGGCTACAAAATTTGAGCTAATGAGCTGACAATTATTTTCCTAATTAGTTTAAACATATATATAAATATATATTTTTATATATTATTCCCATTTGTCTAGCTTGATAAAGAAAGTGTTTTGTGTTGAGATCCAAACCTTGAACTAATGATAGGAGAACTTTTTGTCATTGGCGTTTTACCTTTGGTTAAGAGAATCATATGCATTCTTTAGCATTGCCGCTAAAGAACTGAAATATTCAGCACCATGTGCTAGTTTTTTCACAACTTTTAAAAGCAAATACTAGTTGAGTCATGTTGTATGCCAATAGAAGTTAGCTAACATTAGCGACACTCCCTAATTTGATAAGCTAGGCAAAAAAAAAGAGCTAACAAGCTATATTTTGACATTTTCTAGAAGCTAACACTTATTGAGACATGTCAATATGCTAGTGGAAATGAGCTAACAGCCGTGATATTCTCCAATTTGAGTCAGTTACAATCAAATGTGAGCTAGCAAGCTAACATGCTAGTTGTTAACTTAACCATAGGCTATAGTTTCATCATTTAAACCTCGACAAACTTAAAATGTATTTCTTTATCAAACATGACATGATAACATTTTTCTTACATAGGGAAACTAACCAAGAGCAAGCTTTAAATTTAAGATTTATTGTTATTGTGGCATTAAAATTGGTCAGGAGAATCTTTTTTTATTAGCATTGCAGTAAAAACTAACAAGTTAAATAAAAATAGAAAGTAAATTGTTAATCCAAAAAATCCACATTTTGTTGGAGCCATAGTGACCTACAAAATGAATGAATTTATCAATCATACCAAGCTAAGACTAGGCTACATAAATCCACTCTACGTGTTCATTATCATTCATGCATTATTAGTGATTTACGTTAATTCCCTTATTTTCCTTCTGCCATTTCGCTTAGCCAATGACGATCCACAACAAACAACAAACAACAACGACAAAAGGTCATCAATCACCGTGGCAACACAATGGAACATCTGTGCGGGCAGGTGCGGCGGCCATGTTGTGGTGGTGGTCACATATATGCAGATCTGCCTGTGTCTCTGCCAGTGTCTGTGACTGTGTGTGACAAAGAGATGCACATTTGACATTTGAGCGCTGCTATGACTCACGCAGACATGGCACCAGTCAGAGAGTTCACATTGCACTATTTGGAAGAAGAGGCTGTGCTATTAATCAAATTTCAGTTTTAGGTATTGTTCTAATGGATGATTTGTAATTATTGCTATTATCCCCGTAAGTGTTTTTGTATTGCTTCCAGACAGTGTCTTTACATTTGTGAGTAAACTACTATTTGCAGGGGATTAGCTTTACCTTGAAATTATGGTCATTTGTAATAATTATGTGTCATCTGAGTTTCTAGTCCTGAGCAAAATGTTTCTAAAACTGTAATAATGTCTGCAAAGCTCCCCCCCTAAATGTACTTCCTACAATTCAGCAAAATCAGACGCAAATGTGTATGTCCATTCTTAGAAGAATATCTATAGAGAGATTATTTGTTTATCAACATGGATGATGTGTGCGCACCTGATATGCATAAAGAACCGCCGCTCATTCACCAAGCTGGAGAAACAACTTGAGCTAGGGCTGTTGTCAGCTAATTACAAGAGTTTATCACTGTGAGAAAACAAATGTTATGCTGCTAAGTAAAGATTGGTGAATGAAATTCGACCCTACGACCCTTAAACGTTCCATTCAGGTGAATAGAAAAAATGGCAAGAAAAACACTGTCTCAAGCTTCAGGAGCCAGACGTCTGTCAGCCCGGTTCATACCAACTGATCTCGTCCCATTTTGTTGTTTTATTCAAAGAAGTTTCCGCCAACCAACTAGATGGAGAGCGTATCTTTATGCATGGAGCATGCGCAGGTAGGAAAGTGACATCGACCAAAAATCCATCTATCTACCACGTCGAGGTATATAGAAGACAAAAGCGTATGTCGTATGATTACCGTGACTTTTTATTTCTTTTATATATGACAGTTTATTTCTATTGCTGTTGTAAAGATGTGTTATTATTTATGAATATTAACAAAATCATTTTCCTAATCTTAACCTACCCCAAGCCAAGCCCTAAACCGAACAATTTTACAATGCCTAAACTTACTATCTTGCCAAATAGTTGATAAAATAAGTTAAGTGCTGTGTTTTCAATCTGTGAACTGAATGTAAACTGATTCATAATGAATCTGCGATCTATTTTACTTTTTGATTTGACGTAAGTTATTATTACCATTTGCCACAGATCATTCTCAAATCAAACTGACATTTTTTTGACAATTTAAAAGCTAAAAATTAAACTCACTGCGATATAAAAAAACATGACCCAGAAGTACTCTCCATTGTCATGGCATTGGTGGGTCGAGCAGGTAAAAGATGTTGAGGAAAGTTTGGGCAAATTCCTGTTTAAATGAAGGAGTTTTATCATTGTAGATCAATTCAAAGTGACAGTCTATGCCTGTTTCATAAGAAATAAATATGATAGGAAGAAATATGATCAAGTGGATGTGATCAATTGCAACAATGTGACAAAGAGCCACATTCAGGCCGCTCAGTTTGTTCAATTATTTTCATTTTATTGACCTTTATTTAACCAAGATCGTCCCACTGAGAGTCAGAGTTTCTTTTGCAGAGGAGTCTTGAGGGAGAAGAGTATTCTACACATTATCAATCTGTAAAGACTAAAACTGAAAGGAATGGAACGTCATGGGAGTACTTGAATCTGATTGGTCAAAGCATCTGAACGCAAAAGTAATCGAGAAATCACTGTTCTTGTTATGTTTCCCATTAGAATATGTACAAATCTCCTTTGTGTGCACTTTTTTCAAACGTCAGAATATTCTTTAAACTGGTTAAAAACTGGTAAACTGGCTCAATGTGATTGGGCCCGTAAACCATTGGTTTGTACTCCAAACCAATCGGGCGAATGGTAGACCGGATTTCTCTCAAGTTTGTGAATTCAAAAATATTGAAAGAAAATCTATCTGGCTGGTCAGGTTAGAAATTCTGCTAAAATAGGTCAAAGTATGTCTATCAGCAACGCCCAAACCACAATGATTGGTCCAGTTGATGGTCGTTTCTAACCATCTTTCAGGGGTCTCTCCAAGTTCAGTTCTAAAATATAGGTCATGAATAAATGAAAAAAATATTGGCCTCACAGCAAAAAGGTCTTGGGATCGACTCCTGGGCAGCCTGGGGCCTTTCTATGTGGTAGGCTGCATGTTCAACCCATGTCTGTGTAGGTTTCTTCCAGGTGCTCCAGTTTCCTATACCACTAAAAACACGTCCAGTAGCTCCTCCACCCTCTCTTCCCAGGACTACAGATGGAAATCAGCTGAAAAACTACAAATGGGTACCAGCATCTCTGCCATTGTGCTTGATTGTACATTGAAAACCTTAAATTACATGCGATTCTTTGCATCCTATGTTTTAATCCCGACTAAGGCCTGACCATGCTCCTTCTTTGGTCCTGTTTTAGTTTTGATTAGTCCTGGTTCCGTCCCGATCCAGCGTTACACGATTAAGATTTTGCCTTCTATCCTTCTTCTTTTATTGCTAACTAAACTGATTACATGGTTTAAACCTGCTTTACTCTCGGTTTATACCTGGTTAGTCCCGCTTTCGTCTGCATAATCCACCATTTGTAGCATTTGTACGTGTTTTCTCCTTTCATTCCACCTGTCTTTATTAAACCCCACGTTTCGCAGTAGCTCCTTCCAAACCTAGCGTATTGTTATTTGTCTTTCATTTTCCTTTCTTTTTGGGCTTACCATCCCCCCTCTCTCCCTCTCCGTCTCTGTCGCCCTCCCCACTTCTGTTCCTCCGTCTATTATTCACTAATTTTCTTTTATTCTCTCCCTCTCTCTCTCTCTCTCTCTCCTGCAGCGTTGCCAGTTGGCCGGGTGCCAGGGAATGCTCGTATCAGCTGGTGGACTGGGCCGTGCCAACATGGAAGACAGGCAGATGGAGGCAAACGAGAGAAAGACGCTGTTACCGAAGGGCCAAGGCGAAAAGCAATGAATGAAAACGATGTAATGTGGCTGCCAGCGTGGCGACGATGTATCGAGTGCAGGGTAATAAAGAAAGAAAGTGTTGGTACGTTTAGATAGGAATAGATCTGAAAAAGCGTGTGGTCTGGGGCAAAGTGCAGACTTCAGGAGAATGAAGACTGTTTGAATGAATGTGATGTACTGCTGTAAACACGCTCAATTGTAGTCATTAGATGGGTTGTATTCACTCACTCAAATATACTCATTCACACACCGGGGATATGGAAACTGATGGGTGAAGAGTAGAGCTGGATATCGTTCAATTTTTTTGCGATAAAGGTATGTTAGCGGTACTTGCTTTTTGAGTTCCTTAGCGGTTCCTTTTTCGGTTCTTCCTTCCTTTTTAAATGTCAAACTATATTTTAAAACACACTTATGGTCGGTTCAGTTACGACTCTAATCAGCAGTTCCACTTTAAGTTTCATTTTCTCTGCATGGTAAAAAATCTACTACACTAAAACTTTGACTCATTCATTTACCTGGAGAAAGATGAGAAATGGAGAAAGCTGGTTTTCACGTGACACAATGGTTTACATTTAGGATTATGATTTCAACTGCAGCAATGAGAAAAGTTTGGATTGTATTATTTGTTTGGCAACATTATTATGCATAAACTTCAGACTCGGACCGAATGACTGCAAGATTGTCAGAGTACTCTTTAAGCAATATGGCCTATGGGATTACAGGATCTTGGGCTGAAACTAGATTCACACTGATTGATAGTGTGAACACATAATCCATCATCTCAGTTTACAATAACTGAACAATTAACATATCTAATGTTGCAGAGCTATTATCTGATTATTGTTATATAAACCACTGCTTCTCAAGCTTTTTCAGCTGCGATCCTCAAAATAACAACCGTAGGCATTGGAAACGCTCAAACACAAAATATCCCACGTGATAATATAGTCTTATGGTAATGTTTATTAAGGACAATGTACAATTACATGAAGCACAATGTGAGAGAGGCTTGCACCAGATTCTAGTTTACAGCTAATTTCCATCTGTAGGCCTGGGGAGGGGAGACACATTTGACATGTTTTTAGTTGTAGGGGGAAACTTACACAGACACGGAGAGAACATGCAGACTTCACAAAGAAAAGCCCGGGAGTCGAACCCAGGATATTCTTGCTATGAGGCCAGAGCACTAACCGCTGTCACCCTCACGGTGTGTTTTTATGATTTTTGTTTGAAGACATAAGCTTCGATACATTCTTCTTGTAAAACTGAAAAACATTTTTAAGATCTTTGATATACCATCAAACCCCATAGTAAGAATAAAAAAAAAAACAACACTTGTTTTAGCCAATAGCCAAACACCTTGACATTCTATAGAACAGGCATTCTCAATTTTTTTTCAGGGCAGAAACTCCTTATCAGTTCAAAAAATTTTCCAAGAAGCCCCTGTTGGTTTTTACATTGGCATCACATAAAAATTCTGAATTTTAAGTCAAGTATATATCAAAGTTTAAATAAAATGTTAATTTACTTGATATTTTTACTAGCAGACTTGCTATCCAAAGCATTCCGTGTTTTGAATTATATATTGTTTGAAATCTTGAAGAAATTACCAAAAAAAAAAAAATTGGGGAACCTTTTACACATGATCCAGGGACTGCCATGGGAACCCCACTTTGAAAACCACAGATCTAAACAATGTACACAATCCTTTTCTCACTGTTGGCTCGTCACTTGATACTTATTTAAAGGAGACCTATTTTGTCAAATCTGCTTTTCTGTGTTTTAAAACATGTTACAACAGTCTTCTCTCATCATTAGTTTACCCAATGTTGTATTTGGATTGGTTCATGCATGTTTGAGTAATCTTGTATTGTCCTGCAGCTGATGTTCCAGAGCTCACCTAGCACCCATTCCCACCCGCTTGTCTGTATTTGCATGCATTTACTCAAAAATTGCGAGTAAAACATGTAAGGTTTCAAAATTGTCATGTAAACTCCAACAAAAAAAAAAACAAAAACACACATTTTTAAATCATTTTTAAATTTAGTTTATCTGTTCTGCCTTTTTGAACAGCAAGTCAGTGGACCTGTTTCAATTTCTAAGCTGTTTTTCTGTGCTTTGCAATGAACAAAATGTGAATTATTGATATGTATATGCCATAGTTCTTTAAATACCATAAAGAGAATTTCAAAAACACTTCTTTTAGGTAATAGGTTGTGTTCATGCAACACCACAAGATTTAAGCTAATATTAGTTTGTTTAGATAGCTACCTAAAGTAAATATTATTTGAATGCTTTTTGTTTTTTAGCTAAAATACAGTGGGTGGCTCTTGCCCACCATTCGTATCATATACTATAACATGAGCTCAACCTAATTTAGCAGACATCTATCAATATGGTCTTAACGTTCGAGATCACATCTACATTTATTTCCAAACAACCATTTCATCAACATTTGTATCTGTGTTTTGATTACTCTGACACTCCCATCAATATTAAGAGAGAGGAGCAGAGCTGGCAAAATGGCGTCTGAGGGCAAAGCATCAAAAATCAAACGCACAAAAGTCAATAGATAAAAAATAGCTTCGGAGGAGAATGTGTGCGCCGCATTATCATATGAATATGAGGCGCACCGAGCATTGTTCCAGGCGTGACGTGCGCTGTTGCCAACCGCCGCGGCCCTGTCACGCCAATAACACACAAATTTGGATAGATGGAGAGAGGCAGATAAGGTGCAGAAAAGGAGGTAGAGAAGGAGGGAGGAAAGGAGGGGTGAAGGGAGGATTTTTCTTTTTTTTTTTGACACGACGGATGAGATTGAAATCAGGTGAAGCAGAAGAAGCACACGGTGTCCAGGTCTAAATGAACCGCGAAATGTCCGAAAGATCGCTCAAGCAAGACGCAAGAAGGTTCGGCGACGCGTGGGGTTTAGCACGGGCAACATTTAGGGTTGGGAATCGGCGGTGACTTCACGGAAAACAAAAGGATGTAGGAATGAGACAAAATTGAAATAGTTAAAGTTCAATTCTGGTGTTGGGTTTGATCCTCACGTGTCCCTCCATAGCTCTGAATCCACTGTCATGTCTCAGTCAGACATTAAAGTTGTATTTATTAAAAATCTATGTTTGATGTAACAAATTCACAGAAAAAGTACAGAAACAGTGCAGATGAGTGCATTGGAGGTAATGTAGCCAAAAATGTCAGGTAGAGGAGGTAACCCTAACCCTCAATTCATTTCTATGGTGGCTGTAAAGACTCATGAATATTAAAAAAATCCTAATTCTAATCTTAACCAACTCCAAGCCTCGGGACCAAAACTTAGCCTTCAACTCCATATAAAACCTTCTGTGTATCCTGAACCAAAACGCTTTGTGACGCCAAGAAACCGGACGTGTAATTAATATAGCCTGGTATAGACACTAGGGATGGAACGATTCTGCAAAAAGAGTCGAATTGTTCGATCCTGGCCCTTCAATGAGTCCCACATAAGTCAAAACCTCTCAGAAGCACTGACAGAAGTAAAACATGAATGGAAGTTAATGAGGAGAAATAACACTGTCCCTGTCACAATGTAACAATGTAAGAAAGTAACATTGTTAATGCTGTTAATTACGGCTGTCAAGCGATTAAAAATTTTAATCGCGATTAATCGCATGATTGTCTTGAGTTAACTCGCGATTAATCGCATATAATTAAATGTTTTTATTTTATATATTTTAATGTATTTTACATTCTAATAATATATTTAGCTTTAATTCCTGTTTATTGTCTTTATTTGTAGAATCTGTTACATTCTGGAAGTGTAAAATAATGTTTATATATATATATTTTTTTTTAATATATATTTTGTTATTTTATAATAATGCATTCCCATAATATTAGGCCAAATCGTGGTATTGACGTGTCTCACTCATTATAAGCATTTATTACACTGCTCTTTCACAATAAAGCTCTTTCTGCCGCTGGAGATTATGAGGCTTTTATTGTGAAAGATTCAAAGGAAGTGTTAGTTAAAACGAGTGAAGCTTTATCGCTAAGCTAGCAGAGCCAAAAGTAGAACTACGAAAGTTTTTACCGGAGTTTTGAAAGACTATTCTGGATATTGGATATTGTCAACAACCTGAGTGGACAAACATCGCATTTAGTGACCACAGACCGCGACTTTATCGAGACACGGGAAGATGGAAACATGTACGGAGCCTCCTCATCAGCTGATGGAGCTGCACATGGACGGAACCGAGGTAAACAAACACACTCACGCTCAGACAGTCGTGGGATCGAGTGGAAACGTTACCAAAGTTCACTAAAGTGAGCCAGCAGAGCTTTGTCTAGGTCTTTTTTCTGCTTGTGTTCTGTGTTTTTCAATGAACCTCGCGTCATTGGAGCGTTTTAATGGTGAAAAATAACCATGCGATTAATTTGCGTCAAAAAAATTGTCGCCGTTAAAATAGTTTTGCGTTAACGCGATAAAAACGCGATAAAACTGACAGCCCTACTGTTAATATAAAGATTAGGGGCAAATCTTGGGTGTTTTGCACCCACTATTAATGTGTCTGTCAAACATGCAGTGTCCATCAGACAAATTTCCAGACTTATAGGAAAAATGAGGAAAGTCATTGCTTTTTACATAAAAGCACAAATGCAGCCCACATTCTCAAAATGAAGCAAGAAATGTTAGAGCTGACAGTTCACAAACTAACATACAGTATGTACAAAAATAAATGTAAAAAAATAATATTGTTTTAGATATCTAAATAACAAAGATAGTTTTAGATCTCTACAAACAAAATCGAAGAAAATCGAAAATCGTGACAGCAAAATCAAAAATCTAATCGAATCGTGACTTGGGTGAATCGTCCATCCCTAATAGACACACAATCCATGATAACACCCAAGAGTAGACAGGTGCTCAATCAAGACAATGGGCAAAAATACTTGAAAGAAGGTGCAACTGGCATATAAATCTAGTAAAACGTGTTTCTGTGCAAAACGTCATAAAAATGCCTGCTACCTTAAAGTTTTTTATTCCATGGACGGCATCTCAGCAGACATTGTCTTTGTCAGGGCATGTAAAGAAAGACCCAAACCCTAACCCTACCCTAACCGGCGTTTTTTAAAGGCCCACCAAATCTTCATGTAAGAATAAAGGACTTTAAGGTAACAGAGTGCCTGAGACATTTTTTGCAACTTCTTCACTAAAAATCAGCTTGTTCTTGTGAGTCTTAACAAAATCAAAATCGTCACCCAAGTATTGAGATAAAAAATGCAGCGTGATTTATTTTTTCTTTCTATTCACTTTGAGTGTCTCTCCTAAAACGTAACTTCTTTTTTTAGGCCCTACACTGTCCAAACTATAAAACTGCGTTGTGAGTGGTCTTACACACACAGACCAGTTTATAATTTAAGGTTAAGGTTAAGATACACTTTATTGAAATTTGTCCTCTGAATTTGACCCATCCTTCAGAGTTTCTGGAAGCTTGCTCAGAAATATCGTAGAAGGAGGATTTTCCCTAACACACATGTTTTTGGTTGGTGGGAGAAACCGGAGCGCCCGAAAAAAAAACACCCAGACACAGAGAGAAACTTGAGATGGATTCTCAAAAGCTTGTGAACCTACAAGTATCAAAAGCAGTTTTACGTCACTTAGTTAGAAAATATGCATTGTAAAGGTATTTAATTACAAGGAATTCCATGTCAATCTGTAGAATATTCTTAGTTAAACAACATAACAAAGAACAGAAGCTTTCCGATCTTCCACCTAAACCCATCCATCAGCGCCTGTTTAAACAAGAGACAGCTTACAAACAAAAGTAAAATAACGCAGTCACTTGCGAGCCTATGCCATGCTCCTTTAAGCGCTGTGATTCCTTTCTTTCCCGTCTGTTTTGTTGTGAGCACAAATGATCTTTTGTTGGTTGTTGGTACAAAACAAACTTTGCACTGCACTGACCCTTAAACACAGTATAGTAACAACACCAATTAGAGGATCTCAGGCACTTCCAGCCTCCGCCGCTCGCACACGCTCTCATAATGATGTTTCACCGCCGTAATTACACTGGAAGTAGTGGGCGGCTCGCAGATTACACATTTAGGCCTGAAAGCTGGTATGCTATAGCTATTAGACAATATTTATTTACAAATGTGCCAATAAGAAGAGTTAAGAGGGATGGGTGGGTGAGTGGGTGGGTGGATGGATGGATGGATGGATGAATGGATGGATGAATGGATGGATGAATGGATGGATGAATGAATGGTTGGATGAATGGTTGGTGATGGATGGATGGATGAAAGAATGGATGGATGAATGGTTGGATGGATGGATGAAAGAATGGGTGCTTGGGTGGGTGGTTGGGTGGGTGGGTGGTTGGATGGATGAATGGTTGGTTGGATGGATGAAAGAATGGATGGATGGATGGATGGATGGATGGATGGATGGGTGGGTGGATGGATGGATGAATGAATGGGTGGATGGATGGCTGGTTGGGTGTAAGGCTGCAACAAGTTAATTGATTAATCGCAACGTTTAGCTTATTTTAGTCTTTAGATGTTTATGTACTGAAAACATTGATACCTCAATTGATAACAATGCATAGATATTTGCTATGATATTTCATCACCAGTGACTAGGATAAGTCTGGAAGTTCAACACATCAGTGTTTTACAAATAGAAATAGATGTGTTATTTCATTGGCACCATTTAAAAGACAAATGAACAATTGTTGACAAATATGTTTAGTGTCATAATGTGAAAAAATATTTTAATATTTACTTAGTGTCACAAAAATATCTCAACTAGAAAAGTGTGCTTTTTATTTAAAGTTTTTTTTGTTTGTTTTGTTTTTTTGGGGGGGCCAAAAAGTTACATGATGTACCTTTAAAACACCTGACTAAAATCCGTTTCTGAACAGTTTAGAGCACAAACAAATGGCTGGATTCTTTGAGAAGCTGAGGCTTTGTACTTTTGGCTTTTGATAACTGACTCATTCTAGTTATACGTGAGAACAAGCGCTCCACAAAAGAAAATCAGGTTTTAAAGTCTGTGTATATTTTCCTTAGTAAATCTACAGAGCAGTAGCCTATAGCTGGTGTCACTAGCCTGACAATGACAATTCCTCTTTTAAAGGTTGTATGGAGGATTTTCAAATCAGTCTTGGTCAAAAACAGTTTCATAGATTTGTTACAGCCTTGTGCTTTGCTAAACAAAAAATAATTATGAAAATATATAAACTGTGGACATCATGAGGCCTGTAAAACGTTGACCAATAGATAACTGTTAATCTGTTAAGCAAACCCTCAGTGTTCCTAAGTAACTCATTGGCCCAGTTGCAGTGAAGGGCGTGGCCCTGGGAGGAGAAACTCATGTGCATCGTTTGAAAAACAGCAAACAGTTGTTGGGTTTGAAAAATCCTCTATACAACCTTTAAAGTTGAAGCCATTTTTATTGAAAATAACTAAGCTTTAACTACTGTTAATAACTTAGTTTAGGTGGAGCCAAATAAGAAGTCTGTTTAAGTATTTTTAAAAGACGGATTTGTCTGTAAATAACAGAGTTTCAATTTTCCTTTTTTAACTATTTTTTGAGATGGTGAACAGAAAGGAATTTGTTTAAGAATGATTTAGGACATGTGAAAGGTCCACAGATGGGCCTCTTAAAAGATTAAAAGCACACTTTTCATTACAGGTCACTTTGCTCAGTGGAATCAGGATAGGACCGTACCATACCACCCAATACTACACATATGAGAACATAACTTTGGATGACTCCTTGTTAGTTTAGGCTTAGTCCTGCGCTAACCTGACTTCAACACACAAATCACAGTTGCAGATGTATCGGAGTCATCAAGTCTCCCAAAGTACAAAGGAACAGCACTCGGAGGTGTCAACTAAATCAACTGAGTAACAATCATAAAATGGGTTCAGACAGGTTTATTTTCGGCGCATATTTGATGTCATTTTGTAAATATGTCTCCGCGCTGATTGCAGGCCCAAGCACGCAGCGCTAATGTGTGAACGAGAGCTTTGTGTGGGCAGAACTACTACAACTATCTTTAGCTTTATACTTTCCCCATCTGAGGCGACCTGCAACTCCATCGGCATTTGAATCATTGTATCTGCCGTGCGTTCTGTCCCTCCAAGTCTTCCAGAGCTAAGCATTTCTGTCGGTTTTTATGGTTTGGGATGTGAGGAGAAAATCACTGCTGTTAGAGATAAATGCAGAGATGCCACGCAGAATCGTTTAAGTGTATGGGGAGTATAAGTAATGACTGTGTTTAGGGATTATTTTTGAACGGGAATAGCTTGCATTCATGTTACATTACAACATCCTACAGTACGATGATGTTTAATACAAATGGAGGTTAAATGCAGTTATATGTTGTGTGGAAAACTGTTAATTAACATAGTCACAGATAGAAAACTGTCATGTGAAAATTTGTTGTTATGAATTAGCCTTAATTAGCCTAAAAAAAGCTTTCCAAAAAAAAAAAAAGCATGAACAGGGCCCCAATTCATCATGAGGAATGGCAAATAGATGAACAGATGAAGAAACTACTTAATAACTGAAATCTGAGTCATAAACTAGTCATTAACTCGTGGAACACATTTGAACCCAAACATGTGGTGGATGGTGTAACAAATTATAGTGTTTTCGACCACATTCTTCGTAAAACAATGGCTTTTTAATGTTTTATTTATTTTTTTTTATTTATTTATTTATTTAGAAAGGGACAGTGCACATTAATGAACATATATACATATGTAAATATGCCAGATTTTAGCCATTGGCTAGTTTCCATCTGTAGTCCCTTGACAGGTTGATGGTGTCATTTAAAGACACACACACAAACAAGACAACAAGACATACAAAACACATTAAAAACTGATTACACAGAAGGACAGGAGAGATTCAAAAACAAACAAATTCAGGAGGGTCACACAAATCACAATTTACCATACATTGAGTTAATAAAGTGCTATTGTACATTTAAATAAAAGTTGAAGAGTTATACGTATGCAGATGTAATAAAGTGCTATGTGTATTGCATAAATCCTATTGTTCTATTGCACATGCCCATGTGCACAATTGCACAAGCCCTAAAGTGCTGTGTGTATTGCACAAGCCCTAAAGTGCTGTGTACATTGCACAAGCCCTAAAGTGCTGTGTGTATTGCACAAGCCCTAAACTGCTGTGTGTATTGCACGAGCCCTAAAGTGCTATGTGTATTGTGCAAATCCTAAAGTGCTGCGTATATTGTGCAAATCCTAAAGTGCTGTGTGTATTGCACAAATCCTAAAGTGCTATGTGTCTTGCATGTACCCTAAAGCCCAGTAACAAGTTATTGTGATAATACTAGAACAACAAGCAATGACAATCAATCCAAAAAGTCAATCAAATAAAAGAAATATAAAGAGTAAAAGAGTAACACTTCCCAAAAATGTGTCAAGGGCCAAATTAAAATAGTCTTCAGGCCGCAGTTTGCCCAAATCTGAACAAGTAGATAGCCTTAATGGACTTTGTCATCTTTTTGTTCATCATTTGTTCATTAAAAAAAATAAAATATTTTAAATCTTTTTATATCATAGCTAATTAAGGTGGAGTTATTGTAATTGTATTGTAAGTGATGCCACTAAAACTCTTACATTTAGACATTTGTGTTTGAATAAAAAAAAAACTTACTATCTAACTCAACCAGTCAATCGATTGATCTAAACTACTGTCATTTCTGCCCTATTGAGCTCACCTGAATATAATCCGCACCCACTAGATTTAAGTAAGAAAAATGATAAAGTACATATATTGGCCGCACTTGTTAATAGTAAGTCTATGAGAATCTATCATTTTGCTGCATTGCCGTATAAGCCGCATAGTTCAAAGCTCATGAAAAAAGTAGCGGTTTATAATCCAGAAATTACGGTAGGTTTTGCTCAAAATTTAAAAACCACTTATTCAAAACTCGGTCACAAAACAAAACAAGAACAAATCAGTTCTAAACCAGACATAGCCTAAGCAGTTCTCAACATGGGGTTCAGGGATTTCTGATTGTCCCTGTGCAACACAATCCCCGAAGAAAACGTAAATAAACAATGAAATGTCCAAAGCAGATTATAAGCACGTTTTCACGCCTTTTTTTAAGTCAAAACGTAAAATAACCACAAATTTTGGTTGAAGTCACGTGGCGGCATTTTCTTTAGGTTTAATAGGTAAGTTTAAACTTTAAGTTACTAAAATGGGTAAGTTTAGGACTGGGGTTTGGGGTAGGTTAAGATTCACCTGTTAAACCCTCAAAAATGTCATGCAGCTTCAACTATAATTCGTAGCTATTTTACATTTTGGCTTTTTGTAACACAATGACTTTAAAAAAAGGCATGAAAACCTGATTTTTGTTGTTTTGTGCTTATTTTTGACCTTTCGTTGTATATCTACATTATTTTCAGAGGCTGCCCTGAGCCTTGCGTTGTGGATTGCCAAGAAATGTCAGTACTGTTTTTTTTTTACCTGTATTTGTCTAGGAATGTCCCGATCAAATCAGAATCTGTTTTTCAGGGGATTCCTGGGGGTGGGGAGAAATGTGGGGCTTACTGTACATGTTTTTTGTGGCAGGGGAAACCAAATCACTCAGAAAGAAACCTACTCAGTCATGGAGAGAACACAGAAGATGATCCAAGGAGCTTCTTATGAGGTCAAAGCACCAACTACTGTGGCCCCGCGGTCACTGAAACTACTTGAATACTGCTAAACCTCTGTATTTGACCAATCTTTCAGTGCTACTGGGAACACTTCTCTAGATCTTTTACCATTTTTTAATCAGGACTACTGTAGCTGGAAGATTTGATCTAGGATGCTTGATTCTCTTGGGTTAGTGGAGGAAACCAGAGTACATGGAGAAAATCCAAAGACGTGAGTAACTCCACATAAAGGCCTGGTTTGGCACAGGAAGTTCTGAGTTTTTTGCTGTGAAGTAAGCATTGTTAACCTCTACCATCAAGCCTAAGCAATGCCAACGTACACAAAAGCATCTCAAAACCAGATCAAAATCAATTATAATGTTCAAACCAGATCCAAACAATTAGTAAACTGGATCAAAAATGAACACTATGAGGTCAAAAGCCAGGCTAAGACAAAAACAGTGGAGTAGAAATGCAATGCAAAGTATCTAAGGTAAGCCGACTGCAGGTTTGCTCTGTCTGTGTGGCGCTCTGTCATTTGGGTTTGTGGGTTTTTTATGGTTCGTTCGACTCCTCCTGCTCAGATTCCTTTACCGCCTCTTCACCTTTCTCTGAACCGCTTTGTCTTGTTTGAACTGGGACCTTTTTATTCACTTGGATACATTTGCTTTTGATTCATTTATCTTCTACAGGGTGTTTTCTGTTTGGAGTGGCAGGTGACTGGAGGCTACCCCAGCGACTTTGGGCCATTGGCGGGGGAACACTCCGGACACTGACCAAATGACCAAGGTGGGAGGAAGTCGGTGTTTATTTGGTCTAACTCTGGAATCAAACCCAGACACTCCTTAATGTGCACTACCATCTATGTAGGAAACAAAATTACATACAAATGAAAATCGCAAGCGGTGATAAAGGCCATTGTGACTTTGTTTAAAATTCACCACATAAAACATCCAAATTTCACTTTGTACTTGTCACTCCAAATGGATTCATGTCCAAGTATGACATGCTTTCGACAAAAATTGTGGATGTTAAACTTATGAAGCGAGGCACTCATGTCGAAACAGGTTTGATCCAATATGGCCGATTTGGATGCCATGTGAGCCCGGTGTTAGGCATGTTCGCAATTGTTTACGGTTTAACTGATTTAACTGTTCACAACTGCAACAAGTTCATTGATTTATCCCAAATGATGACTGAAAAAATTACCAACTAACCTAGTAATCAGATAATTGTTAGCTGATCATTGCATAGTCTCCAAAAAACATGAAAGAAAAAGGTTCACTTCAAGTCGTTCTCAACTAACATTACAGCTGCTTTATATGGGTCAAACTTTGTCAAATCTTTTGTTCACAAGACTTCTGATTTTTTAGCAAAATCACCCAAGACATAGATTAGCTAAATTATTGTTAGTTGCAGCCTTAAAACACTGCATGAAAACTATGTCCGAAATAAGGGAGATCCACATCCTCAGGCCTAGTCCATATAGGAACTTGGGAGATTCTAGCCCAAGCCTATTCAACTTAAGGCCCGGGTTGTTTCTATTCCATTTTTTGACTAATTTCCAGTGAGAAAATGCAGTCTTTTTCATAGATTTAGCCAAACAATCCTCTTTGCTCTTTATAGTGCACATTTCCTGATTTCGTTTCGCTTTAGACCTAGTTTCGTCCTGGTTTAGATTTGGTTTAATGCTGGGATAGTCCCTTGTCAGACGTGGTTTAATACTGATTTGGACATTTTCTAGAGCAATAAAAACAGACTGCAGCATTAGTTGGTCTCACTAGTGACATAAATCTAGTCCAGTGAATGTTTGGTGCAACCTCATATCAAAAACGGCGATTCATTGAGCAACTACCTCGTCAAGAAGCCACGATCCTCTGTAAAATCTGTCCCTCTGCAAAGTTAAGTTGAATAACCCTGTTCTAGCCCCTCTGCCATCAGCCCAAAAGCAATTGTAAATTGTAGATTTAAACTAATTCTAAACTGGGCCTGCACAATTTGGCAAAAATATCCAATTGTGGATATGATTCAATTTGCAATTCATGTTTAAAAAATCTGTTGCAGTTCACAGAAGAATTGCAAAAAAGACAGAAAATAGCCTAATTTTGAAGAGGGCTTTTTTTAAACACTTGAGCATGAGCTGCAAGACAATACTCAAAGATTACATGCTCGAGTCAATCCAAGTTCAACTTTGAGTGAACCAATGATGATAAAATGCATTATTACCATGGCTAAAATTAAGTATTTACAGTAAGTCCCCTTTAAAAGTACATAACTGCCCATCTCTTCCAGTCCAAGCCTTTCCCATCCTCTCCTTATCCTCACATCCCCTTGAGTCTCTCCAACTGTTGCTGGCGTTTCTCATGAATGAAGTGAGATCTGGGAGACACAGAGCAGCAGCAGAATGAAACCAGACTGTCAAACATCACAGCTGAGCACAAAACAGACGGTGCTTTGGCTCCACGCGACGAGAGCGAATCCAAACGTGAGCGAATCCAAACGTGAGCTTGCAGAAACAGGATTACAGCCGGGAAAGAGGCGGAGAGAGGTTTGTCGGAGCTAAAAGGCTTATCCGTGCACCAGCCAGCCGTCACCTGAAGGGGCAGGAAACGGAGAAATGTGCAAAGATTCTACTGGAATGTGAGTTTTGTTGTGCTAGATTCTCTCTTTGATTTAAAGTGTATGTGCAAAATCAGCTTTTTTGAGTTTTTAATTATGACTGAAGTTTTGTTTATTCATTCATTTTCTACCGCTTAATCTTGTTGGGGTTCGCGGGTGACTGAAGCCCATCCCTGCCTATCCCTATGACTTTGGGCCTTAGGCAGCGAAACACTCTGGACAGTGTAACCATTCACTCTCTCATTCATTCACAGGGAAATTGTTTTGCTGTGATGCCCAAATAACCTAAACAACCGTGTTTTTGGAGGTTGGAGGAAGCTCGGAGTACCCCGAGTAGGGATGTTCATGGTAAACCTATTAACCAGTTAACGGTGACTAATGCTGCCTTCATTTGCTCTGGAAAAGATGGTAAATTCCACTTGTGAAGTGGTAGTTACAGTCGGTTGTGTTCAAATGCTTTTGTGGTTGTAACAAAAGGAAACTTGTTGAACACACCTTATCTTGACAGATATATGTAAACCCTGTGTAAAAAAGTAAATTATTAACTTCCAATGCCCTGTAAGATTGCTCTGAGGAAAAAATAAATAAACATTTTGACTTTTTACTTACTTAAAGTAAATGGAAAAAGCGTTTGTCTGTCATATTTTTTAAATACTAAAAGAACTTGCCAACAAATGAAAAACACTGAATATTCTTAATTTGTGATTCTTTTGCCACTGTCTGCCATATTGAGAAGTCAAAGGTTATTTTCAACTTGCAAATCTGGCATCAAAATTATGTCCCAGTTTCCCAGTAGTACTCACAACATGAGGGGTGTTCATTTGCAGAAAGTGGTATATGTACCATAAATCCCACACCAAATGAAGGCAGCATAATGGCTTAACTGAGTGGTACGTCTGTCACTGGTTAACTGACACAGATATATAATTGCTCCAGCAGATGGCGCCAACTGCCCCTGAACAACGCTGACGTATGTCAGTGTGGAGAAAGAGATCGCTAAAACAACAAAAACACTGTTTATCTCTTTACAAGAATAAAAATGACAAATTTTACATTAAAATCTTACAATGAAGAGGCGGAGCTTAAGACTATAAAGAGTCGGGGCTTATCAGCAAATGGACCTGTTTCTGTTTCAAAGCTGCTTTTCACCAATTTTGTGTCTTAAAAAAACAAAATTTAAATTGCTGATCTTTAAATATTTGACTTTCATCCAATAAATACATAGAAAAAATAGCAACAGGTCCATTTTAAGATCTTTTTCTAAAACGCTAAAAAGTTATTTTGTTGCTTACTTATCGTTTTTTGTCATGTTTCTAACCCGGAAGTGATGCACAAAAAGACAATTTTTAGGGAATATGAGGGTCAGGCTGATGAATTACCTACTTCCTGTCACTTTTCTGCCTTTATATAATTTTTCACTGTACGCTGCATTTTAAACTTGTTTTACTCATTACTTATTGATATTGGATTATGTTAGTTGCTTTCATTGATTAGACCGTAAAGAGGCGGGGCTTGACATTTCTGCAGTTTGAACAGGAAGTCAGTAGACAGTAGATCTGCAGCTCCACATAAACACACAGTAAACCGACGTGATTATTTAGCATTACACTTATCACGTCCTTGAGCTGGTCCAAAGCCCCGGGGACCGACCTCACACTGACCTCCCTGTAGAATCAGTCTGTGCTGCTGACATATATAAGACATGTACACTTAATATAGAAGACAGTTCATTTTGACTTTTGATCCTCTGGGAAATCTGCTTTTAGCGTTACATATATGGGCTAATTTACTTGGAATTGTTATCTTGGACATTTAGAATTAGGGCTGAACGATTCGGGAAACATACGGTATCTAGTTTGAATTTGAGATTTATTCTTTTTCTTCTGTTCTGAGAGTTGACAAATGGAGTAAAATAGACACATGAACGTAAAGCATGTTTGTACAGATTTAAGCTACTTTCATTGATTCATATTCAGTATTATGGTCAAGGAGGTTGATGCTGATTCAGTGGTTGACACAAAGTCGGTCGTCCACCATTTTGGACCTCTACAAGTGCATTCATCCTCCTTCCATGAACGAATGGTCTGGTTCATCTATCAAGTCAATCTAAAAGAAACTCAGGAATCCACATGAAGCTATGTGACTTTGGTCAAACACAAGCCGTAGTGCACAGGAAGGATCACAGTCCATGTACACAAGGTCCAAGTCAAATTACAGATGAATAAAATGATAATACAAAAAAGGTCCAAGTATTATTCAAAGGTGCACTGTGTAACTTTTTGGTGGAAAAACAAAACTTGAATAAAAGCATGTTTTTGTCATTTAGATGTACACTAAACAAATCATACAAATCTGTGTTTTTACTTTGAACAGGCTTTGCATTGCCACAAAAAGGACTATTATATGGCCTGGAGGAGGGCCCGCTCATGTTTGTTTCCATAGAAAAGTGGCTTCTTTAGCTGATTCTTTTCATACCATGACATAAAATGCATTTATCTGTGTCTCAAAGTATGGTTTTAACTTTCTAATTCAACTGAATTGTGTGGATGACTTTTCACCTCCAGAAATGTGACATAGTGCACCTGTAAGCCAGCTGCACTATTGAAAACCTTCTGCATGTCAAACATGTCAGAAATACACAACCATCAGTGCATTTGACAACTATTATTACATCACATGAAGCAGATTCCAGGAGATATATTCTGTCACATGATCCAGCACAGTCTCACAATGAAAACAAATAAACTCTCACATGCTCTCATATAGAAAAAACAAACTGATCTGTGCACATAAACAATGTGTGTGGACTAAACATGACTATAAAGGCCACAGAAGAGCCGAGATTCACTGAATGTAAGAGTCTGCTTCCACAGATTCATTGTGATGACTTGAGCCAGGGCCGGCCATGGGCATACGCTAACTAGGCTTAGGGCACCATCCGGTAGTGAGGGCTCCAAACTGAAGCTGAAAATCAAGTTCTGCCGCTCATAAGCTGTTAGACAGTTATTGTTTTATCTCAATAGACACATCTTCATTGAGTTTTGATGACAAAAAGCTGATGAACATATAGAACTGCAGATTTAATTGCACAAACTGTCGTGGTGGCAGAAGTCTCATAAAATAAAAAAATCAGGCTGCAGTATTTCTGTTTACAAAATCCAGCGTGAGGATGAAGCTGATCGGCTGTTGTAGAGGGAGCAGTGGTGGAGGGCTTAAAAAACTGTTGAGATATAAACTACATATTATAGCTCAAAAAATAAGGATAATAAAAGATGACTTAATAAAGAAACATAATAGGAACAGGAAATTATGTCTATTTGATTCAAACAGTACCTTGCCTTCAACACTAAGAGATATAGGGCTATATACATAATCATATTCAGAAACAAAATAATAATAATAATAAAAATAAAGTGTTTTTAAATGAAATCCTGCCTAAGACACCAGTGACTTGGACAAATTGTGTTGGATATTTCAGATGATTTAAGAACAGTCACAGTAAGGCCTGGCCTTGTCCCGCTGCTCTCATTGGCTCTTGTGAAGATTCTTGGAACCAAAACCATGGTGGAACCACAACCAAACAAAAGTTCTGATCTGAAGCAACAAAAAATATCTGACAAGAATCAGACTTAAACCTTTCTGATCTCATGGAGAGCTGCATTCCGCGTTCATCATTGTTAACGAACTAGCGCCGACAAGTTAACTACTATACATGATTTAAGTAGAAGAAGAAGAAACTATGGGTGCCGGCAGGGTCATTTCCTGGCGCGGCAGAGCGTCCCGGTGTGCACTGGCCTCAGTCAATTTGATATAATAGGTCCCCTTTAAAATTTGTTTACATTTTCTTTGGTAAACAGACAGAACAATACAGCTATTTTCACACAAAAAAAATAGTTTTAGGGACTTTTTTCTAAGTTTTTAACCTTTTAATAACTGCCTTCTGCCTTCTCTCATCATTAGTTTAGTCAACGTTGTATTCAGAATGAATCCTGCATGTTTGAGTGTTCAGAAAAGCCCTGTTCTCACCTACCACCTATCCCCGCTCTTAAGTATCCTTTTTATGTTGCCGTGTTCACTTCAGACTCAAACATTTCATCACTTGTAGCTCTAAAAACCCTTCTCTGAACCAGCTTCCAAAACCTAACACATTTCCCCAACTTCTCTTCCTCCCAAACCCCGCAGACTCCAACAAGTGTCTCCCTCCGTCCCTCTTCCCTCTTTTTTAACGACGCTAAACGCAGGCTAATCTCTAACAGCGGCAGCGGCGGGATATTAGCCGCTCGTGTCTCCAGCCTCCAAAATGTCACAATGGAACAGATTGTGTAGAAGTGAGGCCAAGCAGGTGTCTCTCCCGCAGCGCACTAACGACCCAATTATATCAATCAGGAGCCTTGATTGGTGCACAAGTATTTTCCTTTCTCTCTTCTCTTCTCTCCTCTTCTCTCTCTCTCTCTCTCTCTCTCTCTTTATACGTCGTACACTCTTAAAACTCAAGAGGCACCTGGATGTAGGCTTCTTCAAAGTGCATTTGGGTAAAAAGGAAGAGAGAGAGAAAAGAAGAAAGAGGGAGAAAAGAGAGAGACAGATGAGATGAGGAATAGGGAAAGAGAGATGAGAAAAGGTAGAGAAGAGAGAGATTGAAAAGAAAATGTGAAAGAGAGAGAAAGAGAGAGAGACGGCACAAAGAAAAGTAAAGGGGGAGAATAGAGAGAATCAGAGTAGACAAGGAATGTAGAAAGAGGGAGAGAGAAAGAGAGACACAAAGGTAAGAGAGAGAAAGAGCGAATGGAGAGAGAGAGTTAGAGGAAAACAAGAAAAAGTAAAAGAGAGAGAGAGAGAGAGAGGAGGCAAAAAAAATAGAAAGAGAGAGAGAAAGAGAGACACTAAGGTAAGAGAGAGAAGGAGCGAATGGAGAGAGAGAGTGAGAGAAGTGAGAGAGTTAGAGGAAAACAAGAAAAGGTGAAAGGGGGAGAATAGAGAGAGAGGAGAGAGAGAGAGAGG